>CM051030.1:17607914-17725414 GCA_027627225.1 Congeria kusceri | reverse complement strand
TTTCGGCCGATTTTTCAAGTGCGCCTGGTGATGCCGGGCGAAAATCGGCTAGTGTGGGTCAATTTGTGATGAGTTATATAGAAAGATGCTGCTTTGGAATGCTTGATTCATATATACGTCAATCTACAGGACGAAGTAAAAAGTAAGGTCTCTCATTCTGTGTTATTAGGCGGCCTCCTCGTTGAGATGAAATCCATTTCCTTTGACACTTATTTTATAATCGTCATATTTTCCAGAAACACGTTAAGATGCTTAAAGTCGATAGTGAATGTAATCCGCACATCGAGCTACGAAGGCAGCATTTACAATACACATACTACGGACGCTAGCCGCTTGCCTGTCAGTGTTTGCTCTAAAACGTTAGTCAGGCGTCTGCGTGGATCTAGAAGGCGTCCGGTTTGATTTCGGTAGATCTGTCGGGGATGCCATTCACATGTCCGAAGATGGAACTGATTTTAATATCGCAGTAAAATGAAGTAGGCGCCCTACCTACATCCAAAACATGATCCGGCAGTTCGCAGATGGTCGGAAGGTCACCGACAGGAAACTAGTCGTAAACCAATCGGGATTTAAAGCTAGTGAATTTAATGTTTGTCAATAAAACAACGAAGACCATCCACAGTTTCGGTTTCAATATGCTTATAAAATGCACAATTTCAAATTTAACTCTGGTTTGATAAAAATATATTTTAAAGCCGGAAGTACAAACTCTTGACACAGCCATCAATCAAATATTCATTGCTGTCTAAAGACTACAGCATACAACTGACGAATGTGTACGGGGCTTTTATAAGTATTTCAAACAAAGAACAATAATTCCTGTATTTCTGGTATAAAAGTATCACACTATAATGTATCAATATGTATGCCAAACTATCAAAACTTGATTTTTTATTTTATTTCTAACTTCTATACAAAATAAACAGAAACTTGTGTGTGTATATGTACATTGAGAAACAAATACCGTACATGTGCGCCTTAATTTACGGATGTAATGTTAAACTGTTCTAATTTCTTAATTACACTTATTACGTCACGCACTGGGCTCTTTGGCATATTACAAGGTCGCTCGATGTTATGCGAAAATTTGGAGCATTATATCGTCCACCAAAATGCTATCTGGATCTGATGTTGCAGCCAACATCTAAATAACACTATCACTAAAGCGTACATGTACTTTTCCCTATAGTGAATTAGGCAAATAATGTTAAACATGCTCATCACTAGGACAATAATCACGTCAAAAGTTCACGCACCAGGCCTTGTGGTACAAGGTCACTCGATGCATTAAGCAAATACAGGACGCCAATGCCAACCACAATGTCCTTTCTGATATATCGAGATACATCCGAGATCGGCTAACGACAAACCGTATTATGATCTTCATTTCAGGATGTTTAACTGTCTGTCTCAAGAATACTGAATCATAAATTTTAACTGCAAGTACCCGTGTACCTGTAACATAGGTTCAAGGTTTAAAGGAACAAAAACCGAGTTTCGCATTTTAAGATAATATGTGCGCACAGAACCTTAACGTGTCCTTGAAGCAAAAGCGATTGCCCATTAAACCTGAAAGCGATTATTTAAACCATTGTGTTTTTTTGTTGTTCAAAATATGCCTGCCGGAAGGTAAATGGCACTGAGCCACGCGGCAAGATATATTACTGAAAATGTTGACGCGCCGTACAGGTCATAAATGGATAACACGATAAGTGGTCTTAAAGTAGTTTGATGTGTCAGTTTGATAAATCAGCAATGACATGTGTATAGGTTGCGAATACGTGTATAGCGGAATTTTTCATTATTATGGCATACACGCGTTGTAGGCGATGCTTCTAAAACATTCGCATCTGTTTGGAGAGTCTTTCTTAGTTTGTGATATAATTACTTTTAACAGTGTATCCTAAATTGATCATTCCATGTTCAGCTGATTGGAAAAAACTGAGAAATTGTATTCGTTCATAGAAGAGCAATATCCAGCAGACTACCTATCCGAGAATTACAACACACATACACAGTCCTCTTTACGTATACAATAATGAATGTGCATATACATATATGAATCAGTTACTTGTAATAACATTCAACCTTCACACAGAGATTTAACTGGTTCCGAGCATAGCTCGTATTACATCCCGGCGAGCACCAACTTCCTCTTGACCATTGTTAAATCACATTGTGAAAATTATAATGGTGGACAAGCAAACGTGGGCACCTTAAAATCATTACGTTTATGTGCAAGTGGATGTAGATGTACCTAAATGTTGACCTAGACGATTTGTCTGGAATATATTTAGAATATTATGCTAACTTAGTGTTTTTAGAACATTCAATTTGTATAAGTAGAGTTGGTTGTGTAAAGTCGTATCGCACGAGAGGCCTATCGATATCGAGTGGAAGTTACTAGAGACAAACATCAAGACTCATACAAGTTTTAGCACACCATATTAGTGTAATATTTCATTTAGTATATACCTGTTAAGCTTATTATTATCCAAATTTATATACATACTACGAACCAATTTTGTCACGCAAACAACGTTTTTCTCCTACATGCGATGTGAACAATTTAATGATGACTTCATAAAATGACGCTTAACGACTATATCAAACACTTTAGCACCGAGAGAGCCAACAGTTTCCATCAGCAGATGTGCAAAGAAAGCTGAAAGCACCATCTGGCTTTCAAGGGACGATATGTGAGTCGAAGTTTAGTGGATTTCATTTTGTCATTTTAATTTGTGTTGAATTAAATACACAATATATCGCAATTGCCGTATGTATTCCCTGTATTTAACGAGGGTTAATTTTAATTATAATTGATGTTGATTGATGCTAGGTTGCTGGAAGTTGCAAATTTAGTGCTGCACAAGGTGTTTCTACGAAGATATCACGGTTAAGATTAGCAAATGATTTTATTTATGTTCTAATTATTTGTATACTCATATCATAAAATTATACATAGATCGAAGCTAGATATACACACTAAATTTAATGTTGTAAATATGCATTTTGTTGATAAATTCTTTCAAAGACAGTAACTAAGTCCTACTTTCGGTTTACCATGACAATACATCGAAATCGAAAGTACCTAAACAAAGCGGGCAGATATTTACACACTGTTCTTGAATGAACTCTGGCAAACGTATATAATATATACATTTCAAAAAGATGACATAACCAGAAAAAAACACAACATGAAGAATATCAAGGAAAATAAACCAACACGATATGATAACAATATATATGAAGACTGTAATCTAAAACATTCATTATTTATACTTGCCATATATTTTATAATTAGTTCTTTTAGGATGTTTAGAAACGAACATGTTGCTGTTTTGAAACAGTTATAAATTACATTTACACTATACATCAAAGAGAATTTAACAGTTGTATTTAATGTTTTCAAAACAGTTTATTACTGAGTAGTTGCACTTTGTCCATATCTCCCAACATAAAGAATCCATTAAAAAATCCCGGAATCAGACGGTGATCAAGATCACCACCAAAATATAAGCATGTTTTTATTGGCCCATTTCTATCCTTCCAAAAATAGTTCATGCGAATCCATTTAAAAATGTTTGCGTAAAGTTTCAGACAAACCAACGCCGGCAAAAACCTAACCTCCTTGACGCAGGTAACAAAAATCTTCTTGAAGCGTACGACATATCCATGTCCGAGCGTATTATGTCATTGTTTTCATGCGCTGTATAACCGTAGTCGTAGGTTTGTATCCAATAATACTCATCGCCATTGGACGCCAGGGATGGCCTGAAATTTAAGTCATATAATTTTGTCCGATAGGGCTATATACTTACACAAAACTGATCAATGCATCCATGATAAAATAGTAAATGGCCTTGTTCTTTATTTTTTAATGTTATGTACTTAACCAAATGCATTTTGATTAAACATACATACATATTATATGGATCCACCGGGACTCGAACCTATGACTTCTGGTTCAAAAGTCTGTCACACACTATACAAATGTTCATGATTGCCCGGTACTGTTAACACTATGTGGTCTGCATATTTGCAAACGAACATCAACGAACATAACATAAATATCTCTCTTATACCATTGTATCGCGTTCCAAACGCTTTGCTATTTTATTTCTTCGAGCTTATGATATGTAAAAGCTTTAAACGCTTGCATATACATTGGATTTACCTGCGTCTATCTTCATAGTGGTGTATTCCATCTGTAAATGATACATACTCTTTATTAAAAGACACATGGGGCTGATTATGACTACGTTGCATTAATAATTATAACAAACAGCCCGTTTAAATGTTCATTTCCATGTTCAGTGAATAGCGCTTTATATTGTTTACTACTAGCATTGTTGGGAAATAAATTATGACTTGTATTCAATGTCATGGTAAATGTACGAGTAATTTAAATATGTTTGTACTGCTTACTATGGTGTTTGAAAAAAAAAGCAAACCATGACTGTCAATACACTGCTACACATATACAATTCACATTGAATACCGTTCAAGGTAATATTGTTCAACACATGTAATGAATAATCTATTCAAACAAGCAGATACATTTGTACATAGTACACCCGTGCTCTGAAACACGTGTCGCTTACATGTCTGAATGTTTCATTTGTTTATACACGATATGTTAAGACAATACAAAGACAATTCAGAAAGCACTCCTCCTGCATTTTACATTGTGTGCTGGTTCGATATCGGCTGTTAAGGCAACTCCATGTGGCCAATATGCCAACACAATGTTTCCAATATGCCAACACCATGTGGCCAATATGCCAACACCATGTGGCCAATATGCCAACACCATGTGGCCAATATGCCAACACCATGTGGCCAATATGCCAACGCCATGCGGCCAATATGCCAACACAATGTGGCTAATATGCCAACAACATGTGGCCAATATGCCAACACCATGTGGCCAATATGCCAACACCATGTGGCCAATATGCCAATCACAAGACCTAGTACCAATGAACCAATTGTAGCTCCCACCATGATAAGTGTATTGGACGATACGGCAATTCCAGTTGCCGTATGAACAGTTAAGTATAATACGTTTGATACATTTTCTGTCAATATATAACAATCTTAAATGTGTTCAGAGAAATTCAACTGTACTAATAACCGTCGTTTCATGTCCAGAAATTTTACATTTCTTCAAATCTCAACAATGAATGGTACATATGCATTGATTTAATTCAAATTATCTTCTTCACACCATCTAATAATTGTCTTCAGTACAGAGTAAACTTGAGATAAAGTGTTTATTTCATTGTGTATTGTTTACAATTATCGATTTATACTCTTACATATTACATATGCGATAAGCGCAGTGCACGTTTCATGAAGTTTATCTCAATTTCTTTGAACTTCTCGTATTAGTATATTAACGATTGATTTAAGCAATGTTTTTATCTGCTTAGTAGAAGTGTAGATTTCCATTGCTTAATTTGTTTTATTCATTATGTGAAATCCATCAGTACTAATTGTGACTATGTTCTTTCTTAACAATTATAATTTTTTTTGTGTTATGTGATTGTTGGACACCGTTGATTATTTGTGTTCGCTATGTTGCTAAATTGAAATACCTGAAGTCGATGAATCTGCTGTAACAAATGTTACGATCTCTGATTAATTGCTAAGGCCAAGCGCCGTCTTTGCGTACACGCGCACAGAATATACAGTAGATGCATCTAGGCCGCTTATTGTTGTTGAGAACTGATTCGACATCGGCACATATCTTATATATCGCACACTTATAGTTTTATAAGGATTCTCATGATGCTTTATCTTCACAACAAACATGGCACGTAGTTGCTCGAGGGGGTCGAAGCTCCAAATAACGATGGTGGACTCATGACTCGTTTCGTTAGTCTGTAGACCGTATGGAGGTTGGGGAAATACTTAAACAGCCAAGGTTATCATGCATATGTACATGTGTCAGCGTACACCATAGCATTTATAATATTTATATGGAATATGGAATAGCCAACTATATTTAAATGTGTATATTCAAACAATCACTGACAAATGGAGCTCGTAACACCAAACTAAGAAACTGTCAACACGGCACTGGCTTGGCATATAATACGGATTATTTACAATTGTTGTATGCTTAATAACCTATTGAAATGCAAACAATGCTTACATAGGACAGTGATCATTGGATATGGTTCCGATTTCACCCAGTATAAAGATTATTGACTGTGCAATATATACTCATGCATCGATCAGATATAATGGCTATATAGGTCAACGTACTAAGCACAGTATATGTTTCCAGGATTTGATCTTTTGCATGCTCGGTTATTTCAATGTCGTCTGTCGAATTTTCAGGAATGCCGTTATCAATGACTCTAGCAATTGGCTTTAGCGCCAATGTAACGCACTGAAATGTTGTCTGTTCGTTTTCTGCCATTATCCTTATGCTTTTATTTGCCGACACAAGCGTTACAACCTCGACGGGTACTATAACAAAACAAGCCTTACATGATTAGACAATAATCGAAACCAAAGATAACAAATATTTTGAAAAGTATTATAATCAATTAGCGAACTGAAGTAATAAGACAATGGGCGTGAAATAGAACAAAATATAACGGTGGATTTATTCGTCAAAGCACACAGGATAAGTGGATACAATTGAATACAATTATTTCTATTTAGTACATCCACTGATATTGTCGTGTTTTCTGTTGTATGCACAGTAGGGCCAGCTGTTGGTGTCATGTTATTCAAGACGTTCAGATAATACTGACCAGTTAATTCCCGCTGTATATCTTCCACAGATAACACTGAACCGATTGCTAGTGTCGAGTAGTGTATATTGGTAACTGGGCTTTGGGTTGCCTTTACTTAGACATGCTACAGTGAGTGTGTCACCTTTAGTAACTATTATAATTGCCGTTACTTTTACACCTTTATGAGTACAAACCGAAGTGTCTGTTTCATCTACAAAATAATAGATGTGTAGGATTTCAAAGACTATTTTTGCAGATTGTTTTACTAGACAATAATCATTATGACTGGATTGAAGTATGCTGTATCCATATTTTGTGTAAACTACTTTCAAATTGGTCTAAAATAAGCTCAATACTGATAGGTTATTTAACAGTGTTCATTACAATACGGCGATACATGTTATATTTGGACCAGTACACAGATGACACAGATGACGAGCCCATAGGTTCCAGATGCATCAGCTTAATGATTACACAGCTGTTAAATACACTGTTTATTAAATACTTCATTTATATATGTGTATTATCTGCCGTACACACGTTATATTTATATTACGCTATAAAGACCGCGGAATTTAAACGCGCAATGCTCACGGCCTTACTATATATAACGCCTTGAACAAGTTACATATACTTCCAAAATATCCATGCTGTGTTTTCCCAGCAGAGAAACGGCAATAAGTTGTTTAAAAAGTAACATAAGAACGTTTTAAATGTACGGCATTATTATTTAAATATATTATCTTACAGTCAACAGGGAAAATTTCGAAGTACCCGGACATTATCGTGTATTTAGCCGTCGTATATGAAACATGTTGGACGCACGGGCGTCCAGTGCAGTGAACTGTTGGAAGGTCACGTTGTACAAATTGCGACCGCTGATTGTAGGATGTAAATATGTTGAAAATAAAATAATGTATTAAAGACTGTTCATTACATCAACAAAAGAACACTTACACAGTACATCGATCTTTTAAACATTGGACAGGAACGTTTTACCAATGTTCTCTGCACTACAGTAGATTTCCATATCGCTGTCCTGTGGATGATTGTATAGTAAGAATGCTTGTGACAATAACCGATTTATCCGCAAAAAAATGTCATCGCACTGGTGGACCGACTGGTAATATTGGTATCAACAGAGCCTGTCTTCCGGAACCACGACACCACGGCAGCTGGATTCACTGATGATGTTTCGCAATGAAGAATGCCTTGCCTGCCGCTTTTAATACGGGCAATATCCAGTGACTGCATGGTTACACCAGTAATGCCAACTAAAAAAATAACGCCCAATCAAGCACTTCAAACATGTATAACGCGTAGAGCAAAGTTCTAATAAACGAATATTAATAATAATAGTTATGATAATAATAATAATAATTATTATTATTATAATTATTATCATACTACAACTGCTACTACTACTACTACTACTTCTACTACTACTACTACTACTTCTACTACTACTACTACTACTACTACCACTACTACTACTACTAGTAGTCCGCACAGGCTAATCCGGGACGGCACTGTCCGCCTACAGTGGATTTATGTTTAGAACAGACTTCCTTGAAACAGGAAATACCATCAAAGCGGAACGTGTCGTCCTGAATTAGCCTGTGCGGACTGAACAGGCTAATCCGAGACGACACTGTACGCACATGCATTTAGCCCGGTTTTCCCACGAAACGCCTCATACATGTATATTATGTTTATTTGAAAATAACGACCTACCTACAACTTTTACGTGTGTGGTGTAGCTCTTTTTATAGCCTGTACCAATCAGCATTTCACACCGTCAGCCAGTAATATTCCTTGGTTCCATGACCACAATAAAATAATTGTGACCACCCTGTCCACTACATTCCTGTTTGTATCGTGTTGCGTCATGGTATACAGGATTGCATTCACATGTCGAAGTATTCAAAGAACATCTAGTAATGCCAGCGCACATACGGCACATGCACGGATCCATTAATAGGAGCATGCCAATGTTAAATTGTTTAAATAAATGACCTCCTCTACAGGGTGTGGGGATATTTCTACATCTTGTTGAAAAGCCAGATCTGGTAAGTAATTAAAATTTCAAATTATTTGCGCGCTATATTTAGTTTATGATGTTTTGTACATATACCACATGTTTGTCAAATATTGAAAGATGGAAATATGCAAACGCATAAGTAGTTTTGGATCTATATACATGCAAAACAAAACGTGTTAGGCAGCATCATTACATAACGATAGATATATTAATAGATTATACTTTTTGATACCGATATTTTTTGTTTGTTTTAGTTTTGATTTTACTTTATATACACAGTGTACCTTTATATTATACTATATATAAATCGACTAACAGAACCAACTTAGCATTCACTTTGCATTCCGTTTTCTAACATTCGCTTAACAACAAAAAGTGGGGAGATATTTGCTAAAGTTATAGGCTACTTGTCGAATCGTGTTCCTCTTTTTGTCAGTAATGCGAATAGTGATACTATCATAAATAAAATTTGCTGAACCGGTTGAGGTATTGTTACTTCCTCGTTTGTAAGGGCAGTAATTGACCTTTAACTGACATTTGTGCATTGAAAACACAATTCGATTAAGCGTGACGCGACATTAAAAACCAATAGAGTGGGTTTTAATGGCTAGTATTTTTAAGTTGCACATATTTTCTTTATAAACCAATATTAATGCGACGACCATTTTAATATTATCGTCATCATCATCATCATAATCATCATCATCATCATTATCATCATCCACATCATCGTCATCATCATCATCGTCATCATCATCAACATCATTATCGATATCATCATCATTATCATCATCATCATCTGTTGTGACGCGCGCATGTATGTAAATAATAGCATTTTTTGTATTAAACATAAATTATGTCGATGTTCCGAAGAAAATATAGTTGATATAAAAGTGAAACAACATGTTGACGAATTTTATTATGTTGGCAGTGTTATCGTCAATTTTGATAAATAAGCAAACTGTTGAACAGTTGTCGCGTATGTAAGCGTGATATGGGGTCGTTTTTTTAAACCTGAATGATTCAAACTTGGACTACCTTGCAAGATTTGAACATATCATTAAATACATTGTTTCTCTGTTGCTTGTTTTTAACGAGACACATGCATTCAGTGTTTGTGTCTACGCTATCGGGTGTGCACTCGCTCAAGCACCGCTCTGGCTTTTTCTTCACTGAATCGCCAACAGTGTTGAAGTCCTTGACTGTATAAATTTTCCAGCGTTTAATGAGCATATACAACATATTGTAGCTGCATGTATCCAAATTTTAACCGGACTATTTAAACACACAAGCATATTTTAATTTCAGAATGTGTTAATTATCTTTACATAAATCGAGGGTTGAACGTAAAACTGTTGTATCTGCTTAACATTTCTATATCAGATATAATAGTTTCACGCTCAACTCTCGAAATATCCATTGACTACTTACCACAACTATATGAGTATTAAGTTTCACATGTAAAACTTCAAATATCAAAACTGTTCTTTTTTTTACCACATGTTCCTGCTTAACGCTAATTTTGTTCTATCCATTGATTATTGTGTTTTGTTTGTACTGCTATAAACATTTTAAAATGTTTTGTGCAATAAAACTTTTGAACTTGAACCTATTAGGGAAATCAAACTTACGTTGCAAGACCTGATCGTAGCCGGTTGTTGTAAATTTTATTTAACAATACCCTATTTTGATTGCAATATTTATCAGCATTTTAAGGTTGTTGCAACAGTTCACGTTGCATAACCACTTGGTTTGACATGCATCATTTGATCACGGATAAACAATTTGCTTTCGAGCTATCCATATGTTGCTTCCAAATGAAAATAAAGTAGAAATTATTGCAACTGAAATATCTACTGGCATGATAATCATTACATCCATAAAAGCTCATTGGTTGCTCGACAATTCGTATAATAGATGGGCTGTCCTACTCGCCCCGGCGTCTGCGTCTGCGTTGGGCGTCCGCATCTGAACTTAGTTAAATTATTCAAATGTCTTTTTACTTAAAAACTACTTAAGATATTCAACTGAAACTTGTAATATAACTTTGTCATCAACTCCAGTATCATAGTTATGGGGAATATTTCCCCTGATACTGGAGTTGATGACAAAGTTATATTACAAGTTTCAGTTGAATATCTTAAGTAGTTTTTAAGTAAAAAGACATTTGAATAATTGTTGATTTCAGTGTAAGATCGTATTTTATTTCACGAGTGTTCATAGAAAATAATATGTTTACGAGTGGCGCAGCCCCGAGTGAAACTATCTATTTATATGATCACGAGTGAAATAAAATACGATCTTTCACCGACAGGGGCGTAGCTAGCCCTATATCCATGTGGATTCGTGATATTGTTTCGGGTATGCAGCCACCCCCATACCATACCAACCTATATTTTGTTGTTGTTTTTTTGTTGTTTTTTAAATACTGCGAAATTGGTGTATTTGGAACATTCTAACATGCTTTATTAAGCAATTAAAATCTACATTTTTAAGAAAAACGTATCGACCAAAAAACTTTGCTTTGAACATTTTACTCTAAAATAGGGCCGAAACATCAAATATATACAGCCCCACGATTACCATAAGTCAAAATCTCTGTCTTACTAGCCAGCAAACTGTACAACTGACATTTCAGCATGATCAGTAAAGTCATTTAAAGCTTAATTTATATTTGAAAGGCACATAAAATAATGCATCTGGAACGAAAGCACACATTCAATTTACACCAGATAAATTGTAATAAGTTTCAGTAGTAGTTGTATATGTAATGTACATGTTATTGAGCAATACATCTGCAGGTATAAAAGGATGAATACATTTCATTCATTTGAAGTACATTACGAATATTATCAAATGCAAATGTATGTATTTTAAGAATTACAGATTACGCAGAATTTTCCGGTTTGCTGATTTTCTCTTTGATATTTTTTTTCAGAAACCGAATAGTACATTTAACAGTTCATTTGCACGCGTTGCTAATGTTGCTTCAAACAGGCATCTAATGTTATACCTTATCACATATACTTACGTTACAGATACAATAAATGTACCTGTATGCTTTTCATTTTCACATTCAGTACATGTACATGTATATTGCCGTCAATGTGGTTAAACAAATACCTAAGAGTGTACAACTGCAATGAAACTCAGGATTTGGCCAATAAACACTGTACACGAGACCATTTATTTGTGCATTTGCGACGCATCCGATGCTACTCTAATAAAGGTTCAGGCTTGACATGAAACATTTTGAGAGCAATCGTGCTGCGAAGATAAGTCACACCAAGATAACAGCATCTGAGTTGACTATCCTATTGATGACTGTCAAGTTTAATGATTTGGCAATGGTTCTTAAATCCCTTTTAATGTAATGACCTAGATTTGACGAAATGTATCATATTATAATTTGTCATATAGTACTTTCTAAACCAAAACATTGTATTTAGTTTGTAGATGTGGGCACTTTTCGACAAAGCTCCTATGGTACATCTGTATATCTTAACTTCAGTCATATTTTGTTGAAAAATGCAAATACTTTTTGCTTATTGATAAGCAAAGGGGTTTTAATATACGCATTTAGTCAAGAGCCACGTGTAACCATTGTCTGATTATCATTTTTTAGTCAAAATCATGTGTATTCAGTGGAGTACTCGCGTATAGGCAGCTACGCTCCTGACCGAAATCAACGAATTTTCTTTTTATTTTAAGCTTTTTTTTCGCCGTAGTTAACATTTTAAATGTGTTTAACTGGACAATTTCGGGGTACTCATTAAGTCATGACGTCAAAATAATTACGATATTTCACAATGTCGAGTCCGGCATCGTTGACGGTCCGTTTCAGTTACTGTATTAGATCGGGAACCTTTCTGTTAGTGGAAAAATACACTGGAAATGTCTATAACAGGCGTGTGGAAGAGTGAAAGCATTATAAAAATAAATCAAGAAACAAATCACAGGTACGGTCCAACTGATAATCCATGCAACGACGCAAAAGGCAAAGGCGGCACCGTACGTCCCCACTAGCATGTTAGTTACGTCAAAAGTCACGTAGGTTTCCTTAAGGTAAACTCCTTAAATAAAGGAATGGCATAATATTTACATTATAATGTTGATAATTGTTAAATTTTGACTTTCTATACTCCAATAAATCTAATATACATTCGATTATTATTAAACATTACTTTTTGTAATTAAAACCTGATTAAATAGTTGATGCAAATTAATAATTGAATTATTTCACAACTACAGTTGTTGGCATTATAGACGAACTGACACAAATGTATCTTGTAATAACCTTAACAAACATCGGAAAACGTTAATACCGTTTTATAGTATTTATAAAGTATATATACACGATTCTATTCATTTTATATATCGACTATTACTAACTTAAATGAAATTAGCCACCACCACTTGCATTTTCTGATAATCCCAGTGTAATCTTCAGATAGATGTCTTGATCTTCTCCATCTTCTCCATTGACCAAGCAGAAGGTCGACGTAATCATGGTGTAGACCAACGTCATCAGACCAAAGGCAGACCATACTCGGACAACATTCAGCCAGGCTGTATAAGAACAAAATATATACGAGGCGTGTCGTGGAAAACCCGGGCTTAATGCATGTGCGTTAAATTTCGTCCAGGATCAGCCTGTGCAGTCCGCACAGGCTAATTCGGGACAACACTTTCCGCCTACAGTGAAATTATGTTTAAAGAGACTTCCTTGAAACAGAAAATACAATAAAGCTGAGAGTATCGTCATGGATTAGCCTGTGCGGACTGCACAGTCTTATCCAAGACGACACTTTACGCACATGCATTGAGCCCGGATTTCCCACGAAACTCTTCATTTATATATTACATATTTTAAATATAACTTATATTCGTAACGATTGTGTTTATGAAAACGTTAACCTATTGAAAAGTAATGTATGTAGACTTTGAATGATAGTCTTGTTTTGTGCAGGTAAGATCTAAGTTGCGTGTAGTTTGATTTAATTGTTCCATATGTACTTTAAACTATTTCTGCTACAACAACGTTTTCCTTCTAGCATAATGTTATGATCTACTTTGTATACGAGCACACAGAACAATCCAGGTAGGCTACCGTTGGAGGTGATATAAACATAAATTATATCAAGTATTAAAGAGGGACTGTACGATTTTGTACGAAAATGAGATCAGTTTATTATTTAAATAACAATAAAATATATGTCGATAATAACTTATGTTCAGAAATGCACATTAAGAGGGACATTTTAACTAAAATAATACTTCGCTGCGCAACGTACTATTATATACATGTATAAACAATGTCTAGACGAGTCAGATCAGTTGTCTTACTTTCTCACTCAAAACCGAATGTAGCCGTTGCTATCGGATAAACGGGTCTGTTTCGACATAAATATATTTGTTTTTGTTTTTCGATAAAAAAACAAACAACGTTTCAGTCGATTTTGCCTTGTTTATGTAATATAAAACGGTTTTGTGTTAGTGGATAAGAAAAGAGACCTGCAATAAAGCTATAAAAAGCAGACTGTCCCTCTCTAAAACAAATCAAGCATAAAACCCAGAGAATTAAACTCCGAGTTAAACAGTATATCGCTTATAGTGTCAAATAATGAACACTTATTAAAGGTTCCATCATAGACTTCCTTACCATAGGTATATAAATTTGCCTTATTTATCTTAATCACAACAATACATGTATATGTTTACACCATTCAAAGCGTGTTTTTTTCCAGATAAATTGCACGCTGGATCAATAAAAACATTGTGTATGATTAAATAAATGTAAAATCGTAAAAAGTAAAACTTTTACATTATATATTGACCTGGAACCTCTTTTAACGCCATGCAGGTATCAGCTCCGCATTTATTCCAAAGCCCAGTCCTTATATTGCCACCCAATTCAATCCAGTAATTGAGAGCTATTGCCAAGGCACTAAAAACAATTCCCAGTCCAGCTACGCCAGTTATTACACATCCCCCCTATGCCATTTGTATTACACATTGTTTCTTCTTGTGTAATTTTCCCTTTGTAAAGGTATTCCGTGTTTCACAAAAACATCGATTTGAGCTAGGTCCCGTCCTTCAATAATATTGATTGAAATATTTTCTGAGGTCAAATATTTGCACTTTCAAAGCCATTAATTTAGACCTTTGATGATTACCATCGCATGTTAATTTATGTTTCATCCAATCGTCTTTACCGGTATCGCCCGTTTGCAAGCCTCGGTGAACCGGTAGTTGCTATAAAAATACGCGTTTTTGCACACATTTAACAAAACGATATCATATCCAAAAATAGAGCATAACGAAATTAATTGATTCATATACTCACGAATGTAAAAATAGATTATCGGTGAACGGAAATTTATGGTGACACAGAGGTGGCATGCACTTTACTTTTCTTTATTTCGTTACCACGAGATACTAACTCGAGAGTATGAGATACTTACCCGTAGGAACGAGACACTTACTCGAGGGAACGAAATGGTAACGAGATACTAGCTCATGGGAACGAGATTTATACTCGAGGGAATGAGATACGAGTAAGTATCTCGTTCCCGCGAATTAGCATCTCGTGGGAACGAGATAAAAACGA
Source organism: Congeria kusceri (assembly GCA_027627225.1). Lineage (NCBI taxonomy): Eukaryota > Metazoa > Mollusca > Bivalvia > Myida > Dreissenidae > Congeria > Congeria kusceri. The sequence goes on along the minus strand of CM051030.1, from coordinate 17,710,011 downwards.
GTAGTGCCAGTCACCTATGCGCCACCGTAGAGCGCATTAATTAAACATTACCGTGTATATCAAAAGTTAGTTCCGATGCCGTCTTGGCCATTGATTATAAATGTTAATGAGAGAAACTGGAATTGGTTTAGAAAATGCGTCATGTAAAAGACCCGTTTAAAGTCAGATTGTCCATGGATACAATATTTAATAGTTCAAGCTCGAAATCATCAATATTAAATCATTCACAACATATTTTCAACTTGAAATGTGTGTGCATATGTAATACACAAAACACATCAAATATACTACAAATAGTTTTTTTGTTTGAACACGTATTAATTTTACTATGACATGTTTTAATGGGACTTATTTACGTATGATCGTGTTTTACGCGCTGTCTTTAAATGTCTTTACTTTAATAACTAAAGCACCTGTACTAGCAAATCCATATATCCTGTCAAATAAATTATTACAGAGAAAACAATGTCTCCGTCGGCGCTTGATACCACAATCTCCGGATCAAACGTCTGACACGCTAACCATATGGCAAAAACGGCTTATGTACTTGGATGTGTAATTTTAACGCTCAGTGAAACACGTGTTAATAAATATCGACGAAAAGCCATATAATTTTTGTCATTTCGGTCGATGTTTATTCATAAAAGACACATTATTTCAAGTATATGTCTGCATGGGAAATGTTATTCTGTTTGTTTATATATAGTGTAGATTTCTTTTAGGAATCGGTAACAAAAAGTTGGAAATTGTCAATGTGTGAGTCCCTAAATAGATAATAATTGCAACATTTGCACGCGCGAACATGTTATTTAAGTTTGATCTTACAAAATATTCGTTATATCTAAATCACAGATCAATGGAATTAATTAATACCTGTAATACGTTTAGGCATTATATTGAAATTGGTTTTATACAGTAAATCATTGCGACCTTTGATGATCAAGTGGCTAAATGATAACCAAGTTAACTGCCCTTTTATCAAACTGTTGTAACTTCGCTGAATATCATATTTCGAAGTACCCGTCAAGAAAACGAAAGGTTCAATAATCGCTGGATAAAGTCCAGTGACAAAGGACTGTCATGCTTCTTAGGACACTGGACAGTGCTTCTTTTCACAGAACCTTCAGCGTCAACTATAAAACATGCGTATCACTGAATCTTCTCGATGTTAAGATTGTACCAGCTAGCTACAAAGTGAATATACTATTGTAATATGTACTGTATGTTAAGTACTTTCTTACAGATATACATAATAAATGAGCCCAGACAAGCTGTTAAGGCACAAAATACTTTAACTGGTTTACAGTTACACAGTGGTTTCGTCTTAATCTGTTTCGGTTTAAGCTGATGTGCTGAGCACCGCACACGAGATTTAGTTCAAATATTGTTAAGATGGATTTAATTATCTTCTCAAAATTACTAATTGTTTTACATTCGATACAAGTAACAGGTAATTTGTCTGTTGTAAATACAGTACAAACTTATATTTTACATGAATATAAGTGTATTTTATTGTTTTACAACCATTTAAAAGATAGAATCGCGGGTTAATTACACAAAGAAAATGAAATTGGCGAGCACCGTGATGATGTTAAGTCAATCAGTATTACATGTGTGTAGTTACTACATACTTTTCTTAATAAGCGACACATTGTTAGTATATTTAATATCTTTACAGTATGTACAAACACTTTTTCACATGGTCTTTATTTGTTGCAATTTCAGAACTGTGCGAACTTGGCACTTATGCGAATTATGATCCTTGGGGAAGTTGCAGTAGAGGTTTTGGAGGTGGCAGACAGTGTCAAACATGCTATGTGTGCTTTTGGCAGACGGCGAAAGACGAGTGCAGAGATTGCAACGAATATTGCTGCAATGGTGGCCGCTATTCGGGCGGTGCATGTCAATGTTCAAGCTGGCGATCGGACGCGTGCTGCGAAAGTGAGTGTAATATATATGCAAACCGTATGACAGGATTCGCATATAAATGTACTTGTCAATTCAAAAGTACCGACATCATGGCATCGTTGTACGAAATAGTAGATTTTGTATTAAATTTTATGTAATGTATAGTATTATTTCTGAGCAAGTTCAAACAACTAAATGTTATTGAAAGTAATATACTTTGGTAGTTTTTGTGATGCGTTATGTTCAAAAGCTACATAAATGCTCAAAGTGTGTATGCATTTGTGTCATTATCTGCAACCAAACCATGTGCTTTTGATTTGTTTTTGTTGCAAAATGTTCAGCATGCCGTCAAATTTACATCTCTCATTGCGTCTCCGGGCAACAGCAATATGGTGGGTCCCCTGACGGCATCATGTGTACTCAGCGTGAGGACCCCTACTATTCAGAGGGGTACAACAAAGGATGCATAGGTTAGAACATATCCGTGACACGTAGTGCAAATTTGAAATGATCTTTGACTAACAGAAAGCGATCGAAGATTCAAAATATGACGTTTTAAACATTTGTAGTGACTATAATAAATAACGTTGTTATTGTTTCTCAAATTCAAAAATTTTTGCAAATCCCACTTTGAAACTAAATACCTGAAACTATAAAAATAGTTTTTTTAACCGGCTTATTCCATCTGCCCCTATAAGATATGTGGTAATGTACGAAACTGATTTTTTTTCTGTTGGTTTTCAAGCAGTAGTCGGGAAGAATGTAGATTTTAATAATATGTCTTGTGCATTTAATACAAGTGTGCATGCATCAGAATTAAAACTAACTGAAATATATGGATGAAAATGGTTAGAAGTAACTAAATTGTACGGACGCATCCAACTAGTTTCATAATCTGAAAGTAAAATGTTATAGTCGTACAATTTCTATTTCTATTTCAGAGTGCCCTTACACAATTACAAATTGCAAGCAGGGAAGTTGCACACATCCAAATAACACCGTTTGCACAGCATGCCAGGAAGACAATGCAATCTTCAAGAGATGGAATGGAGATACGGAATGTAAATATAGTTAAGAGTTTAGAGGACTTAAATAACAGCGACTGTTATAGAGTTAGGCATTTTCTTAACGATGCGCAATCTTTATTGCATACATATAATTTCCAAAGGCATGTGTGCATTGAATAGCCACTATTGCTGGCCAGGAACATGCGCTAATGGACTCGCACAGAATTGTCAGTGTGCAGAAGGCTTTGTTAAAAGATCTACAGAAGACTACAGTTCTGTCAATGCTGGAGAAACTACCTGCCAGCCAAATACACATCCAGGAATTATTACCTGCGATACTGTTTCTGTAGGACAGAATGGTGAAAAGAGACGAGCGTTTGGCACTGTTGGATCAGTAGCCTGTGACAGCTTATCAGATATGTACGGCATTTTCCAGCCAGTGAGAATGGACATTAAAACGGTAACCGGATTCAGCGTTAACTTATCAAACTTCAGTGATAGAATACCATGGTTCATTACAGAAGAAAATGTTGGTATAATCGAAAACAAAGTAAGCTTCAATCTCCAGTCCGTAGCAGGTACAATAGATTTAAAAATTCGTTTTTTACATTATATATTTATTTATTAAAATCAGTATTGATTTAATTGCACATGCTTATATGTAACGCTGTTTCATACGCTGTTTCGATAATTTTAAGGTTCAGATTGAAACATATATACAGGGAATATTACAGTGTTACGGTGGGTTGTATCGCACGAGTTGATTGTGTAACGTTGTATACAATTTCGATACGAGTGCGATAAAACAAAAACCCACAGGAACACAACAATCATGTATTATTCCATTTATTACATACCTCCTTAAGACCCATACGAAACACATAATTATTAAATCTAAAGTTGTGCTAAAGAACGCGCTTGAATACATGTCATGTACACCAATGACTTCATTCAATTTAAATCAACTCTTCGTGTCTATAAATAGAACGGGTTGTTTCCCAATGTCGCTCGGAACGTTACGGAAATATACGATACTCAACGAACGTAAAAATTGTCCGCTTTTTCCAGCCGTTGAATACGTATTGTTACAGTGTACAAAACGGGAATTCTATCTCGCCTATTTTTATATACCGATAATATACAAGTATTTCAGTCAGATTATCTGGAGGCATACAATAATGTCCGATACGAAAATAGGCCGCCGAAACATTGCTCTGAGTTTGGAACGTGCAATTCAGAGCCATTGACAATTCACAATCGTGTTACTAGATCAGCTGTTTTGACGCTTGAATTTACCAGTTTGACGGACCCTGTTTCGATAGGAGGCACAAACAAAACAGCACCGTCCATTCAACTGTATCAGATACCAGTTAACGCAGTCCTTCGGCCAAAGTTTAAGAGTGGACTACACTAAAAACATTTATTCCAGAAACGTTGGTGCAACCGTCAATTCCACGACGTTTAATCTGTCAAACGCTGTACCCTGGTTGTATTGTGTAAGTCTGGAGGCAAAAGACGTTGCTGATAACGTTCGAACAGCGGATTGCAAAATGGATATTTGGATCGCCAATACCACAACTAAACTTATCCATGACAACTTTGCTGTAGCGCATATCAATAGTGTGAGTTGAATTTTAAGCAAAATTTTTATCTAATATTTGTTTTAGCCTAAACTTTTAGGCCTTAAAGTAGCAGAATTAATTTTAAGGAAACATATTAAAGACATGGATCTCTGCATTATATCTATAAATGTCTCGTGCCATCCCTTATTATCAGTGATTGTTTTGTTCGCAATAATACCAAATGCTTTTCGTTTTTCATACTAGATGTCCGCATGACTCATTTCAGTGTTACTGCCCTGATATAGGTCTTTGTGAATTCTTCAACTACACAGTTCGTTACACAAGCTCGTTGAAGTTGACAGAAACAGAAGCTATTTCTTCGGCATCACAGTCACTAACAGGGCCACAGGGCCGGGTTGTCAACAACAGAACATATTGACGTACTGATAGTCGATTACACATGTAATGTTATGTTAAGTTTTAAGAATAGTTAGATTTGCTTGGGTTTTGACAATATTACTTTTTTATGGCCAAATCAAGTTTTGAAACTGTAGATAAAGACAAACGATGTAAATGTTTGATTGTACTATAAGTAATTAATGTTTGGGATTTTTCTAATCGTTTTCCACTTAACGTCTTTGAAGAAGAAGTGAAACTCGCCGAGCTTACCGATAACAACAGCACCAGTATTGTTCTCAGCAGTGCTGTCACAACTGATTCATCGCTGTCATCGACGCCGAGTTTTGACACACATGTAGATCATCCCAATACTTCGTCTAAGCACGCGGAGGGTAAAGTATTGTTTTGTGAATACAACAAGACGAAACATATAGGGATTTATATATAGATAACACATTTAGATTACATAACATACATAAATACAAAAATAGGTCGTTTGCAACGGTTGTGGAATCGAGCTATGTTGATGCGAATATCTTGCTGCATGTATCAGTATTTACTTTTATTGGTTACTTATGGATTATATAATTTAATGTAACAGCTGCATGCTAAAGTATTACATTAATTGTAAAAGAACATCAGTTCGTAGGAAAATAGTGCCAAGCTAAGGAACAAGATTATATAAATTCCAAAATAGTTTTAGTAACCTTAGATTGTTCGTGATAAGGTATTCTATTTTAGGAAGGCCTTCAAGACCTAGTGACAAGCGCCTGCTGTTGGGTTGTCAGTTGGCGTATCGGTCTTACTGAGCATTGTAGTTTCAACTGTAATGTGTTGCAAAATGAAACACAAGATAGTGCCTAAACGTGAGTACTTCATTCAAAACATGTTGACATTGGCACTACTTGTATAAATACAGTCGAAGATGAACCTTAAATTCGGTATTTGGTTTATAATGCTAAAACATTATGTAGTGTTCATGTATATGTAAAATAGTATCCTATCAATTATTATAATATTTCGTACGAAGCGCTATAATTTGTAGTATAACCCTTCCTGTGAAATCGGCAATATGACCCGTTCATGAAAATAATCTTGGTGTGACGTATTTAATGCAGGTTTTAATAATTTAAAAGTTATGCTCATACAAGTTCAACACGTGTAAAAACAATATCAATATCAATCTAGTATCAATATCCAGTAACAAAACTAAAAAAATAAAAATCATGTAAGGAATTGTGAAACTGTAGCTGAAAACTAAACATTATAGCAGTACAAAATACAATTTCAACAACAAAAAGCAACAGCAGAGGAATCAATAATGTTCACTCAACACAAAAAATAACACCCAAAATGCAAAATACAAAAACAAAAAAAAAGCGTTTAAAGGGGAAGTCACGTCCGAAAATATTTTATTCGTTTTTTGTAACTGTTAAGAGGCTTTGGGGTACGTGTGCAAAGGTTACAGTGATACTCTAACATTGACACTGAAGGCATATTGCAGAGTTCATGGAGGCAAAAGGATTGCTTCATGGAATTGGAATTCGTATGGTTCGTAGTTTTGTTTGGATGTTTGGCATTGTGCAAGCGCGTAGAAATGTTCTATGCTGCACGCTAGCGACAACCAGATCAACTTTTGACGATGGCGTTGCCTGTTTTTTGCAAAGACGAACAGACCGACAGTCAGCCCTGCAGCTTCACACTTACTTTGGCGCTGAATGCATAGTACAGAGTATATGGAGGCCAAAGGAATCCTTCATGGAATTCGTATGGTTCGTAGTTTGGCATGGGACTAGCGCGTAGAAATGTTCCATGCTGCACCCTTGCGACGAGCGGTTTAACTTTTGACGATGGCGTTGCCTGTTTTTTCAAGGACGAACACACCGACAGCCAGTCCTGCAACAAGCCATCCGACAAGCCATCCACTGATGCATAGACCAAATCCAGCACCGTAGCTGCTTATGTCACTTTTGTCAGTGAAAATAGCAAAAGCTATCATCATAAAGAGACCTGAAATGAAAGCGACGTATATCAGTCATTCTGTTCCATGTTTATTGAATGTATACAATAAACACAAATAAATACAATATTGATTTATACTTAAAAGTACATATTCAATCGCATGGAATAATTAAATAAATTATTTCAATAGTGCTATATTTGGAAATGAATATATCATTTTTGTTTTAGTTGGGATATAGAAAATACATGGTTTGTGCTGGGATGGAGAAAGTTTATCCGGTGAGGCTTGTGTGAAAATGAAAATAGGGCGAGGTTTAGCGAGCCGTATGTTTGTTTTCGGGCCGAACCGGGTATACTTTCTCCTTCCCGGCACCAACCATGTAGTCTATTTATCCCGATTTCTATTTCAATTGAATTTTAAAAGAACCAAACAGTAACTTAAAGTTTAATTTATAAACAAATCTAGAGGGCTCACATGTATGCGTGCTCTTTGAAAAAAATATCTCTGTTTCTTAATTACCTTTATCCAAAACCAAGGTTATTTGTTAACAATCTGATTGGCTTAGGTCGGTAAATGACACACGAACAAGAGTTAATAAATGTCCTCTTGTTTAAACCAGATAATATTGGTTTTTGAAAAGTTGCATGACGTCACGCCGGCTGCGTCATTTATTTGAGTGTACAGTTTACACATTGTAGTCAAACCAGGACGCGATAGTGTTTTAATTTAAAGTACATCAATTTGGAAATCAATATTTAGTGTTTCTGTGTGTTTTTTGTGTGAATTATATTATGCAATAACATTTATATAAAATGAGTGTATAATATATATATGCCTTAAATAGATACGTTGAACTAGATATGTTTCTTCTTTTTGTCTAGTATTTACTCGGATAGTTGTGGTATGTAGTTGAAGATGCACAACGTGAAGTCAAATTTACAAATTTAGTCTAAGATGAGTTTTCATTTCTTTTTATAGCGAATTTATTAAAAGGGTTGATTTTATTTCTTGATGAATATGCTTTGTTAGGTGACCAAAGAAAGTGTAGATCTATCCACAAAAATAACCCGCTGGCATCATTGCCATCAACTTGATCAAGTGTTTTGAAAAGGAATGAAAGGAAGCTGTTTTGAACCAGTTTATTGCGATGTGCGGATAAATACCTCATTAAAGAAGATAAAAGCTCCGTTAAACCTGACAACACGAAGACGATGACGAAGTTTGTATCGTTGACAAACTCTGGTAAGTAGATGTGTATCACTTACGCTGTGTCAATCTTGATAATACTGTTATTGGCACATATGGATACCCACTGACGGTTTATCGCCGTCACGTGATTTACTGCCGGATATCAACACGTTTACTTGGACACTGCTTCATTAGGTCACTGTTTGGAGTAGCAGAATGACACATATCTATATTACCTTGTGTTCATATGTTCGTAACAGAAACACTGAACTGGGCGCATCTACAGACAATATACATGTTTGTTTCTAGCATTGTATTAATATAATTTACATAGCACGTGCATCAGACGGGTTTCTGAGTAATATAACAAAGCACCGGATACATACCTGCGAATAACGACAAACAAATGGTAAAGATGAGAAAGACTTTGTTGTCTTTGATGACGAACGCATGCAGAACTGACGCCACCATGGCACCGAACATCGCAAACAAACCGAGGAATGCGAAGGCACGGACCGCTTGCAACCAGTCTGACGTTTACAGATAGAAACGGTAAAACAACACTGTTTATTGTATATTAGGGCATACAATGTAATGGATTCAAAATTGATTAGTATGCCTGACATACGTGTTTTTTAACTGTTTGTAGTTTTGGTCTATTTAGCTATGCATATATCGTAAATATATTGACGCATGGATGCATCGGGCGTGTTTATAATAAACAAAGACACATTCCGTTAACGGCAGCACAGCTACAGATCTTCTTCCTCCAATGACCTTTATTTTGTTACTTACTGTGTAAACACGTTTAAACTTGTTTGAAAGCCATAATTATCGAAAATACGCAATAAAGTTTTCAAATAGAGTAAACGAATCATACTATGCTTTGCAGCATATACTGCATATAGTACTGCGCTGTAATGGCGTATCAAACCGAAAGAGACATTTGGGTGGTAATACAGTTGTGTTTTTTCAAGATCGACGGTAGTCGTTTCCAAATCATTTCAGATAATAATCGTTTGTTAGATTGCATTAATCAACACTTTGCTATCCACATGTCGTGTGATGTTATCGCTTAAACTGTCCCTTATAAATAAATTACTTTTACATTTTATGGATATGTTGATAATGTCGCTGAGCTGCAATATTACATTGGATAGCTTAGATAGAATTCTATTACGACATGCGCAAAATTTCCGTTGTTAAATTGCCAATTAACAACTCGAAAAAGTAGTTCCGAAATTGTAATTGCAGAATATGTAGTCTAGTCATGTTAGAATCGAAACAAATCACTTTGTCGTTGTTTATCTGTAAATAAGCAATGATTTTTGTGTTCTGATGTGCTAACGCCCTTGTTGTTTTAGTTCATACGCATCAGAACTCAAAATTGTTGTTTATTTACAGATAAACAACTCAGAATCGAAATGTATGTCTTAAATAAACTGATATTTAGAAATAATGTTATGAACGGATTGATTCCTACTGTTAATTGGCAGCTGGAGTTTTAACATTAATCAATTGTATGTCAAGCATTTGTAAGCCATAATCATACCTTACGGTAACTATTAAACGCATAGTTATAATGAAAAAAATAATACAGGTTAATTTCTACTTAAAGATTATAATTCGTAGATGAGACCGAATATTATTCTAAAGAAACAAATTTTCAATAAATATACATTATTTGCGGTATCAACCTATATTGTCGGAAAATCCGTCGAATATTACTCCTTTTAGCTCTTACCAGTCGTCAAAGATTATACTCTATTGACATTTAATGGAAAAGTATAATTTATACTTTCAATATCAAAACTGTTTACTGATACTGAGTATTGTATTGACAATCTTCTCAAAAATGTAATTTTTTTATTTATATAAAAAATGCATTTAATACAACAGACAGACCTAATTTATATTGACCTTTTTAAATCTTAAATAACAATGTATTGACACAATACCCACCAGGTACCTGTTCCACGGGCCATTCCACGCATGTTCCTTCAACACAACCTTTCCACAGTCCAACGGTAAAATAAGGAGTATCTAGCCAGTCGTGAAAAGCCAGTGCAAGCGCGCAGGCAACAATTCCAGCAACAGTCAGTCCTATAATAGCTGCCTCTAGCATCAATTTTGATGACATATTTGTTCAGAAACTCGTGCACTTCAATACTTTCAGTTTTGTTCAAGGTGATTTCTGGCTTCGTGTATTACTTAATTAAATGGCCGACTGATATAAGTTGATCAAAACAAAATTCCAAAAATGTATTAAAGAAAAATAAAACAAAATGTTAAACACCGTTTGATTTAAACATAAAAGCAACTATAACAAATAATTTGAAGTATGTAGCAATTTACATTACATGTGATTTTAACGTCATCATGTCAACCAATGAATTCTTTAATAATTTGGATTTTCGAACATGCGCACTTTATATAAAGCAATTTTAGTACAAAACACCGAACTCATAAAGGTGTGAACTGTGAGAAACATGCTTAAGCGCTCGTCTCTAAAATTGCACGTACACAAACACGCTATGCAATTTTGGAAAATAGTTTGCATTTAGATACAGAGGCGGCGCATAAGGGTTAAATATATAATGTTTCGATGGTCTGCTTGTACAACATTGGCTGCCGACAGAAGGTGTATGAGTATATCTGTCTTAGTTGAATTTCTCAACAATACCTCCGCGGGTTGATATAATACACAGTCACGCGTTCTTTACAAATAGAGCGCAAATATTTCGTTGTTTAACCAATGTGTACAACGTCGTATTTCAATGAACGTACATACTCGTATACGGAATTGTTTCAGTTGATTGGCTTCTTGATATACAGCCTGTATTATAAATATTACATCTTAGGTTATTATATATACTGATACATGTAAGCATGCAGCAGGAAAAATAACGGGACAAATAACAATATTAATATAATGCTAAAATACTTTCGAATACAATAACTGTAAATATATCTTGTAAGCGACATGGGATTACTTATGAAGGTGCAGATTGCTTGATTTCGAAATGCAAAGAATGCTGCAAAAGAATGTAAATTTAAAGGGGCATATCGACGCTATTTTTCATAAATATAGACAAATATTAAAACAATACATATCCCCATGTGTCTCAGATGCATTTTTCTAGTAGCAATAATATATGGATGCAAAAACTATACAAAGCCAAAACATATTTAGAAACACGGTTCCGGCAGGATTCGAACTCACGACTACAGAAAAGCGTAATTAAATAAAAATATCCTACGCTACATAACTTATATTAATGTTTCGCATGCGCGTAACGGTACTTCATTTACTCTATTTTCATTGATATCAATTTTATTACTACTGCTTATTTTCCCCCGCGCCCGCGAAAGTGTAATCAGTTACCACTGTCTATATATTTAAATTATAAAGATTTGTCCACTGTTTTTAGAAACAAGGCCATCTTATTTGTCAATATAGTATTTACTCTTTCTGTAAATGAACTTCATGTTTAGTTTAATGTCGGTCTACCGTCGAAACGTCCTTTTAACAGTGTACATTATATCCTATCCATACCGGTTTATACTCGTTTATAAAGAACGAGATAAACACCCGCTTTATTTCACAATCTGTTTACCTGAGTAAAACGTTTAATATAAGATCAGGAAATAACTTGTTTCACACTCCTTGTTATTTCAAAAGCAATCATATAAAGTTACACGAAACTGCAATGAATCATATAAAACAATGACCCACTCATGATAAACATAAAATAAACGGTGCTGTGGAAATACACCATTTTGGAATATCATCCCATTATTTTTCTAAAAAAATGGCAATATACTTCATATTGTATCTACTTGATTTGTTTTTGAATTAAGATATTTGTTATATATCGTATCAGTATCAAGTTACGAAATGAGTAACAGTGTCGACGTCGTTTTAAGTAGTTCATAAAACATATAGTGTTATATGTTTATAGTAATTTTATTATTTCAAACGTATAGACCATAGCAAAGCAAGTGACGTACGCACGCAGCTCCGATATGAATATATTTCGTCGCATATTACCAATGTATAAACAAGTAAACTGTGTCATTTCGAACAGTTTGAAATAAAATTTCAACAGGGGTGTTTGTTTCATTACCATCGCTATAGCAAAGGCAAAATTAAAAAGTATTACTGGTCAAAAACATGTTCCCGCCTCTTCTGCATATTAATGAAGTCGCATTTGAGAAACCAAATTGTAAAGTTTATGAGCGGTTGGAGTAATAAACCGGATGAGGTGTTTACCTTCCGATGCAATAACACGAATAAATAAACATTATCATTTAGATCTCCGCCTTTGACAAGTTAAGTTTACAGATTGTTTAAATAGAGCTTATTATACCCGCTTATCGTTATCGCTGACAATGTAACGAGCACAAGTCGTAGGAGCTGGCTCAGATATTACATTGGAATGTTTGCGGCCTTGATTTAAATGATATTTACAATGGCAGACAGCTTTATATGTAGTGTAGGAGTCGGTTAAGATCTTAAGTTTGGAAAGCAAGCGTTCGAACAATTAACCAGTAGACAAACATAGATCGCTCCGCCTTTCGGTTTGTCCACGGTTGTTCGTTCAAGGATTTGAAGTGAATGGATTGAATTCTGCAACCATGTGCTATTATTTACCACGGAAATATAAACCCATAATTGGTCAACTCAGTCCTTGAATGAGAATTATCTACTGATCACTTCGGACACTAGTTAAAATAACTGTATATGAAGCCATAATATCACACCTGACATTATAATTCAATTCACTAATATTCCTTGTTTGCTTAACTCTGTTTGAAAATTGTAATAGCTGCAATTAATTAGATTTAAAAATAATCATCACAATCCTTAAAGGCGTCTGGAAGGCACACTCCGAACCACCTTCCCATATCAGGAACCTAAACGTTAATCCTCCTGTTATCAACACGATCACTGTCATCCCCAGAAACACATCAGTGCTCAACACTCCTGATACACCAGCCCAGAGCGCTGAGCACATATCTAGGCGAACAAAGTCAGTATCCCCTCATCCTTCGAGGGCAAACACTCGTAAACATCCGCCATTATCTCCTAGGACTCCCCTGAGCGCACAGTCCTTTGTGCAGGGCATACAACGTCCATGGGACACCTCTCGTACTGCTGAGTCTGTACAAAACCGGAATACTCCACAGACGCCAAATTTGAACAGGGCTCCAGATGCCAGCAGCCATCCCCACTAGGCCAGTGGGGGGTCAAATCACTCTCTAATCTGGAAGAGAACAACATAAAATTAGGAACCTTAAACGTTAGTGGACTCAAGAAAAGACTTAGTTACCCAGAATTCACTGAACTCATTAGTAATTACGACATATTTTGTATCTCGGAAACCCACACTGATGAACACGATATTATTAAAATAAATAACTATGAATATTTAGCCAAACACAGAGAACAAGAGTATAAGCGTAAATCTGGTGGCATTGGTATATTTGTTAAAGACCAACTTACTTCCTCAATTAAAGTCCTACAATCAAACTCTGAATATGTACTATGGATATCCATTTGCAAATCATTAGCGAAACTTGATGAAAATATTATAATAGGAGCTGTATATGTTCCACCCGAAAACTCCAAATTTTTCAACGATGACGAGTTTATGGCCTTTGAAAATGAAATCTCTCAAAAATGTAATGAACATAAATATGTAATTCTTGCAGGAGATTTCAATAGCAGAGTTGGAAGCATGAAAGATTACATAACTACAGATCCCCATTTAAATGACATGTTCGATATTGATGATGATATACAGAGCCAACTTGACAAATATAAAACCCTTGAACAATTATCTATCCCACTTATTCGTACTTCTAAAGACCATCGAACAAATACCCATGGACTCCGACTTATTGATTTATGCAAAAATAACAACCTTTTTATCCTCAATGGATGATTATCATCAGGTAATGATTGTGCTATCTTAACTTTCAGAAATAAATCTACAATTGATTATGTAATTGCTTCATCTGATTGCTTTTACTTTCTCTCAGATTTTCATATCATTGAAACAGATTCACTGTTCTCAGATGGTCATAATGCCCTCACTTTGTCCATAAACATACCACACAGAAAATGCTCCAATATTTCCACCAAAAATCTAAGTGACACGAATCTGAAACCAAAATGGAATCCTGACTTGTCCAACCAATTTGTTAACAATATTAACCTTAACATAATAGACCAAATACTCTTGCAAATTAACACTTACCCACAATCACAGCAGACAATTGAGCACATAACCGATCAACTCCAATCAGTATTCCATCAAGCTTCCACCAGCACATACCCTGAAAATAAAAAACGATTTCATTATAATAGACCAGAAAACAATAAACCATGGTTTGGTCCTCAATGTTCTAAAGCACGAAAAAATTATCATACTGCCAAAAATGACTACACAAAAAACAAAACTATAGACAACAAACAAAGAATGATCAATGCAAGTAAGGAATATAAACGCACCATGAACTACCACATTAATGCCAGCAAACATAACATGTCAAATAAACTTCGTTCAATGTCCGACAAAAACCCTAAACAGTACTGGTCCTTTTTAAATAAACTTAAACCAAAAACTAAAGTTAAAACTATACCCACATTAGATGAATTTCATGATCACTTCAAAGAAATTAAAACCAGCACAATCGATGACAATCGCTTCAATGACACAAACTCCCATCTACAAAATGACACAAGCAACAGGCTTTATACTCCAATTACTGAAGAAGAAATAGAAAAATGTATCACAAAGCTTAAAAATTCTAAAACACCTAGCCCATTGGACAATATTTTAAATGAGTATATAAAGTCCACTAAACATCTACTTATGCCTGCTTACCATAAACTATTTAACTGTGTACTGGAAACATGGTTCATTCCACAAAGATGGCTAAATGGAATAATCATACCTATATTTAAAAACAAAGGTGACCCTAAAGATCCTAATAACTACCGACCAATTACTATCCTCATTTGTCTAGGTAAACTTTTTACTTCCATACTCAATGAAAGATTAAACAAATTCCTTAATGAAAATAATATTTTAGATGAAAATCAAGCAGGCTTTAGGAAAGGCTACTCTTGCTCTGACCATATTTTACATTACATTCATTGATCCAAATACTGAAAAAAAGAAAACAAAAACTATTCTGCGCCTTCATTGATTTTTCACAAGCATTCGACAAGGTTTGGCGAATTGGCCTATGGCACAAACTTATTAAACAAAATATAAATGGCAAGTTTTTACATTTAATTCAAAACATGTACAACAATATCAAATCTAGTATCTCTATTAACGGCAATATTTCAGAACCCTTCGTATCAGAAATTGGCGTTAGACAAGGCTAAAATCTATTTCCAATACTTTTTTCCATCTTCTTAAATGACCTTCAAACACATATGCACTTCAATGGCTCAACTGGCATAGAACTAGAAAATCCCCTGGATTTGTCTCTTTGGCTAAAACTACTTATTCTACTTTATGCTGATGACACTGTGATTTTATCTGATTCAAAAATAGACTTCCAAAATAGTTTAAATACCTTCCATAAATACTGTGATAACTGGCATTTAAAAATAAACCTTAGCAAAACAAAAATTGTAATATTTGGTGCAAGACAACTACAAAACTTCCATTTCACATTAGGTGAAAACCCTGTAAAAATCACTGACCGTTACCACTACCTAGGCATTACCCTTTCCAGCAATGGTTCTTTCCTCAATGCACGGAAACACTTAGCCGAGCAAGCAACAAAAGCAATGCACCTTCTATATACTAGAGCAAATAATGCAGAGCTACCTATTGATTTAATTCTTAAACTTTTCGACCACACTGTTTTACCAATTTTAATCTATGGCTCAGAAATTTTTGGTTTTGAAAATGTAGATATCTTGGAGAAAGTCCATAATAACTTTCTTAGAAAAATTACGAATGCACGGAAATCAACCCCAATGGCTTTTTTATATGGTGAACTTGGCAGATACCCTATAGCAATTAACATCAAAAGTCGCATGATCTCTTTTTGGAATAGAATCTTAATAGGCAAAGATCAGAAATTATCTATCCAAATCTATAAATACATGATGAACTTGCCAATCTCAAATTTTAAATGGGCCAACAAAATTAAAGAAATCCTCAACTCAGTAAACTTAAGTAACTTATGGGATAACCAATTCCTAACAACCAAAATAATATTTGCCGCTTAGTCAAAGCCAAATTATTAACCCAATTCAAAACCCAATGGCACAATCAACTACAGCAAACACATAAGGGACAAATATATACCAGTTTCAAACAAACTCCAGCCTTTGAAGACTACTTTATAAAACTTACAAAAACTGAATATACATACCTCTTTAAATTTAGAACTGCAAATCACTGGTTACCAGTTGAAACCGGTCGATACGATGGAACCCCATTTGAGGAAAGAATATGCAGACTTTGTAACTCTGGTCAAGTTGGCTCCGAACATCACTATCTACTAAACTGCGATTTCTTTAAATCTGAAAGAGAACAATTCTTAGGACATGATCTTTATGATGCTACTCTTATTAAAATCCTAACATCTAATTCCTTACAACTATTACAGAATACAAGCAAATTTATTCGCTTCATATTCAGTAAGTTTAAGCGATAGCAAGTTATCTATTTAACTACCTGTTTTTACCAATGCCACCAGCTAATACACCAACTCTAATATTGTAATTTGTAACAATACTGTCTTTATTTCAATGTATTTTTATTGTTAACAGCATAACATATTTACATATTATCTCAATATAAGTGACCGTTTACACTTGTGTAATCAATATATCAAAATATTTGTCTGGTCACAAATGTATATATTTTTGCATGTATATACTAATCACATTATTTACTTTAATTAGAAATATATGCATGTAAATATAAACTGTGCAATGTAAATAATAACTTCATTCTGTATTTGTACCAAATGATAACTGCATAATTATATGTCAATATTAAAGTAAGATTGCTATATACTTATACTCATATAACAGAAATAATTGCAGCATTATATAAGAGTAGTACAAAATGGTACCACTCAAGTACAAGTGTTAACATTTTAAATATTTGTGCCTGCTATATTGATATCATATTTCAATTAAGGCAATGGAAACAATTGTTGCATTCTAAATGAGTACAACTGATACCTATATTTCACCTACAATCCTGTTTCTTTATCCTAATTAATCTAGCAGTTCTAGTACATAAATTAATAATTATACTTTTGTTACTTCCCTTTAAACTTATCCAGCACACAAATGATAATTTGCTTTTGCCCCATCAGTCATTTAATGTTAACCCCTCAGATAACGGCATTCTCCATTGTAATCCTGCAATGCAAAGCTGATTAGAGTAATTACCACACACAATAGGTCCTCCATCTTGCCTTTGTGTTCAACATCGACCTCGCGTGCAGGTGCACTCAAGCGTAAATCATGACAAAAATAACTGCTGTTGACTGAAACCGTTACAAAGCTAGCTCCAGCACCATAAATGCTAACGCACACAGTCTTTCGCAACAACATGTCTTTTAAGTATTGATAATGAATTAAATTTCTGACGCAAAATGTAAACCTTTTAAAACGCGTAGTCGTTTCAATTTCTCAATCCGAAACGCCTAGTGCAAACGAAAATACGTCACCGCACAACTATGATCACAAACCACTAATTATTTTTACCAGTGCTAGTATTAAAATGCTCTTATAGAACTGTACTATTATTTGTTTCTTAAATGCCACTATTATGATGATTATGATAACTATGACGATTATCATTATTATGATTATTATGATTATTATGATCATTTTGAATATGATATGATAATGATTGTGATTTTGATAATTTTATCAAGTTTTTGGCATTTTGATTTTGATTATAGATCTCACATTATTGCTATTATTATTATTATTATTATTATTATTATTATTATTATCATATGTTCCGACTATGTATCTTATTATTTAAATACCCCCCTTATATCATCTACACAATTGTGTTAACGTAAAAATTATCGGAAGTTACTAATTTACTAACAATTTTGCTTTGTTATATTGCCCTAATTGTATATGTTATATACTTGGGTGAAAATAAAAGTCTTGTTCACTTGTTCAGTAATGAATCGATTAAAAATCGTTGTAACAAATACTTTTGTTAGAAACGCTAAGGTATTGGATGTTGTAATATTTAAGAAAGTGGATTAAGAGAACAGTTTGTTCTGCACAGCAGAATTAAGTCTTAAAGATACGGCACAGGTATGCATGGTAAAATGCAATATGGGTTTAACTAAGGTTCTCTATTGCCGCGATAGTTTCAAGACCCGTTAAGGGTTCTGAGATGTCAAAGTATGTATATGCACATGTACATCTAATGAATCAAGATAGTGTTCAGTCAACTAATTGCCTTGCGTCTCCCTGATATTGTCTCTTTCATGTATGATAGTGTCATTGAAACACAGTTCATTATTATGATTATAACCTTTTACATATTTAGCTCGTTCAGAATTCCGCGCATTCCAGCTTAATCCATTATTTGTGGGGATTTTTAGTCAGGAGAGGTTATTCAGAATGCCTCTCAATCCAAGCGTATGCGTTATTTGTAGGGATTTACAAACAGGAGATCTAACTGTCCATATTAAACATATCTACAATAGTTATTTTTTATTGCTTGTTCTAAACATACGATTGCACGTACTCTTTAATACATAATAAAACCTATTTAAAATACAGTCTGAGTACTATTTTTAGCAATGTAAGCAGATCCGATTATGCATTATTGGCAGGTTCATTTCGCGCAGTTACTGCAGTAGTATGTAAACTTAATAATGCACATCCCAGCCAATAAAACGGGTGTATATGCGATTCTTATGAATACATACACAATTGCGTAACAAAAAATCGTTCAGCCAAATATAATAAAATCAAGAAATAACGGGTTTAGCATGCAGTGTTTGTCCATTAGCATATGGTAGTTGTTTCAAAATCAAACACTCTTGTACCAACATTCAGTGAATCATTCTGCACAAAAATAGATGGCGATTAAAGCAACTTGCTGAAGAATGACACTAGTCTGCAATTGAAACGAATTGTCTTTGTTCTCACTTTCTTACATTCTAATTACAATGTTTTCTAGAAATAAATTTACAGGAATATACAAACGGCTTGCCTTATCATAAAGTGACAAGAATGTCCTCGTCCTTTACTTATGTTTGAAAACGTACGCTTTGACGCGAAACGCAGACGTCAGGTTGTCGTCTTGTAGCATGAATGCTTTTAAGTTTATAATACACCTTTTGTTTTCAGAATCGGGCCGGGCTAGCTCAGTTGGTAGAGCACTGGACTGTCAATCCGGGCTTTGTGAGTTTGATCCTCAGCCTGGCCACATAACTTGTGTGGGGTTTGGTCATGAAATTATTTCTACGGCCTTTCTCCCCTCTGATTTAAGTAGGGCAGGTGTCAGTTACTGCCATGAGTATGTGCATTTAGTACTGGTAAACCGCCTAAATCGGCTAAGCTTGCCCAGGAAAAGTGTGAGTAGGTTAACTGACCGCCGTGATATGACAGAAATGCTGTTACAAACGGCGAAAAACAAAGAAGCAAACAAAGCATAAAAGTTAGTAATGTTAGAGCAGTTAATTTCTATTTATCGTACTCAGTAATAATGTGCTATTGATGTTAAGTAATGTGTTGTTTTCTCTGATTCAATGTCAATAGAAGTATACGTTAATCAATGTGAATTAAATGCAGCAAGTAATCGGTGGCTTTACGGTACAATTTACGGCGTTGTTTGTGATGATAATCTGGAAATTTCTAAATCTTATAGACGTTAACAAAGAAATGCACACAACTTTGATATGAATATTTTTTTCCCGTGTATAACCCATTTATAAAAAGAATAATAATAATATAATACTAGCATAGTTTAAAAATATAAAAGTACATATCGGAATAGTTTATCTTAAATTTTTACATTACAGTACATTTCCACAAGTATATTTAATGTAATAAAATCGATGTCCCAAAGAAAACAATGTAGAAATAAAGGTATAACCTGACAGGACTACTACACTGCCTTCATTTGTGTTAATAAAGTTGCTTGTGAGAACCAAATTATATAAGCGAGGAATACACTAGATGATATGTTTACCTTCCAAATCAAAAACAAGAATACTTAAAGACTTCCTTACATGTAAATGTTTGCCGGTAACAAGTGATAGTTAAGTGCCGATTGTTTAAACATAGCTTAAACGCGTTTATCTTTATCACTTACAATGATATTAGCAAAAGTCAGAGGACTTAGTTCAGCTATTACTTTGAAATGTTTGCGGAATTGATTTTGTTAAGATTGATAAGGGCATACATCTTTAAGTTTGGTGTAGGGAACGTAACATAAAGTGTACGGCTAGAGATGAATATGTAATGGTTAGAACATATTTAGTAAACTCTTATTGGTTAAAACGCGGCGCATGTACATCATCGAAACCTGTGAATAGTAGATATCCATAAATTGTAAAGTTTTCTTCATATTCCGAAGTTGAAAGTAGACAATCAAAAGGCAGAAATATCATTCATTAAAATAATGCTCTTAATGATTAACTGTATCACTGAATGGGTGCAATCCAGCAATTTCATTCGATCAAATTGAATTTTATATTCTAAGGTTAAGTAGCAATACACTAACACACTTATCTGTATCACAGTCCATATTTATAAAGCGCACACAAAACAATGTTCATCTCTGGTTTGATATTCTTATTGCTGCATCATAAGCCTTACAATCTTTAAATGCTTCTGATTATAATGTTCCATTAGGACAGTGGTAAACCGCGAGCAATATCGTTCTTATTGCAGATTAAGAATCGGTTGCATATTTTTCCCATTTTAATAGTTGACATATTTATAAAAGCAGAGTAAGAAGACATTTTGTTCAGCATTTGGAAATTCTACTTACATTTTAAAGAGACAACACAGGTGCAAATGTAGAAATAGTTGTAGTTGTAGAGTATAAAGTCCGGCTCTCTGTTATCGTTATAGTTGATACTTTAACTCTTTAACACTTTTGTTTAACCATATGCCTATCTAATTCGATTAGTATGCCGCGCATGCCAATTTTATCAGTTATTAGTAGGGATTTACAATCCGGAGATCTGAATACCTACTCGAATATTTTATCTTAAATATATGGTTTACGTTTATTATTGTTATTTAGAATTAAACTATGTACAGGTAAAGTTTAACTAAAAATGATTTTGACAAAAATGTTATTTTCGTATGTTTTACACATAATTGTTAATATATATACATAGAGATAATAGACATAGTTGGGATACAAATACCGCGAATCATTTTAAGCATACATTATGCTTATGCGTGTCATGACTTTGTGTTAAATTTGTGCCATGTTTAATTCTTATTATAATGTATTCGACAGAACATATGTCAATATTATACGTCGTTTCATAGAAATGTTTACAAAGACATTTATTTATATTTCTCAAAAACAATTTTTGTATAAGTCAACAGATAAAAGTGTTCCATAGTCCATGTGTGAATGATGAACAAAAGTTCACTTACTAGCATAAAACATTTCAGCATATACGAGTACATGTGTTTTGTCCCAAATTACTTCGTACGACATGATCAACATGACTCTACCACATTGAAAGAAAAAATAAATATTTAATAAACTTTTTCACAAAGGTATACACTGTATACGAAACGGTCTTTTACAGTCATTCAGATGTTAAGCTGTTCTGTTCAGAAACATAATGACAACACACAGTCCTGCCACTGCCCAACCGAGGAGCCAGGCGATGATGCACAGAGCAAACGCTGCACCGTAACTCCCGGAGGAATTGTCAGCAAAGATGGCGAATGCAACCATCATGAAGAATCCTGAAAAAAATATCAAAATATTTTCAATGAGTTTATAAAGTGACTAAAGTTTATTGCCTCCAAGTAGTAACATATTCGGTTTGTGCCAATTCTTTTAAACAGTAATGTCAATTTCATCGCACATATGTACGTTTTGTCTAGGTGTAACCTCTTCAATGTTTTCTGCGACTAGTTCTTTATTATGTTTATAAATTATTTATTTTTTATAGAAAACGTCTCCCGGCTGTTCTTTATTTGCAAATACTGTTTACTCGTATTGCCATAGTTTTATATGTCACATAATTAAAAAAAGTAGCGAACATAATGTGATATAATGATGTATTAATCATCATAACTGAGAAATACCGCGTGTTTCTTGTGTGCATGTATACTATTCTATATACGTATGTGCCTAGATGTTGCTTTGGTTTAAAACTATTAATTTCAGCTCGATTGCATCGAAGGCCTAAACTTATAGAGACACTATCGAGTCCTTTTCCTGGGAAGAACCAGTACTTTGTGTCTTTATGGATATATACCATTAGTCCACCGCGACCTAGATGTTGCTTTGACAATGGGAATGGTCATTAAATAGTTATCTAAGTGGGTGGATGAACATGATAACAAGTATAGGTTTAGGCTCAGGAATCAAACTTACCAGCGCCTGCTGCCAACCCAGGGTCAAGTAGACGATGATTTTGTTGCCCTTTATGAAGAACTCATAGAGAACGGCTGTAACAGTGGCACCGACCATTGCGAAGAGACCCAGAAATGAAAATGCTCGCACCGCATCCATCCATCCTGCAATTAGTATTACCCTATTGCTTTGGTTAGTTTAAACATCAATTTGCAAACATTTCAGTTTGCAATTAGAACTAATACGAGCGTAGTGTCGCCGTAATTACCAACGTAATAAAGACTATTTAATATTGATATTTAAAAAATATATATTGTCATGTCAATTTTTGTTAAATATTTTTAACATTGTCATTTCAATTCGAAGAAGGAACTGCATGTTTTCGTATTTTTTCATCTGAAAGTCTGCAAAAAACACATACCTGGTACAATATTCCATGAAGCGCATACGCTTGCGTGACAAACCTCCCAGAGACCCATCTTCGACAAGCCGTTGTCAAGCCAGGAATTAAGGGCCAGAGCCAGGATGCAGAACAACACGTTCAGACCTGACAGTCCGATCACTACATAACTTACAATCTGCTTCGTATCAGGCATTGTTACAATATGTTGTTTATACTGTTGTTATTTGTTTTGACTTTTGATGTTCTTCAAACAATTGTAAACTTTCAACCTTCGATTTTTTTTTATAAACAAATTCACTGCGTGAATTTGTGAAATCCGTATACTGGTTGTTTAAACGTGAACACGCATATCGATCCATACGCCGAATTAATAAGACGACATGTAATCCGACAATTCCTGTTAAATCATTAAAAACTATGCGCATGTCAAGAAATGATTCGAATATCCTTCACTTACAAATGAACAATTTCTATGGAACGTCTTATGTCGTCATGATTCATGTTGTCTTGTGCAGGATTGTCTTACTGTGTCAAAATACGTGTTATTATGTTAAAATATTAATTCATCATATGCTATGATCAGGTGAACTTGTCAATATAATGTGTTATTATGTCAAAAAGACATGTCATTATGTTAAAATATAGTTTCATCATGTTCTATGATCAGGTGAACTTGTCAAACGAATATGTTATTATGTCCAAAAGACGTGTCATTATGTTAAAATAGTGTTTCATCATGTGCTATGATCAGGTAAACTTGTCACAAAGTAGTTAATTATGCCAAAAAAGACGTGTCATTACGTTAAAATAGTGTTTGATCATGTGCTAGGATCATGTGAACTTGTCAAAATAATATGTTATTATGTCAAAAAGACGTGTCATTATGTTAAAATATTGTTTCATCATGTGCTATGATCAGGTGAACTTGTCAAGGGAATATGTTATTATGTCTAAAAGACGTGTCATAATGTTAAAATAGTGTTTCATCATGTGCTATCATCAGATGAACTTTTGTCCGAAGAATATGTTATTATGTCAAAATGACGTTTTGTCAGGTGAAAATAGTGTTTCGTCATTTGCTATGATCAGGTGAAATTTTCAAAAGAATATGTTATTATGTCAAGAAGACGTGCCATTTTGTCTACAACTCAAATTAACTTATCGACTTCAATGTCCGTCACGCATGCTCTTATGTCGAATCGTGTCGGTACTGTGTTAATGTGCGGTGCTTTCCGCCATTGTAGTGAGTGCACGCTTTTTTTTAGCTCAACAACAACAACATGTCATTTGAACAAAACAACATAGCGTTTAAACAAAATGAATTTACTTTAGACATGATAAGACAGTGTTACAACAAAATCAAACTTATCATTGACAAAACAACATGTGGGTTTGACATGATAGAACGGTATTTGGACAAAATGAAACGCTGTCTGGACAAATCAACAGCATATATTTACACATTTTAAACATGACATAATAACACACTACACTGACAAAATCACACGCTGCACTAACATGTTAACTTGATATCTTGACAAGATCAAACGACATTTTAACATAACAACACAACAAGTTGACAAAACAAGTCACATTGCATTCCATATAACTCATTGTACTGACCAAACAACACGTGTACATATCATAATAACACATGCGAAAGACAAACTCACATTAAGAGCAGACAAGATAAACCGATATACAGACAAGACAACATTGAAGTTTGACGTAATAACATACACTGCTAACATAACGACACAACCGAAGACAACATAAGACAGTCCCGGCGTTCCATACATTTCATATTAATTGGCTGTGGTCATTTAACAGATGGCCTACACATTCATGGCCAAACGACCATTTGTTGAGAGGCTAGCATGAGTCCACTAATGCCACATCCATGCGTATGGAAGCCCAGAACCTTCGTGGTTTATTTAAATTTGTAGTAGCATCAATCTCCTCTCCTGCCCTCTCCTTCCACTCGCGATGCAAGCAGTTTTCAAGTGATTTATTTTACCAAATATAGGTTTGTATATATTCTGATGGACTACTTATTGACTTTCACGTGTCAGTGATTTGTCATAATTAAATGTATTTGTGTGATAGATGATTCAAAGTATACATTGTAACTGACAATGTTTTGTAATTTAAATGTATGCTTCTTGGTTATTGAATATGTATAGTGTTAAGAGAAATGTTGACTTGCTACATTTGACATTTAAACCACGTTGAGGCAATGCCCTTATCAGCTGCGATTCCTATTGTGACTGATAACTACATTTTGATTTGCACAGTTTCCAGTTCGCGCCTTCTTTTAATTCTTAATGTGGTTTTAAGTAGTTAAACGCATGCATTGCTTAAATTATCTTTAAAGTATACAGTGATGTTAAATAACATGATGATTGATGTTGTAGCGTGTACGGACAAACGCGTGTTTTAAAACCAGTGTTTAAGTAAATGTTTACGCCGATGTAAGATTGCAAAACTGTTTCGACGGAAAATATTAATGGTATTCGTTTTAAATGCATCACAATGGCGCATTGATTTTCTTATTGTAGCATTATAAATTAAAGGACATGCTCAATCTCATGTAACAACAGAAGTATATGACGTATCTGGCTGACCATAGTTTTATGGTACTCATACTTGAGTTGATAAGCAACAGTTGATAAGCCTTGACGTATGCCCATCCATAAATTCCATTATCTATAGCCTTTAGCCGTACTGTGCAAACATCATGACCTTCGTTAAAGATTTGGTAAATCCTAGAACCGTGGAACATGTATCTGAAGTTTTATTGATCATACCATCATGTTACCGAGTTCAATAATCATTAAGAATATGAACAAAACAGATTGGTATACTTGTATTATTTTAATCTCAGTTGTGTGGGAATTGTTTGCCTACCTAAGGGTTCTCAGCGAAGTAATACACTCATAATATATCAGCATTATACGAGCTGCTACGCAAAGGCGTTATCTTTAAAAGGAGCTGCTGCTGTTGTCGTTGCATCTGCCGATGCTGCTAATGATGATAATAATTGTGATGGCTACGATGATGATGGTTATGAAGATTACGATGATGATTATTGTGATGTTGATGATAACACGTGTATGATGATGCTGGTGATGATTATGATGATGGTTATGATGGTTTTGATGATGCGTATAATTAGGAAAACGACAACGATGATGATAATAATGATATTGATGATGATGATGATGATGATGATGATGATGATGATGATGATGATGATGATGATGATGATGAATATGATGATTATGATGATTATGATGATTATTATAATGCTTCTGCTGTTGTTGATGGTTATGATGATTATGATCAAGACGGTGCTGAGAATTCTGATGATAATGATAATGATGATGCTTATGCTGATGATAATGATGATGATGATGATTATAATGCTGATGTTTTTGTTGATGATTATGATCATTGTGATAATTATAATCATGATTTATACGATGATGAGAATGACGATGATTTGTATTATAAACTGATGATTGTAAATTAATTGCAAATTAGTTCATTAAAAGGACTTGTTCATAGATTGTTCGACATTTTTGAAAAATGTCATTACATATCTTTACTGCGAAAACAACAGCATCTAGAATAATCTAAAACAAACATTGTTTCAAGAAAAAGAGTTACATTTAAACATGTTCTTAGCAGGGACTCGAACCCGGGACTTTTAAGATCAAAAATCTCATGCGCTAACCACTCGGCCATTCGGACTTATACATGTTATTGTGTAATTTAACGCTATCTAAGTGATCCACGAGTTTTCCAAATACTGAACTTAAGCGATACAGACGCTTTATAATTTTATCCAATTCGATAGATGATTATACATAAACAAAACGATATTTCTAAATTAATGATTTTATTTATTAGTCAAGAATTTCATTTCGCTTGTTTGTATATAATGTATAATTTCTCTTTGGAATCTATGACTTTAAAAAAAAACTGTCAATTTGCCAGTCTGTGAACAAGTCCCTTTAAAATTACTGTTAAGATGTATTTTTATTGACAATGAACCTAAACACACACTCGAACATCTGAGTTTATTCTCTCTTTAAAACTAGATGTATCATGTGACAAAATTACAATCTTCATTCAGTTGCTCAAACCCTTAAAGGTGTAATGTACGTGGATACATAACAGGTTATGCGAAACATAATTTGCACGCGGAGTGGTAACTGTTTCCCACAACGAAAAATTGACTGTAGTAGGTGTACTGATAGCTGAGTAATATACTCTCTGTAACTCGCCTCTGACTCGATCGCTTAGCTAAGCAAATCGCGAAACATTATAGCGATGGGTGTACTGTTCCTTTGTCCAATATATTTAAGCTGTAACGGGTAGCGTAAATGCGTTGACATCCTTAGACCTGACCAAATATAAACTGTGCTTTTGATCTAATTAATGTTCAACTGTATTTCCGAGATATTCAAAAACACATATATTTGTAAAAAAAAAGATAAATTTAAGAGTTGCAATTTACAAACAAACACTGTTTTTTTTCTTGTGGATACAAATGAATAGAGCATGTATTGTTTTTCTTTATTTTGACATGGAACAAGTAGGCAAAACTGTTCAGGAAATAGTATACATACATGATCATTATATGAGCACAATTATACATCAATGTATATGTATTTTAAGTATGTGAATATACTGAAGGGTTGTTATCAATGTTTAGATTTTCGTATTGTTCTGGAAACACAAAGACAATAACTATCGGGTATTTGTACGGTAAGTATCAAGTCAATACAATTAGTAATTAGGGAACTAAATCAAGTTGCAGTCCAGGAAATTGTTGCTTTTTACCAGCACAAATACGTTGTTATCCCGCTTAAACTAAGAAGTTTAAACTCGGAAGCTATATTGGTTTAAATCATTTCATTGACGTATAAGGCATCGTCATATAAGCACTTAAATACACAAGTTTTCAGGACATGTACTTTGCAAACAGCAAAAATACAATCATATCCTATATATTTTCAATGTTGTTGAATGTTTAGTTAGTGCTGGAAGGCGTGGCCCTGGTCAGAAGGAGGAGAAAGCCACCCAGTCCCGCTACCGTCCAGCCCAGAAGCCAGGCAATGATGCACAACGCAAACGCTGCACCGTACTCATGTGGAGTGTTGTCTGTGTAAACCGCGAATGCAATCAGCATGCATAGGCCTGGAATGAGGAAAATGCCTTTATCAGTTTAAGATACACATGTCGCATACCGCAAAGCAAAGCCCTTATACGTCCATGGCGAATGTTTGTATTAATATGCAGCGTTTTTGGATTTCTATAACGCTTATCGTATTTGGTTAAGTTTCATTTATTTGTTACTATGAATGTAAGATTGCAAAAAATACGGAGGCATATAAAGACATGAGCTTCATGTCCGTCATTCTTGTAACGTGTGACAGAAAGCATACATGTTTAATACAGGGGTTGCGTGGGCATTCTTGTGCACGCGCTCTTGTATATCTTATACTGTATTGCGTTCGAATGTGCCAGCTATCAAGTAAATACAAAACTTGGCAACAAGCTGTTACTCATGTTCAATCAATGTAAAAAGTGCATGCACTAATTATTCAGTATAAATATGGGTTGCACACTTCAATTACTATACTGATTACTTCTCTCCAATAAACACATTCCTACCGGAAAAAGCAGACAGTCCAATAGTCAAGTAGATGATTAGTATATTGCCCTTCATAATGAATGTCTGCAGAACAGATGTAACAGTAGCACCAACCATCGAAAATAGACCAAGGAAAGCAAAGGCTCTCACCGCATCCAGCCATCCTGGGCAAGACAAAAAAACAAAAAGTAGACGCTTACGAACAAATGTGAACTTAGTAAAAAGCTGACTGCTGATGATAATATATACTCATAATGTATATTGACACGTATAGCACATTTCATTTTAAATCTACACACAACTAGATCTTAATTTTGGTCCCTAAAAGGATAACAATATATTCGACATAATAATGCATATACTTAGAGAACTAAACAAAGTAATATATGTCCAAAATACTGAGTAGTATGTAACGGTTGAAAAGCAAAACTATTTAAAAGAAATATAAGCATGTTTTAGTTCTTGAAGATACATTGACCTTCATCGTCTACCGACACACATATTCCCACGACGCAGGCTATCCACAGACCACTACTTAGTACACTGTACGCCATCCAGGTGTGTAGGGCCAAGGCTAGGATGCAGAACAGAACGCCAACGCCTGACAGTCCAATCATCAGAAAGTGAATTAGCTGCTTCGTATCAGGCATGTTTGTTGCCGATTCCATTTCGTTGTTGTGAAATAAAAACTATTGATCTGACTGCGTGACAGATGCTAATATTTATTTATCTTTATTTGCATTTTTTTCTTCAAAAATGTATTTTGTTAAATCATTGAGTCAATGTATCGGTTTTAATAAAGTGATTTAGATTTTGATGCACATTCCTGATGCTATCGCACTTGTTTAACGCTTAGATTTTGAAGCACATTCCTGATGCACCTGTCCTATCAAATATCATCAAACCAATTCAACCGCTTTTCAGAAAATGCGATTCGCGTTTGTTCTTTAAACTTAAACCCGTTTTCAGAAAATCTCAATGAAATCTCAGAGAATGGTTAA
The DNA here is from genome assembly GCA_027627225.1 of Congeria kusceri. Lineage (NCBI taxonomy): Eukaryota > Metazoa > Mollusca > Bivalvia > Myida > Dreissenidae > Congeria > Congeria kusceri. The sequence continues at coordinate 17,680,333 of CM051030.1, read as the reverse complement.
ACGCATGTGAGCGATAACAAACGTTTTTTTACACCGGAGTTATGTTATTCAGTTGCGTAATTGTATTGCGTGTTTTGAACAAGTTTACCCACCTTCATCTGTAGTAATAGTAAGCCCGTTTTTGTAATTGTCCTTTAAAAAACTGTGATAATTGATCATTTCATTCGATCTTTTTGACTGCATATATGCATTACGCGCCATTGTTGTGCACGTTAACATTGAAAATCATGCCTGTTGATACAATATATATTAGTCTCTTCGTTAGTGTTTATATTAAATGTTTGTTATGTTAATGATTATAGCGATGCGAGGTAGATAATTATGAAACAGTTGATTGTGATGAGTATTTTAATTAGTATGATACTGCAGCTATTGCTGCTGCTGCTGATGATGATGTTGGTGTTTCTTGAATCATTGTACAAACTGCAGTCAAATACTAAATGCAGTGCATTCTTCACGTTTACTGTTTACAAAACTTGCACATTCTTTATATTATAATAAAACTATGAGTTCAATATTTTGGAAACCTGATTTCAGTAGTTGCACATTTTTGAACTGTGCAAAATTACTTCAATATTATATATTTGTTCCATTAGCAAAACACACACGTGTTGCCCAAGTAAGTGTATATTGCATATTACTGCTACAGCTTTTCCATTTATGGTACCGGTATCCGATATACGATACAGTGATTGAACTTCATGCAGACATTGTAGGTTCGGCCATTCGGACTTATACATCTCGTTGCGTATTTTAATGCTATGTACGTGATACACGTGTTTACCAAAATACTGATAATAAGCGTCACAAACGCTTTATAATTTTATCCGTTTCGACAGATGATTATACATAAACGAAACGATAGTTTCAATGTATATATTAGTCAAGAGTGTTATTTCGCTTGTTTGTATATAATTTATAATTTCTTTTTGGAATCTATGATAACGTTTTTTGAAAATTGTCAATGTGCCAGTCTGTTAACAGGTCCCTTTACAATTACTGTTAAGAGGTATTTTATTTAAAATAAACTTACACACACTCTTGAACAGGTAAATTTGTTCTCTCTTTAAATCTAGACGTATCATATGACCAAATTACAATCTTCACTCTGCTCTGTTTCTCAGTTTCTCAAACCCTTAAAGGTGGAATTCACGTGATACAGAACAGGTTGAACAAAACAAATATTTCGAACTCGGAGCGGTAGCTGTTTATCGCCACGAATAATTAAACTCTAGAAGGTTTACAGTAATTTGCTCCGTATAACTCGCCTCTGACTCGATTGCTAGCTATGCAAATCGCGAAACAGTATCGTGTCGGGTGTACTGTTCCTTTGTCCAATAAATGTAACCTGTAAAAGGTAGCGTAAGAGCTTTCACATCATTAGACCTGACCAAATATAAGCTGTGCTTTTAATCTAAGTAATGTTCAACTCTATTTCCATGACTTTCAAAAACACATAATTTATTTTTAAAAAGTAAAGTTAAGAGGTTCCGTAAACAAACAAACACTGTTGTTTTTTTCTTTTGGATACAGAATAATAGAGCAAGTCATGGGTATTCCTTATTCTGACATGAATATGCTTTATTTTGATATTGAACAAACAGGCAAGATTGTTTAGAAAATAGTATATGTACATGATGATTATATGAGCACAATTATACATCTAAGTATACGTGTATGTATTTCAAGTAAGTGAACATACTGAAGAGTTTTATCTATTTTTCATTGTGCTTGAAACACAACGACAATACTTGAGTATTTGTACGGTCAGTGTCAAGTCAATACAATTAGTAAATAGGGAACTAACTCTAGTTGCACTCTAGGAAATTGTTGCTTTTTGCAACGCTCAAATACGCTGTTATTCCGCTTAAACTAAGAATATTAAACTAGGAAGCGATATTGGTTGAAAACATTTTCATATAAGGCATTGCCATGAGCACTTAAATGCACAAGTGTTCGGGAAATGTACTTTGCAAACAGCAACAGTACAATCGTATCCTCTATATGTTCAAGGTTCTTGCATGTTTAGCTATAGCTGGACGGCGTGGCCCTGTTCAGAAGGAGGAGAAGGCCGCCAAGCCCCGCTACCGCCCAGCCCAGAAGCCAGGCAATGATGCACAACACAAACGCTGCACCGTACTTATGTGGAGTGTTGTCTGTGTAAACTGCGAATGCAATCAGCATGCATAGGCCTGGAATGAGTAAAATGCCTTTATCAGTGTAAGGTATAGTTGTAGCATACTGCAAAGCAAAGCGCTTATCAGTCCATGGCGAATGTTTGTATAAATATATGCAGCATTTTTGGACTTCGATAACGCTTATCTGCCTTTGTTTAAGTGTCATGTATTTATTACTATGAATGTAAGATTACAAAAACGTTCGAGGGAATATATATGACATGAGCTTCATTTCTGTCATTCTTTTAACTTGTGCAAGAAAGCATGCATATTTAAAACAAAGATTGCGTGTGCATTCTTGTGCACGCGCAATGGTACATCTAATATTGCATCGCGGTCGAATATGACAACTATCAAGTAGATATAAAACTTCACAACAAGCCGTTACTAATGTTCAATCATTGTAAAAATTTCATGCACTAAAAGTATTCGGTGTAAATATGGGTTGTACATACTTCAATTAATACACTGATCACTAGTTTCCAATAAGCACAATCCTACCGGAAAAAGCAGACAGTCCAGTAGTCAAGTAGAGGATAAGTATATTGCCCTTCATAATGAATGTCCGCAGAGCAGCTGTAACAGTAGCACCAACCATCGAAAATAGACCAAGGAAAGCAAAGGCTCTCACCGCATCCAGCCATTCTGGGTAAGACAAAAAAGTTGACGCTTAAAAACACATGTGAACTGAGTAAATAGCAGACTCAAGATGATACTACAGTATAACCTGTCTAAACCAAACGGCTTCGGGACCAGGCCGATCGTTCGGTTTTCAGAGGTGTTCGGTTTACCCAGATTTTTTTTTATTTAACGTCATTTTCCTTTACAAAAAAATGCACGTTCTATTTTATATGTTAATTCGAGTATATAATAAGGCAACAACATGTTAATGTCTACACTTTAATTATAGTTTATTATGTTTGTTATTTGCAAGTAAAAATGTGTATTTGTACAAAAAAACAACACTCAAATTATCTATCAAACAAGTTCATGTATTCGACGTACAACTTATTTATATATGTTTTAAGACATCACCAATTGTTGACTGCTTTTATTGGTTTAAACATATTTATTTTAGCTCGACTGTTTCGGAAGCGTTAGGGTTATAGAGACCAGTGATCGAAATATTGACAGAATTTTCTATATGTATAAATTAATTACACTGTTGTGAAACATTAAATTTTTACACTGTACGTAAATTTCAATATAAAACACGACCGACTAATCTGTTTTTCACAAGTTGACAATTGGCCTATGCACCAACTAGCTGATCGCTAATTGCACCACTGCCCCGTGGTCACCATGGCGATTATGCCCTTTGTGTGTAATTGTATCTTAAATTATCAGGTTTACGCCTCTGACAGAATACACCGTTCGATTTATTCAGGTTTTTTAAGGTTGAATGAGATCAAATTTGTGATAAAATCGTTCGGTATTCAGTTTTGACTGGGTTCGGTTTATCAAGGTTTTTTATATATAAAATAAGAACCAAAAAAATCGAGACCGAAACAGCCGTTCGGTTTTTACAGGGATTCGGTATTCACAGGGTTCGGTTTGGACAGGTTTCACTGTATATGCAAATAATGTATATCAATACGTATAGCACGTTTAAGTTTTTAATTTACACCCAACTAGAACATACTCTGTTTTTAGTTCAATGCGCGTTAAATGCGAATCAGTCCCTAAATGGATAACAACAATATATTTTACATAATAATGCTTATTCTTAGATAACAAAAAACAGTTATATTTGTCAAAAACACTTAGCAGTACAACAGTCGTAAAGCACAGCTACTTAAGAAGAAATATTTGCATAAAACACATTTTGAAGATTACTTTACCTGCAAAGTAAGTTACATCGACCATCGACACACATACTCCCGAGAAGCAGGCTTTCCACAGACCACTACTGTATTCACCGTATGCCACCCAGGAATTGAGGGCCAGCGCTAAGATGCAGAACAGATCGCCAAGGCCTGACAGTCCAATCATCAGAAAACTAACTACCTGCTTCTTATCAAGCATGTTTGTTGCCGATTCCATTTCGTTGTTCGGTAGTCGGAATTGATGTTCTGCCTGTGTGACGGATTCAAATATGTAGTTATTTTTATATCTACGTTTTTTTTTTCCAAAAATGTATTTGTTAAATCCTTGAGTCAATGTATCGGTTTTAATAAAGTAATGTTTAATTTAAGTTCGATGTCCCACTTGTTTAACTCTTAGAGTTTGAAGCACATTCCTGATTCATCTTTCCTTTCAAATATCATCATACGAGCGCCAACCGCTTTTCAGAAAATCCGATTTGCGCTTGTTCTTTAAACCTCAAATCCTTTTTCAAAAAATCTCAAAAGAACTCAGAGGAGTGGTTTAACAGCTGTACCCTATAACAAACGTTTCATGCAGTTTGGGTATTGAATTACGTGTTTTGAACAAGCTAAACCAACTGAATCTGTATTAACCGTAAGCCCTTTTTGTATTTGTCCTTTACAACAACTGTGATATATCTTTCTGACTGAATTTAAGCAATAAGCGCCGTTTTTGTACACGTACAAACTGAAATACCAGCCTGCTGATACAATACATATTAGTCTGTTCGTTAGAGTTTATATTATGTTATGTTAATGGTTATAGCGATGTGAGGTAGATACTAATGATAAAGGTGATAATGATGAGCATTCTGATTATTATGATACTGCAGCTATTGCTGCTGCTGATGATTATGATGCTGTTGGTGTTTCTTGAATCATTTTACGAACTGCAGTCAAATACAAAATGCAGTGCAATCATTTGATGTTTACCGAGCTTGCACATTATTTATATAATTATAAAACTATGGGTTCAATATTATGGAAACCTGCTTCAGTAGTTGCACATTTTTGAACTGTGTAAAAATTGCTTCAATATATATTTGTTCCATTAACAAAATACACATGTGTAGCCCATGTAAATGCATATTGCCTATTACTGCATCGGTTACCAGTATCCGATATACATACACATGCTTCAGTTTTACGTTAAGACGCTTAACACACACGAACCTATAGGTAGTATATTAGCTCATTCTGTGAACATTCTATTCGTTCTGAATGACTAGTTGTACCTTTCAGGAGTCAAATCACCTACTCCTGGGAATATTTTTTATAGTGATTACATTATTTAAAAATGTCCCTGTTACTGTCGAAACATGTGTGATTGCTTCAACTAAACCCTCATGAAAAAATTAGATTAAGTTAAATACCTACTAGCTTAAATATATTAAATGCGTTAAAAATGAACGCGATAAATTTCTATTTGTACAATGAATTGCTCGCTCCGAGCGGTGATTTATTTTCTTACCGCTTATTTAACCGTTGAACGTAGTTTTGGATAAACAGAGATGTTAATACGCTTTTTAAGCACAATGAGTGGTAGTACCTGTTACTGGCAACTTTTATTCACATGTCTGGGTCACATTTAATATCATGAAAATATATCCGGTTAACAAAATCGGATGTTAAATAGTCTTTCTGTCCAATCGGTGTCCACAGGGTGATTGCATTTGTACACACAATATTCTTGCTTTACTTATCATGCTCTAAACTTAACATAATTTATTTGAACTGGACCTATTCACATATTGTTGTACACGTTTTATTTGCATACGGTATATGATGGCCTATCCATCCTGAATGATGTCGTCATTGTGGTTTCGTGTTCAGGTCAACTGAAGTAGCCTATATTTTAGCTAAGACTAGTACACGCAAATGCGTTTGGTAATATATTTAATTGTGTACTAATGAAACAAAAATAAACTGGGCAAATCTTCATTCGTATTTTTATATGTTTTAGGATTTAATATGGATGAATGTAGTATTAAAATTTAGGTTAATAATTGAACTTATCAATAAATTTGGTGCCGAAAATAATAAATCAATTATGTTAACGTTAACGTTATCCAAACATGTTACAAAGACGAAAACGATACCTGAGTTTGATGTTTTTAAAGATTTCACACCACAAACACCCTAAATTGCCATACAATTCAACACGTTGCCTAGTAACGCGTGTGGCCACTTATTTGATTTGACGTCTTAGAGTGGCCACTTGTCGCTTGGCAAAAAGAACGCACGTATAATGTCATTGGAAAGGCGGCATTATTCTTCAGCCAATGCGGCAGAAAGTTGCTGCAAATTATGCACTGGACTGTGTGCTCTTACACGTCGCCCAAGTTCATCCCATAGATGTTATTATAATATTGGAATCATACCAGGCGTCATTTCCGGCCATTCTAATGTTCCAACTGAATTATGTTGCAAGAATTGCCGAGTTATTCTCGCAGTATTCGGACGAGCATTATCATGCATAAGAATTGCCGGTCCAATCAAAGTACATTGTTGCGTTTGGTTGACGTTAACGTTAACGTTTTGATGATTTATCAAGTTTTGGACACTACCAATATAGATTAGGTTTACTAATAACCTAAATTTTGATTCCAAATTCATCCGTGTTTAAATCTTACAACATAAAACAAACGAAATGAAAACAAATCAAGTTCTGTTATATTAGTATATATAGCAATACAACGTAAACCAGATCAATTTGAAACATAGGGTATTATTTGCTATAATCCGTCTAGTTTTATATTAATTGCAGTTTGTGACGTAATGCATTTTATAATACACAAAAGGTATAATGTTTTGTATCATGTATGCTTCAGAACTAAAATTATATATATGCAGGAATTTGACGAAACAATTAAATGTACAGCATATACGTGTTGGGGCAATCCTTTATGATTCCTTTATGATTCTAAAGAGAGATTGTTTGTGTAGTGTGTTACTATTCCGTCGTCAATTTATGTTATGAGAATATCCATTAAACAACTCGATTCCCAACTCATAATGCTAAAGAAGCTTATTAACGCAGTAAGTTAACACAAATCGCACTCCCATTTTCTCACAATATTAACTTGGACTCGGCGTCGAAGTCGTCGTCCTGCTTTGCACCATTATTACCACACACGGTGCCATCACTGCCCAAGCCAAGACACAGGCGATGATGCACAGTGCAGAATCAGCAACGCCGTTTCCAGGGTAATATTCAAAGGTTTTGCCCGCAAACATATAATGCAACGCATGTGTTATATAAAACAACATGTCACCCTATATTATATACAATGTATATATTACTTTAGACACCTCATACTTTGACTAAAACTCGGTACTGACAAAAAACTCGAACAACACTTAAATGTGTGTATGCGATTTTAAGGCTGAATCGTATATTAAAAGGAATTAACGACAGACCAACAGATTAGTAGTTCAGTATTTGATTCAATCTTCTCATATATTTTCAAATATTCGATATTCTTTAAAGCAGTATTGTCAATATGAGTTGTTATTATTTAAGAAATATAATAATGAATGTCTAAATAGATCGGGAATAAATCTACAATATCCGGTACATCCATGCCTGTAAAATTCGTTCAATTAATCCAGTGAAGTTTGCTGCCTTGTTCAATGATTTAAAACTAGTATTAAAACTGTATAAACATGCATACATTAACACGCGGATTTTAATGAAAGTCATACAATCGAGCAGGATGTTATGTTTTGGTTGTTGATTTGATGTGTGTGTTTGTTTGTGTTGCTGGATTTATTTGAAACTTTTGTAACCATTCGACCGATTACAAATGTCAACATTATGGCTAAATGTCCATTTCCGTTATGTTTTATTGTCGAATTACCCACGAAAACCCTGTATAAAGTAGAGAGCAGTATCTAGCGTGAGGCGTGTCAGGGTACGCTCCGCCTACATGTATAAAGTAGAGTTAAGTTCATTTTATACCATCATGTCCGGTTAAGCTCCGCCTACATGTATACGTTACTTTAAGTAGAGTTAAGTTCATTGTATACCATCATGTCAGGTGATAATTAGAATAGGTAAAGTACCATGACCATGTACACTATGACCATGTACACTATGACCATGTACATTATGACCATGCACACTATGACCATGTACCTGCGCCTGCCGGAAGTCCAATCGTCAGGATGAGGAGAGTAAAGTACTATGACCATGTACCTGCGCCTGCCGGAAGTCCAATCGTCAGGATGAGGAATGTGGTCCTGCCCCTAATAATAAACGTATACAAAGCGGCTGTAATAGTTGTGACGATCATCGAGGCGAGGCCAAATGATACAAACTTCCAACCGTACTGTGCAAATGAGAAAGCAAATCAACATATTGAAACTTTATATTTGCATCTTTCGTCGTACTATTGGCATGTCCTTTTCTGTAATTACAGCTGATATTGACATTCTATTTGTGTTAGTTCATTCGAATGAAGTGATCATTTATAATAAATGAACACTTGAACGCACATACTAAAGTTGTAACAATTTACCAATGATCCCAATAATTATACATCATGTCTTTTACATGGTACTTCTCGGAGAAAAGTACAAACGGACGAGCCGCATGATTTCCAAAGACCTTTCGAGTAACCCGTGCCTTCAGACCAGGAATTAAGGGTTAGGGCCAATATAAAGAATAGCAAGTTCAAAACGGCCAAAGCGGTCACTAAAAAGCCGAAAATCTGCTTCCTGTCCGGCATAGTATTGTCGCAGTAATAATCCCAACGATGATATTGAAATCAAAAGGTTGAAATAAACTATTTTTTATAAAGAGGAGCACTTTATCAATATTTAACAGTAACTCACGACAGTCGAAATAGTGCGCGATGTGATCCTAATATTAGAGGTCCTTTATTCCAGATGCACGGGAATTCGATAGAAACAACACAACCGATGTTTACAACTGTTTTGCATTTTTCTTTTGCGCTCTTGTGTTGTAGTACAAACGAACACAAATTAAATGAGGTTCACAAACTTTGAAAATATTCAAGAGCACTTTACGACGGAGATTTGGGATGACATAATCATCATTAGTGAAGCATGAAAAGGCATGGTGTGTAAATCAGCCAGGTAATGTCATCAATGTCTTACATCGCTTTTGTTCACAGATTAATGAAAAAAAAAAGAAGAAAAGAATAGTGTATATAAAGTAGCGAAGTAACACTACTGGCATAGACATATACACAAAATACAGTTAAGTTAATGGCGTGTCATAAGTGGAAATAGATAAAACTAGAAAGCGTTAATAACGCGAAATGAAGGAATAATTACGAGTGTTTCTTTTGTTTTCGTTAAAATTGTTGATAACACGTTGGTCACTTTCATAGTGTAAAAATGCAGAACCAATATAGATATCGGAATGGACGAGTGGTATTATGCTTTTTGTTCCGGAGGTCTGAGTTTCGAATCCCGGTGGGAGTAACGTTTTGTTTCCTTTTCTTTTTTTAACTCATTTTAATGTTATTTTACTTGGGCTCTTTAGTTCCGATGGCTAGGCGTTTTAGGTAATTGTTAAATGTAGTTCACATACGTGAAGATCTAAAACATCCAGATGTCAACTCCGATTCGTGTGCCGATGGATTCATTATTGCAACACATAGCCTACACGTAGCTATCCGCAACATAGAAATCAGGTAACTGAAAGTTCAGCTGTTTCACTAGAGATTCTATAGGTGTCATCATCATTATAGTTTGAATTATATCGCCATACAAAACCATGAGCATAATTGTTGTTGTATTTGAAAACTACTTACATAATTGAAATATGGTAATACATAGCAGTGATCCTACCAAATCTTACCAAATCTTAATAAAAAGGCAAACGTTTAAATTATGTTCGATCCACTTGTGCGTATTTGCTTTTCAAAACATACTTGAATTAAGTAAATGATTGATTTTAAAAGCACTCATACAGTGTCACATAATTGATGTATCGTTAATTCTTATTTACCATTACATATATTAACCGTTGATAAAAACTGCGTATTTATTTTGATTGGGTATGTTACAGATGCTAAACTACTAAAACATTACACTAGTTAGCAAGCGCTCGTGAAAATATTAATTGTCTCCCTTTCCAGTGATGATATCACGCGTGATCATACCAGAAACAAACACATATCCTCTATATATCACTGAAGAGAACAATTTTTAACCATATTTATATTAATTATCTTTTCGGGAATGATCGAAATATGAGTGCAGCGCTATTTTTCGATGCCTAGCAGTATAGTCCCGAAACATTGACATAGCACATGAAAATTATAAAATAACCTTTATTTCCTTAACACCGAAAGCTCGATAGTTCCCGAAGTAAGCAAAGTCGTTTTACTGTGTATTATATAAATAGCATAGGCAGTTGAGAGGTATAGTAAATATTGCACACCGAAGAGAGTGATCTCAACCGAGGCCGTAGACCGAGGTTGACAATACTCTTCGAGGTGGGGGGGGGGGGGGCAATATTTACTATCCCCTCAACATGCCTATGGCATTAATTTTATTCTAATACCGAACAAATATAATGTAATTCAAAGAACAAACTAGTCAAACATAATTAACAAACAGCTTAATTTTGGAAAATCAAGCGCTCATCGAAATTTAAATACATTTCAATAAGCGCCTGCCGATTATTAGCTAATACGGAATTCTCGAGTTGCTATTTTAGGCCCAATGTATGCGCGGGATGTATGACATAATATACACCGCTTAGGGATATTACATTCGAACGCCATGGTATATTACAATTGTGCAAGGGCAGGTAACCATGGGAAAACGAAACAAGTTATAATAATTTATTACATTGTATGAGGAAGTGATTGACACTTTAATGCATTAAAGGTGTGAGAAAAAAATGCACGCTGCCAGCCAGCCATGATGTATTGAATGTGTATTGATTGTATATAATTTCATTTTTTTAAATGCGACCAAATACCATTATAAAGCTTTGATAATGAGAAATAAAACATCGCTAAATTAATATAATTATTAAAGTGTTAATACAATGATAACATTTCTTGCCAAACATCTTTATACAATAACTAATCGTTAAGGAGCGTAATTAGCGTCTCATTAAAAAAAACACAATGTTTTTGTTTTGTGTTGACCTCGTGTAAACTATCTAAAGATTTTGCACAATGTTAAAGCGGGCCAGGTCAATGTTGACATGCTTTCTTTACCTGAACCAGTGAATATTTAACGACTGCTCTTGCAAACGTTAAACCAGCGTTTCGTGTGATATATTAACATCAGCAAGGTACGTGAGTACGATAAATGCATTAACTTCATTGTAAATTTCTTACTCACTGGTGTGGGCCAAATAATGACATTTTACCGGGCTACCATCGTTCGTTGTAAAGCACTGAATTTGATAGCATATCTTTAACAGGTTGGTTGCATAGGTGAATTCAGTTACCGTTCTATACTTCCAACGGCCTTGAAATTGCAATAGTTTATTTTAACAATACGTGTTCACCAACCCATTCGTAGACTTAAAGGGACCTGTTCACAGATTGACGAATTGACAGTTTTTCTCACAGATACCACAAATAAAATGATAGTGTATATAAAGGAGCGAAATAACACTACGGACATAGAAATGTGCTATGACCATCGTTTTGTTTATGAGTAATCATCAGTTGAACTTGAAACAATAATAAAGCGCTTGTAACGCTAAATGGTGGGATAATTTGGAGCGTTTCTGTTGTTTTCGTTCAAATTGCTGACAAATCGTGGATCAGTAACATAAAGTAAAAAAATGCTTATAATGTAAACGTGTTCAATTTTTTTTAAAAACATGCTAGAGGCTCAACACAAATTGATCCTGTGTAGTGATGTTTAATGCATTTATTTCAAATGTATTTAAATAACTGTGTATGGATGATTTAATGTTTCATTGATGACGTCTTACCACTATCAAAGTGCGGGTTTATGTGAATATTAAAAAAAAAAAAGTTTTGGTGATTTATGACGATACAAAATTATAAACTATATACGTTCTAGGTAACAAATTGTTTGTTTTGTTAAATCTGAATATTTTTTACTGAAACTGTTGACTTTAGGAGTGGTTAGTAATATGACTTACCTCCAAACATTGACTGATATAAACGCTACTGACCTGATATAAAAAATATATCAGGCACCTTTGTATCAGGCCGATATCAGCATAGTGGTATGATAAAGTAATTTACGTGACAATACTTGCATACAGGTACCAAGCAATTGTTCACGTGCAATACAGGCAGTTGCTTTAGATTTCATACTCGCTGTTTATAGAGTTTTACCACTTGCAAAAAGGTAATGATTTGGTTTGTCTGTTTGTTGTTTTTCTCGGCCTGTGTCCGTACTACAGCCAGTGATTTAAGCCATTACTAATACAATCAACGCCTATATGTAATGCATTTATTGCTATTAATCAATATTAATAAAATATCAATACAACTTTTACATAACTTAATTATAAGACAAATAAAATCAAAGCCTCTTAATCTGATGTCCATAATTACTGTTTTTAAGCGAAAATTCATTTTAACTTTGTATTTTTTATATAAGAATAATATATGTTTAACTACACGGCAATAGTGTGATAGAACTTGTATACAATACACGCAGATAACACAATAAAATACAAGCTTATATATATGGATGAAATAAATGTATCATAATATTTAATTAGTGGATAATTATTATAATCAAACAAAGTATTGATGCGAACAGAAACCTGTTAAGTGTAGCCTTTTTGGGGAAACGTCCAGTCCAAAATATAATTGAGATATGTTTGCAAAATATAAAAATGTTTTTCCTTGAAGTTTAGAGTAAATACATTCAAACATAGATCATGTAGCTAAAATCACTTCAATTAGTTTGCTTTATACACATTCACCGCCTCGCAATAGCGATATTAACTTGGATTCGAAGTGGTAGTCGGAGTCGCAGATCTGTTTTGGAGAATGATAACAACACACAGTCCAGCCACCGCCCAAGCCAGGAGCCAGGCGACGATGCACAGAGCAAACCCTGCACCATAGTCGTGTACTGATGTTTTGCCAGCATAGATTGCAAAGGCTATCATCATACAAAAACCTGAAAGAAATATGTGAGTTTAGTATGTTTTCAGGTAACATAAGAATTATGGCTAGGAAATATCAAACTAGCAAATGTCAACATATTCAGTGGATGTGTCATTATACTTGCGAATCAATGTCGAATATATATATATATTATACAGCTGCTATTATGAAGCACATTACATAACCATATTTTAATGACTATATGTTCAAACAAAGGTTGATCATTCGTTCGAAGATCATGGCGTATATTAGACATTATAGAAGACCAAGATATCGTTATATTTACTTTAGTTTGTATTTAGGCTATATTCCATCGGAATTTTAAATAAAGCCAAGTACATTAATAACATTTAGTTAATGTCTAAAGCATACATAGCTATATAGACAGTACTATGAACAAAGATATTGTTTAAATTAGGAGAAAAGGTAAGTGTGACATTTTCTGTTCAAAAGTAAATTCACAGTAATTCAGAATAAGTTACATCACGCCTACAGTATTATTTATCAAACCAAAAAGTTAAAATTATTATCTGGTTCGATTATATAATGAGTACTTTTATCAAAACCTTAATCCACATGTATGACACGAGTAGTATGTTGTCGTTTGCGTGTCGTTTTCGTTTTTTTCTTCTTTTTTTTTTAATTGTGATTTTAATGTTTAATTTGTTGCAAATTAATTTGAACACCGATATGTGTTGTAACCATTCGACCGATGCAACATGTTAACTTTATGACTAAATTGGCAAACGCTAACTTTTATCTCGTACTGATACTCCTGGGTAATTTTGCTTATGTCGTTTGCACCGTTATTGCATTAACGATTACGACAGGGAAAACCCATTATTTGATGTTTAAATGATGTTTCCAGAAAAAGGGAAAAAATCCCGTGGGAAAACAAAACATCCCACGGGAAATGGAAAAATCCCACGGGAAAGCCGATTTTGCACATACATTTCATAATGAAAGAAAATTATTTATTATGTAAAAATCACAATAAAACGTTTTAACGAATACCTTATGTAAAATAGTAATATCTCCATGAAAAAGGGTACTTAAGTTTGCGAAATTTTTCAGTTTCGCAAAGTCTTTCCGGTCTCCGCTTACAGGAGTTATCTCTCAATTAAATAAAACAAAGTGTCATTTTATTGTTCTACAAGTAGAAACGGGGAATAAACTAAACGCATTACCTGCAGCTGCCGAAAGCCCAATTATCAGATAAAGGAGAATGGTCTTGTCCTTCATTATGAACGAATACAGAACGGCTATTACAGTAGCCCCAATCATCGAGAACAAGCCTAGAAAGGCGAAGGCTCGCACTGCCTCCAACCATCCTGTGCAAAATAAATAGAAACTCTATGTACGCCTCCTCTGTCGTAAAATTGTCATGCCCTTTACTGTCACACAGCTAATATTGAAATTATATTTGTGTTAGATCATATTGCGTGAACATAACATAATAAAGTAACACTCAAATAAATTCTATTGATGCGGTAACATTTTAGCATGTTCTATACAATATGTAACTAACCCAAAGGCGTATACATCTTGTGCATTACCTGGTATATCCCTGAGTACATCTCCGAGTGAAACACAAACAGACGTGCTGCATGTTTTCCAAAGACCACTCGAGCCATACGGGCCGTCATACCAGGTGTTGAGGGCCAGGGCCAAGATGCAGAACAGCACGTTCAAACCGGCCAGACCGATCACTGCAAAGCTGAGAATTTGTTTCGTATCCGGCATATTGGTGACGTCATCAACGATGCTGGTTTAAATAGTGAATGAACTATTGTTTCAATGCCAGATAAAATAAAGGCGAGTGGTTACAAAGTAAAATACTATAGCCGCTGTTACAAGAAAATCACGAAATCTCCAAATAAAGCTGGTGTTCAATTGTAATGCACAACGCACTCATTGTAAGTAAGTGCCTTAATTTCAAAGGCACGGTAATTCCAAAACCAACAGTCGTTTTAGCGTATCCTTCATAAGCACACGTGTTTGTTTTTACAAAAGCCAACACCAAAATGAAGTTACACGATACAAGTCAAATACAAAATGACAGTTCATGGTACGTGAAACCTCCTCGCCCACAGTACTGAGTAATGCAGCGCGAGTGGTCTGATCTGACTGTGAACTTCAAAATAAGTCAGGCATGTCGTCCACCGCTGTTGCTCACATAACTCGCATACTTGTTACGCCTTTTAAGCGTTCAAAATCCTGTTGTGGTAGTAGCATTATATGATAAATTTCGCATTTTATGATAAAGTGTACGTGTAATAAAAGTAACGCGGTGCGTTATAAAAAAAAGTATGTCTGACGGTTTATACTCGTATAATTATGGAAGCGTCCTAGTGCCACAGTCTGTTTTATGTTTGTATTATATTATCTCATCATTAAGACATACATAGTCCTAATTAGGAGATAGTAAGTCCTAATTAGGTGAAACCAAGTCCTAATTAGGAGACACAAAGTCTTATTTAGGAGATACTAAGTCCGAATTAGGAGATAGCATCTCATAATTAGGTGATACTAAGTCCTTATTAGGAGATACTAAGTACTAATTATGAAATAGCATATCATCATTATGAGATACTAAGTCCTAATTAGGAGCAAGTATCTCCTAATTAGGAGATGGTAAGTCTTAATTAAGACAAACTAACTCCTAAATAGGAGATAAAAAGTCCAAAGTAGAATATAGTATCTCCTAATTAGGAGATAGTAAGTCATAATAAGGAGAAAGTAGGTCCTAGTTAGGAGATACTAAGTCCATTATAGTATCTCTTAATTAGGATATACTAAGTCCTAATTAGGAGATACTAAGTCCTATTTAGGTCCTATTATCTCGTAATTAGGACTAAGCATCTCCTAATTAGGACTTAGTATCTCCTAATTAGGAGTTAGTATGTCATAATTAGGACTTACTATCTCTTCATTATGAGATACTATCTCCTAATAAGGACTCTAATTATGAGATACTATCTCATAATTAGGACTAAGTATCTTCTAATTAAGACTTATAATTTCCTTATTAGGAGATGCTATCTACTAGTTAGGACTTAGTATCTCCAAATTAGGACTTAATATCTCCTAATTAGGACTTAGTATCTCCTAATTATGACTTACTATCACCTTATTAAGACGTACTATCTCATAATAAGAACC
The DNA here is from genome assembly GCA_027627225.1 of Congeria kusceri. Classification (NCBI taxonomy): domain Eukaryota; kingdom Metazoa; phylum Mollusca; class Bivalvia; order Myida; family Dreissenidae; genus Congeria; species Congeria kusceri. The sequence continues at coordinate 17,664,034 of CM051030.1, read as the reverse complement.
CACTATCTCTTAATTAGGACATAGAAACTCCTAATTAGGACTTATTACCTTATAATTACTAGATAGTGGAATACAAAAATAATATAGAGCGTTGCACTAGGACGCTTTCATATATAATGGGAGGTCTCACCGAAATGTAACCAAGTCATAAATCTACTACTATACCCGCACCCTTCTAAAAATCATTTTCTATTGGATATACCAACTAGTAGGACCCTTTTATAATGTGTAAGTTCTTTAACGGAACATGTTCGGCAAAGTGCTGAATGGGGTATAACATAATACAAATGCCCTACCTGACAATCAAATATGATATCAATTCGCTGTTCGAAATAGTATTATGGTCTTAAATGTTAAATTAAGATTGACAAGTAAAAATTGTATAATAAAAAAAGACAACAATACAAATTACATTCAAGCATGAATACACAATAGTACGTTCCATTATTCAGATGTTGCATTCCAAGAATGCACACATATAGAAAACCTATAACATTAAAGTCTCCAAATCCGCAATTAGCATGAACAGTTTTCTGTCTTCAAGGTAAGCACTTGAATAAAATAATGTTACTTAGTGTTCCGCTATGGATACGATGATATAGATCACAGCAATTAAGTTTAAACTATGCCATCAGACATGAGTCCGAACGCTTCGAAACAAACATATATTACTGTATATTTTCCATTTAATAGATGTTTCAATTCCACCTCAATGTCATTCGCAATATTGACAAATACGCATGGTCAAAATATGTAAACTACGTTTAAATTTAAGTACGGTAGAGCAGTACTATATTGTGTTAATATACTTCTAATCTGAACGCATTTTTTTAGTAATTGGAAATTTGTAATTATTCAAAGCTGGTCATGTGCATTTAAGTCAATTTACCTGTAAAGAAAAGAAGAATGTAACACGTTTTCGCCTCAAGCCTGGCTGGTAAAACCTGGGTTTTAACCGTGAAGTCAGTCACGTATGTCAACAGTGAAGTCAGTCACGTATGTCAACAGTGAAGTCAGTCACGTATGTCAACACGCGTTCTCTTCTCCATAGCCAACGTATATTTAGCATATCATGTTACTTATCGAAACAACATTCTAATGGTCCATATTTCTTTCGCGTTAATTTATATTTAAATGTACAGTTAAACAGTGCAATAATGGAAGTCAGCGCGTTCAAATTCGCATCTATTTATATCTACATGTACTTAACCTGGTTGTTATAATGGAATGCAATATTGTTACAATTAAGAATGCACAGAGGTTTTTCTGCACTGCATTATGCAAAAAGGTTAAGGTATGGATTGTTACACGAGGCTTGCATCTGAGTAGATCGGGATTCTGACTCCAGATAAACAGTTCGTATTGAGAAGTGAATATGTTCTAAATTAATGGTTTCTCACGTAAATATGTAAATTGCAATGTTTTACGACCTAATTTGAACTCGGTCCGCCGTCATCTGCATCAGCAGCGCATACCACTCGAACACTTTTGCTCATTATTGTATTTTTATGTTTTATGTTTATAAAAAATGTTATTTGAAATGAATGGTAAATTAAACTGACACTAAAATACGCGCGACTTTGACGTCACTTCACGAAAAAAGATGGCTGACAAACAGACACTCAAAATTTTGAGACAGCCTTAAAGCAGACTGAAACACCTTTACGAAGCTTAAAATGGCGGACACTACTTTACACTGGATAGAACATATCGCCACAAAAACAAAAATAGAAAGTAAAGAGAGACAAAAATACCTTTGGCATCAAGAAGTTCTGCTATTTCCGCCTATAAAGCCAACAAGCACCAAACACTATCAATGCTTTAGCATTATAGGTGCTTTGATAGAAAGACTAAATCCACATCGTGAATGCTCCTGACCTAGTCTGCAGTTCTATCACGTGTATATTACAATTCATAGGGCTAGGCTGAAAGTTTAACAGGTCCTGTAAACGCCTTTTGATTTATTGACACGTCACCTTTTTTACACAAATCTTATAATAAATCCACACCAATGCATTCTAGATTATGATACATTGACATTTAAACTCCACAAGAAAAAAGAAAAGCAATCTAACGTTCTAGTTCTTTTGAAACAAATGACATCACTAGTAATGACGTGTACAATCTACATGTCCTTGCTAGCACCAACACGGGCGTATCTAAGCCATTTTGCATTGCTTGGGTATTACTTGCCCTACACAGGAATAACATTGGAATACAAATCTACAAATGTATTTTTCCTATTGTTAAACGTTTTATATTTAACGGAGATATAGATTTATCGAAATGCACCAGATCTACATGTATAGCTTATGTACATATGTCAAGGTTAAATTTAATACATTTTAAAGCTACGTTCACCCTTGTTGCGTCATGAAAATTGTTTGTGGTCACTTCTAAGAATAAAAAAATACTTAAAATACCATAACATGAACTCGTTATAAGTTAAGATGTAAATAAACATGATAAAGCTTGAAAACTGTTTACATTTACATTTCTTTTGACAACAATTTGAATAGGTTATATATCTAAATTGGAAAGAAATAAGAGAACACAAATGTCATAAGAAACAAATATGAATGACAGTGAAAACATAATTACGAATTAAGCAAGTCAATAAATGGCATCCCGAGGGCCATTTGCGACTTGCCGGGGCTATTATCGAGCCATGCCCCCGCGCCGCCATTTATTAACCTCTCATTAATGCCCGATAAAAAACGATAAATCTAAAATCATTTCTTAATTAAACATTGAATCAGGTTTAATATTTTTTGGATATTTAATATATATTATAAACGTATACAATAATTTGGAAACGTTTCAATAAGCACTTACAAAATGCATTTTAAAGCCATTGTACAAAGATTGTGTAACAATAACGGTGGGTCCTAATGCGTGACATTTTTAGGATATGATTCATTTCAGCAGAAATAAATGCACAACAGATCTGATATACCATGTATTTATTAGTGAAGGAAATTCCTATTTATTTAAACGAAATTTTATTAAGATATTATTTGTTTAGTGAAAAATAATTCCTTGTAATTACATGTAATATATAAATGTGCATTTGCATTTTGTAAGAGGCATGTGAAGTAACAGACATATACACAAAGTGCAAAAATAAACATGTATATACACATGTACAAGATTAGAACTACAAGAGCATATTGAATGTACACTTTATAGGACAGGTCTTTCTGTGCACGTAAATATTGAATATTCACGCAGGTCTCTGTGATAAATACAAGGCTCAAGAGAACGTATGTAATGCCTCAGCCAAACAGTCCCGATTATGGTTCCCGACAGCGTGCGATACAAAAAATACAAAAATGGGGAATATCGGGACGCTGTCAAAACGCTGTCGGGAGCTGTCTGGGCGCTTTCGGGACGTTGTCCTGAGAATCGGTAATCATCGGGACACGTTCGTCGTGATCGGCCAAGCACTCCCGACAGTTAAGGTTGTCCCTTAACATTCGGGAGACTCAGCCCAAGTTGTATAGTCGGGACTCTGTCGGGATAAATTCGGATGTATCGGATCAAATTCAGTACGGTGTCGGGACGATATCGGGACGGCGTCGGGACAATATCCGGTGGAACGGGAATGATATTACATACACTATTATATATACATATACCAAGTCTGGTGAATAGCGTGTGTTTGGTGCGTGTTTGTTTGTGCTTGTCATTGATGGACAGAACTTTGACCGGTCCACCATGAATGCTTTCCGATTATGGCTCGTGACAGCCTCCCGACAGCACTAATAATAAAAAAGTCCGGAATGTCGGGATGCTGTCTGGACGCTTTCGAGACACTGTCGGATCGCATTCGGGAGAATTGGGACGCTGTCGGGACTCTGTCGGGACGCTGTCGGGACAAATTTGATCTTTTGATGAAAAAAATGAATTTTGAACCCCGAATATCAGAATATTGTCCAGACGTTTGACATATTTGAATCGGGACGCTGTCGGCTCAAGAACGGTAGGAAAAATCGGGAATGTGTGACTGAGGCTTACGATCACTGAATGCAAATAATAATTCTATATAAAATTTGAATCAACCAACATATATGATTCGACTACCATTAGATAAGTATTTTATCATGATCTAACACTGATCAACATAATAAATGTTCACGTTATAATTCATGCACTGAAAAGAAAAGATGTTCGCTGAAATGACGTATCGCCCTACTTCAAAGAAGTCAGCTACTCATGCGAAATGAGCTCATACCGAGGACTATTAGGTCACGGAAACGGTTTCATAGCCAGACTCATTGTTTAACCTACAAAACGAAACAAACTACTGCAAATTTTACGTTATATTTAAAAAAAACTTAACGTTTTGTAATCGTGTATAATATATTGTATCATATATTAATGACTCTTACTGGTTTGGATTATTGCACATCGAAAAGAAATAGCAAATGTAATTAACTTCAAATCCAATGTTAGTGAAACAGGAAGCAATCTATTAAAACTATTGTCATAAAGCTTGTGTATGATGTTCGTACCTGGATCTGGTAGCTGTAACGATATAAATATTTGCAAAATTATTAAGAAACAACAAACATACATATCCCCAGGAATAAAAAACAACAACAACATGCACAATGATAGAATTAGAGCAATCAAGAGTCAGTACTCTGGCATAGGCAAGAGTACTCAATACATATGTTTGTCTTATGAAGAAGTACCTTGTACATAATTATATATTAACTTACTGACATCATCTCCCTTATTCGTGTTGATGTATCGAGCATGACCCTTCACAGAATTTGATGCGCTCAACCCGTGTCCTCTTTCTTGAGCCGCATTTGTGTTCGAGGAGATAGTTCTGTCTTTCACGTAGTTCAACGCAATGATGCAGTAAGCGTTGTCTTCCTCAGTCCTTGCCACCTTCAGATCAAGTGCCTTGTATCCCACCGAGTTCAGGTTTCTCTGTTGGTTGCCTCGGTCATCACGTGACCTCAGCAAGTTGGTGTAGTTGGTGTCCTCGGCTGAACGCTTCGATTGACTCGTGCAGTTCGAACATCCAATGTGTCTTAAATAAAATTCGTCAATATGTAAATGTAAGTTTTGTGTTATTAATCATGATTATATGTGTCTAAAACTAAATTTTGAATATTGCTCAAATAAGTGAATATCTATGACGATATAGACGCAAACGTTAATTCATATTCGTTCACTTTTTTGAGAATTGGGGCATGCACAAATAGCAAAGACTCAATCAATTTTATGTAAAGATAGAATAATTAACACAATAGTACTGATCTGTTTACACTAGGGAAGATCCAGAGTAACCCGGAATTTGTTAATAAATCTTATAATTATTAAGTTTTCTTCTTTAAATTTATATCTTTGCAAAGCTCACTGTTTCAGTTGTTTCAGCTAGAAATATTAATCATTTGCTATCGTCCAGTACCGTTATAATTAGCCTTAAATAACCATGGTAACGCTATAGCGGTGCAGTTCACAAAACACGACGTACATTGATATTTATAATCCATCGTAATGCTTGAAGAAAGTATCGCACACTGTCAACATTTTGCCAGAACGTAATGTTTCTACAGAATGACGTCGTATTAAAATTTGACGTCATTTGATCGTTGGATACTAATGTAAACAAGCTTTAGCGCTCCGTAGTCGCAACGTTGAAAACTCGCAGAATGTCGTCATTAGAACGTCTGGAAATTAGTGTTGTTAATCAGTGTCCAAAATGTTAGTCGATCAGCAACAAGTTCTGACTAAATAATCGATGAATCTGGATTCTTGAAAGTAAAGAAAACAAACCCTACACTGCAACGTTTCAATGGTTTACTTAAGGATTGAAATTAATTTATACGACTCATCATTGTATGAGAACATATTCACGAAGTGGGTACATAGGCACCGACGTTGTATCGAGTGCGGCGGTGTTGTCTTACGTCGAAGTAATTGACGCTGGGACTGTGCGCCGTACGCACATTACACGTTTGTTTGATTATGTATGTGCCAGTCACGTATTGTTTGATTGCAATATTTTTTTCTCATCCTGTACAGCGGATAGATTCCGCTTTGTTTTGGTGTATGTTTTATGGACGTGTAATAAATATTGTTGAATGTGTGACTAAATTCCGGTTTATGTACGCGAATTTGGTTTCCTACATTCCCGCCAAAAGATGTATTTACCAATAGCTTTACGGTTTGCAGAGTGTTGCGCATAATCGTACGATTGTTTATGATTTATAAAACTTACCCAAAACAGTAACAACCCTTATCGTTATCTGAAAGTACAAATCACTGATAATGTCAATTCAAAACAAAGAGTTTATTAATCTTATGGTTATTTGCTTGAATAAACACAAATGTTCTGTCTTAAAACTACTCTAAAACAGAAAGGTCATCTAAGTTAATATCAACTGATTTAATGCAAGAAATGAAAGATTGTATTGAAGTATAATCGAATGAAACGGTATTCAACATTTAGCAACATGCCGATCGTTAACAATAGATGCATACAACTAACAGCATTAACAACATATCATGGAATATTACATTTAGCACTGCAAAACCATCATGCTGTGAAAATAAGTGTAATACGTAGTGAACAACAAACTTGTTTCTGAATTGTTAGCCGGCTCTGTGTTATCAACAGATTCACATATGCAAATCAGTCGTTTTCGTTTCCCCACGAACCACATCGCCCATAGTATGGAGCCAAATACCAAACATCCAAGAACGGGCCAACCGATGTATGCAGCAACTATCGATATATCACCACTTTCTGAAATAATTAATACCAACATTTTCCTGACGACACAAATTAACTGCATCAAAATGATCATAAAGGTACAGTTTGTTGTTTATAGAACTTTATTAGGTATTAAAGATCATTTTTATCAGTAACACATTACTATGTAACGAGCTAGTACTCTTTGAGGTGAGATCAATACACAGCTTTAATTGAATTAAAGCACTCAGCCATTGCTCAGTCAACTGAGAGAAAATATTGCAGATAATGATAAGAGAGTTTATGGTGGACCAATACACAGAGTGGAATGCCCCATGGAGTGGCCAGACTTCAACTAGGCCTTTAAACTTCGGAACTTGAAACGTTGGATAAGCTAGTTCATACCATAATAACCACATATAGTCTTACATTCTTGTACAAGTGTGATTTTAACACTTGATGTATTTATCGCATTCTTCACGTATATAATGTATTCACCAAAGTCATCTGCATGTATGGCATTAATAGTGAACGTTAAAAGGCTCCCATCTAATTCGACGGGCGTGCCATAAAAGGTTGTGGCAACAAGTCGATTTTTCAGATCAAATGAAACTCCCCATGAGTCATTGGTAATGTTTATTCCTGAAGGATGTTGAAGCCAATAATTTTCTATTGCTGGACTGGCATACACTGGCAAATTTACGGTAGCTCTAGAGCCATATCGTGCAGAAAGCTGTTGATTGTCTAGCAGTAGTTTTGGACCAGCTATTAAAACATGTATAATAATATATCAGACAGCAGTTGAACTAAATAATATACAAATCAGAAGTATTTCATGTTGTTGGTTACCTTTGACGTCTATATGTTTCGTTCCAGTTTGATAAAGTTGACCGTTACTGTCTGGCACGCCGTTTGTAACAGTACACGTGTATTCACCCGTGTCTTCCCATTGTATTATGGGAAAATTCAAGGACAGGCTACCCAATGAACTATAGGCGTTGTCAACGTTTATATTAGCATTTGGTATGTGGCGCCCATTTAGCCTTTGGGTAACGGTGACGAATGTGTAATTGTCGGGAACACCAGATGCTTCGCAATTCATATTTAATGACTGACCTTCTATAGGAGCGGCTTGTTTCGTAGACACGATGATATCCGGAGCATCTAGAACACAAACCATTGCTTTTATTTGAACTTGTCATACAAATTGATTAATGTTTAATAGTGAATATTACTGATTTGAAGACGACATAATTTTTTCTTTTCGTATGGTGATTTAATTATAGTTTAAACAAACATAGACGTTTTTGCATGTGCTAATGTAGTAAGCAAATACACTGCGGTTTGAAGTGAATATATATTTTTATATTGCGGTGCGTTGATAATACTTACATCTTACAGAGAGCGTGATATAATTTCCTTGGGCGCGTTCGCCAGTTACTGGATTAAGCGCTATACAAAAGTACACTCCAGCGTCCGATCTTGATACTGAGCCCAATGACAACAAACTTGAGTTTGTCTTCTTATCTTGTGCCCCACCGTGTGTCCATGTGTATATGCATTTTGGAACACAATCTGAGGAGGCGGTCTCTCTCATTCAACACATAAAAAAGTTTCTCTGAGGACAATGTCACTTCGTCTGGCCCGTCTGAAATGGGGTGGTTTAGTGACAAGTAGTAGTAATAGCAGTAGTAGTAGTAGTATTAGTAGTAGTATTTGTAGTTGTAGTTGTAGTAATAGTTGTAGTAGTAGTTGTATTGTCATTATTATTATTATTATTATTATTATTTCTTCTTCTTCTTTTTCTTCTTATTACTATTATTATTATAATTATTATTATTATTGTTATTATTATTATAAGTAGTAGTAGTAGTGGTAGTAGTAGTAGTAGCAGTAGTAGTAGAAATAGTAGTAGTAATGGTAGTATTGGCTAAGTAAATATTCATTCATCTTATGCTTATGACTTCTCTTAGTTTACTGAGGCACAAAAGTTCATACATGTTAGAGTGAAGCAACTTACATCTTACAACAACTGTAACAGCTTGACTTTTAAATTCGGTAAGCGACCCAGAAACCACAGAGGTACACGCATATTGACCAGCGTCATCCCTGTGTAGAGCACCCAATAATAGGACGCTACCGTTGTATACGTTAATATCACTTTTGCGCTCGGAGGAGGAAACCCTTGCCCAAAAAATGTACTATTCGGATAGCGTTCAGAGAAGCATGTTAGGCTCTCCATATATTCGCCTTCATCAATTACATAATCCAACGTCGGAGGAAAGACCTTCGCCGTGTCTGCAATGTAATACGTCAATATACGGTTACACACATTAGCACACACATATAATATAAGCAGTAAATAAAATCCAGTCATTAAGTAGCGCAACAATTTAGGTAATGAATGTAAGTATCGCTCATTACAAAATATGTGTTGGGTGTTACGTGTTTGGACTTAAAATGCCTTATACATTTTTGTGTATAGTTTCAGGCGAAATAAATAAAGAACGATAGAGATTAATGAAATGACCAACATGATTTTATATCAATACACGTGATACATTTCCTAATTAGTTGGTCGTAGTATTAAATTGTAGTTTCAAAAGTTTCAGGACTCGTGCCCTTATAAGGTAATATATCAACAGTGTTTGTAGTAACAAGGTGAACACGCGCCCAAGACGTATTTCTTACTATATACCAAAAGAGTATTTCGTATTCGTATTTTAAAACCAATAACTGACTGTTAACAACACTTACATAGTTCCAATAAATACTTACATAAAACCGCCATGCTAAATCCTTCGCTCACTACAGACGTATTGCCACCTCTTTCGGTCGCAAAGCACGTGATTGCGTACGTTTCATCAGCTCTCCTAACGTCTGATACTATCAGGTTTCTGCCAGACGTATGTTCTAGTGCTAATCGTGCACCTGGATGTAGCTGCTGTGCCCCGATCATCCATGTATAGGTCATTTCAAGGTTATGGTCGTTAGGCAGAGTAGTGGATTGACTGACACAACTCAGCTTCAGTGTGTCTCCTTCGTAGATGACCGAAGAGTTGGCTGCAATTTCTGGTTGTGTTGGTTGACCTATAAAGACAAGAAATAATCAGAATCTATAGTGATATATCTTGCATAATAATACATACTTTGAAAGTGGTATTTATTATTCTATCTTAATTGTTGCAAGTGCATAAGGGTGATCGAATCACACATTTAATATGTTTAATAAGTTGTTACAACTTTAATAAGTTGTACTTGTTTGGAAGGAAATATTGAATACATCATGTGATTGCTTACATTCTATTTGTAGACGCACCATTTTCTAATGACGATGGAAATATGTTTTAAACAGTTAATGTACTTTTGAATTCACTTTGTTATTGGGTTAGTAAAATATGAAATTACTATAACTGTTAACAGTAAAGAGGAATCAACTGCATTCGTTTGTGAAAACATATATTTTCTACGTAAAACGATACACACAAAGAAGTGACAATTATAATACAACGAGGCCAATCTCATTAAAATCAACTCCAGACTGACACTACTATTTTATCCGCTGACTAGATCTGATGACTTCGCATTAGGGGTCCCGTTCAGATGACCTTTTCAGGAGCCAATCAATTTGTTGCCTTCAAACTGTTGCGGTATAACTTTATATATAAACCACAAATACTACGCACGAAATTAACGTACACTTTGAATGTTTACTCGCCTAAGGTACCACTATATCCATTGTTATCCACGTGAAAATAAACTGTAAAGCCTAGGTCACACATAGGTCGCCGACCGATTACCGACCACCGACAACTAAAATTTGCGGCGACCAAGGACAACCTCTGGCGACCAAAATCCAGAAAAAACAATGGAATTTTAGTCGGAGACTAGTCGGCGATTGATCAAAGACTGGTCGACGACCGGTCGTACGAAAAGTCGGCGATCGTCTTTCGACCATCAACAACCATCAAATACTGCTTCGCGACTAGTTGGCGATTAGTTGGCGACTGGATGTCGATGCTCGGTGGGCGGAATTAGGATTATTCGGCATTTAATTCAGTTCTATGATTTTTCTCATTGTTCAAAAATCGATTGCCTATATATATGACATTGGGCTATATTTTAATCTATGTCTTGTGTGAATTTAAGAAACTGAATTTATTCGTGTTGTTTTGTTGATTATTTAAATCACTTATAATTTCTATATTATTATTCTCTACTATGCCCGGCAGCAGATTTTAATATTAAGGTAAACTATCAAGTACACTTTCCATATCCGGCAATATCCTCTTGTCCCTGCCCTTCCCCTTATTTGAAAAGGCATGCTAACACTTTTCAATTATAACTATTACGTTTCGTGTCACATTGAAAAGAATGATTGTAAAATTGTGCGTTCATTTTTAAATGTTTTTGGAGACGAAGGTAACACGGCGAGCCTTTGTAAAATGGTCTGCGACTAATCGCCTACCAGTCGGCAATCAGTCGGCGATCAAAAATTAGTCTGCGACAAGTCACACTTGGTCTGCGACTAGTCGGCGATCGTCACAGACCAGTCTGCGATTGATCGCCGACTAAATAAAAACCAACAAAAACCTTCTCACGACCTGTTTGGTCGGCAAACGGTCTTCTATGTTGCATCTGCGACCAAAATGGGTCTGAAGACCAGTCGTCGACCATCGACAACCAGCCGCCGACCTCCAACAACCTGTTAATGACCTTTTTAAGACCGTCAGCAACCACTGGTCGTTGATGGTCGGGAGTAGGTCTTGAGTTGGTAGCAGGTTATGTGTGACCAGAGTTTAAATGATTTACTCCCGAGGATCAGCTGAAAATGAATCACTATTTAAAAAAACGTGGCCAAATATTGCTGTACAAAAGGCAATTTCATTGGGCGCATCAGGGCTGATATTTTATTTGTTCGGGAGGTCATTTGAACGTGACCTGTTATACGATGTCTTCAGATCTTTACAATGTCAGGATTTGATTTTAATGAGGATGACTGTAGGCTTTCTGGGCACTCACTGTTGTGAAAAAAAGAGTTCACGAACAAACCAAAACTGGTAGTGTTAAATCGACATCGTTTCACGCGCCCATATGTTTAAAAAATGCAATTGTATGATAAGGCTGTAATACCATTTGTCCTTATTATAAATTGATATAACCCAAAGTAAAGCACTAAACAATATCACATCGACATTTGTTTCGGCGTAGCTGTTTAACCCAACTTTTGACCTTTCCCAACATGCAATCAAATGTTGTGAATTTGTCACGCTAGTTGTCCCGAATGAATAAATCCTAACATTGCATCTGCTAGTTTAAAAGAAATCCCCACCACGGCCTGTAAAATAATGGCTTCATTTCTTTTTGGAGGTAAATGGAAAAATTAGCCAACGTGGAAAAATCCAGACATACTTCTTTACTTTGTTTACCTTTTTGACTGATTTCCAGTTCAGATCTGAGCTCCACCTATGAAGTTGAATTGGCTCAGTTATCATTTTCAGTTTACAAGCCTGTGTTTACAGACCGTGTAATACAATTATGACCTTGGGAAAATGATCCCCCGTTAACATCGCATATTCGATAGGCAACATTCCATAGAGTACACTCGCTGACTAACCTGCGCCTATTAATAGACTAGTATACACGTCAACAAAACTGAGTCGTTTTAAAAAGCATCCAGATTACCATAGACGATAAGATTAATAATGAATGGAGAATTACTTATATTTATAAACTTACCATGCATGTTAATTTGAATGAAGGTTGGTAGATCTATTTATTAAGAATTTATTTAGAATTGCATTTTCTCTTACCTTCTCATGTAGAGGCTATTCAATGTATAAATGGATTTTGCATTTTCCTATAAATATACACTGGGTCGTAATTTAATTTGATTTAAATGGTATTTTACTTACGTGCGTTTTATGGATGCTTTATAATAGTTGTACACAAACACGCTCGAGATGTTTTTCCCAAAGGAATATAAATCTAATTCGCCACTATTTAATATACCTTTACGTTTTTGTTATCACAAATTTAAGTTAAATCATTATTTTTAATTGCCATGAATGTTCCCTGACGTTTGTTTTTATTTGGCACACATAGTATACATGCTTATTCCACTGCAAATGTGATAAAGGCTGATATTCATTCTCGTTATTATTTTCTTGGAAACAATGTTACTTTTAGTAAATTTTGATTTGCCTGATGAACATGTAAGATCGGTTCATTGTACGGACATAACATAATGAAGATATCGTAAACATATGGACTTTTCATAGTTTCACGGCGCCTTATGATGTTCTGCATCATTGTTTTTCTTGTGAAATACTGATGTGTCAACCAAATTCTCGTGTTCAGGCTATTAATCTACAAATATACAGACTGTTTGTATATAGACTGAATAAATGCGTTGTATACTAAAATAATGTAATAAAAACGCTTTAAATATATATGTTTCGTTATATATCTATATTGCTTATTTTTACTTTGTATAGATAAACAAACTGACGTTGATGCGCAGATGAGTCTGACTTATTTGGGTTATTCAAGTAGCACTGATCTAAAGCATGGGACATTTCATCAGTTCATTGATTTGACATGAAATAATGCTATTCTTTTTTATTTATTTCAAATATAGAAACATTGCATACTACAGGAGCTAGCCACATGAAAATATGAGTTCGGTTTTTGATAATGAAAATGCATATATTTATTTTTGAAAAATAATATTAAATGCGTGTAGAATGACGATTTATGAAGAAATGAGACCGTTCGTTTATAAACCAAATCACCATAATTTTATGCATCCGTTTTAAATATTCACGAAGGATATTAAATTTACACTCTTTACAAACATTTACAACATACGCCGAATATCTGTTTTAAAGATATTGCTTGTATTCATTTACACATGTGTTTGAACAGCAGCATTGTGTTTTGACTTGTTTTTACGACTCCAATTACATATACATTTAGTTATTTATCTATCGATAAGTGTAACACTGTTTCTTTTACGAAGTTTCGTTTACAACGTTACAAAAAGTACCAGCTGTTATCATTTATCTAGAACAATACGTTTTAAAAAGTGATAATAATATATGATAATTAAAACATGCGGTTTGATTTATATTAGCTTCTTACCGGATCGTGTTTTAATTAAGAAATAATTTTCGATTTATCGTTGTTTATCAGTCAATAAACAGCAATTAGGAGTTATGATGCGTAGGAATTAAACCACTAGGGTGTTAGCCCGAGTGGTTAAATAGCCAGCACCAGAACGATAAAGAGTTGCTTATAGGCCGATAAACAACGATGACGCCAAAATTTATTTCGATTCTAAAATGAGTTGACAAATAATTTTGCAATTGTAATGAGAACTGTATTTTACTTTGCTAAGCTCAGAATTGGGACTACTTTTTGCGTTTTATTGGGTAGTTTAACACATATATTTTTGTTGTGTTTCTATAGAAAAAATAGGGAGTATTGGTAGGCTAAACAAAATAGTTATTTCATTATGTCAATGAAATAACATTCTGATCATGACATACAATGAGTAAAATTGTTCATAATTATGTTCAGTTGTAGAGTGTATGTCGAAGATATGTTAATAACTTTATTTTAACCGCTTAAGTAAACAATTATGTAAATTTTAATCCCCAAAAGTATGCAACAGTTATTGGTATACATTAAACTATTGTTGTAAGTTTGCATTCCCTAAAATTGGAAAATATGCCGAATTCTATGCATACAGTTTTCCCGCTGCATAATTAACGCAAAAAGCTGATTTTAGACAGCTACGCCGAAAAATAATACAAACCATAAAGGTACACTGTGATGCATTTTAACACGGAGGTGTGGTTTTGATAACAGTAAGTCCCTTCCTGTCCGACCTTCAATGGATCTAATTGAATGTTAAATACACCAGCACTTATGTTTCCATCAGGTACTAGCGAACAGTATCGATATTGGGGGTTACGGAAGACTTTCCTGTCGTTATAAACTAGAAATATCGAATCATTTGCAGGCGTGTACAAGCCGATTAGACCATTTGCTAAACTGGCTATATAACTTAAAACAACTGATGAACCCGTCCTTGTCCCTCTCCGCACTTTTCGAATTATCCTCTTGTGTGGCTGTTTCAAACACATAGAAAAAATAGTCATGCACTTTGAAATAACTTATCAATTTCAAAATTTCTGAATTTCAAACAATATATTGCAAATTATAGATACTATGGCGTACCTGTGGTGTGAAGTAAATGGCATATCACAAAGGTAAATACTATATCGCCGTGCAAAATCATTTTGGTTTGGTAACCGTTTCATTCGAACTTTTCTGAAATAACAATGTATGACATCGGTGACAATGCTTGTCACATAATGTGTTTTGCGTGCTTAGAGTTTTCCAATTGCTAAACTTGATTTAATTGGTATAAGTGCATGATCAAGCATCATTATCTTATAAGCCACGCGCTACTTTAAAACAAGGAAGTGTTTAATGTACATGTTAGTGTTATCACATGTGTTTCTTTGTTGTGCATTTATTTATAATTTTTATGTGCTTACTTTTAATGGCTGTTGAGATTTTTCGTTCTTTTTTTTTTAAATTTCATTTCATTCGTTTCTTTTAAATGAAGGTTAATCAATAGTCATACCAAGAGCTAAGGTTGAGATCATAAAATGAAAGCATTCTCAATGCACGTTAAAGGGCATTTGTACCACAGAAAATACTGACTCTTTATAATGGGAAAGAGCTTAAAAAGTGGCTTTTAAGCCTTGAGACTAAGCGTTAGGTAAAGTAAACGCGTCCTGCTTACTGGATCTAGTATTGTGGTTATGAACACTATCTTGGGTGATTCTCCAAGGTTATTAGGAGCTAGACCATGTTTAATTTTAAAGACATGGCAAAGATATATTTGTTCAACTCTCTGACTGTTGAACAACAGTTTCAACCCCAATATGTGATATATGATTCAGATCTAAGATGAATATCGTCAGTTTATTTTGAGTAACTTGAAGTTTATCTTTAAACAATTAGCGAGGCCATTATACAAAAATGAACCTGCATAATATACATGACAAATGACATTGAATCAGAGAAGTTGCAAGGAGTTTCTTAGTGTGCTCATTTAGAAACTTATGTTAAAGAAAAGAAAAGAAACTTAAGTCGGGCATTGACTTGTTTGATAACAGAAGTTGCCATATCCTCCCAAAATAACCTTATGTCAATCAAATTATGCGAATGGAACCTTAAATCAACTGTCACAATCTCATATTTTAAATGTTATGTTTGCTACAGTTATTATAAATTGTTATTTGAGTGTCAGTCTACGTACATAATGGCCAATCAACCTCGTAAAAAGTGTCCTTTCTTACGCATACTTCGTCCACACTTCTTGCAAAGTACTAGTAAAGAGAGCAGTTTCATTTCGCTACTGAAATGGTAATCTTTGCATATCTGTATACTTATGTTACTAATAAAAAACAAGTGTGCGATACTCACGGACAGATGCATCTAAGTGTAATTTACAAACAAGTATTAAAGTATCAGAACGTCTTATTGTAATGTTAGTTAACTTTTAAATGCTTTTGGAATTCCCCTAAGTAGTGTATAATTATGTATGTTGTTTAAGTTGTTAATCTCTTGTAAAGCTGATGCGATTCTTTGAAAAACAATAAAACTGATGCCACTTTATTGTTGTCATAGACCCCATTTCATACCGATCTTCGCCGAATATCTACGTACGGCTCCGAACGGTTTCCGAGTAAAATAATTCTCAGAGATCGGTCAACCAATCGCTGAATGGACCCAATGATAACTAAAATTAGATTTTAGGCATAAACAAAGCACATGTCCGAGCTGCTGTGTATCCTAGTTATACAAAAATGCAAACTATATGCAAAGTAAAAGGCTGCCCAATTAAAGGATCTGGAAATAATATTAAATAACTCTGATTTCATGTTAAAATGTCGAGATGATAACAAGATATTGATCAGTTATCGTCTGGTTACAAGGTTTATTTACAAACGATAGCAGCCGCATTGATTTTATAAATAAAAAGTTAAAAATAGATCACACTGGGGGGGGGGGGGGGCGATAATCGGCTATGCACAAAGCATATCGTACTTCATCAACTAATACACTGTAATATATTACATATAATACGTTTTGAAATAGCATTTAGTCGAGCTATCCTCTATTACTTCTGGAAAACAAAACATATACATTAATACATATGATAATAATGAGTTTCTTTGAATTATTGACTATGAACTTCATTTTTAAAAATAGATCAACACGTGTACATGTCCAATAAACAGTTCATAGGAATCTTCCCGTATTGACCTGAAGTCTGCGCTGATGTCTAAGAAATATTGTACGATGGCCGAAATAGTGAACTTTTACAACAATGACGATAGTTTCCCCCTAGAATATGCTTGCTTAAGCTCAATATAGTAAGATTTTTCAACAGAAATTGGCAATATTAAACTTGAATAATACGCTTAACGTGTTTGAAAAAGCCACATGGTTAATCGCCACGTGACTTGTTCTACGAAATTTTACGAATATTTCCAACCTCCCTGTGAAATGGTCTATTGTATCATGATTTGTCGACAGGGGTTGATATCAGCAAGATCTGAATGATCTAAAATTGGCGTGTTTAGACGTTTTCGCTATCTAAGTTCAACAGTTTTCATCCAATCTTACCAAACTTCAGGAAATGTTTGTGGCTATAATATCTCGGCCAATTTTGATAATCAACGAAATCGCCTTAGGAAATGTTGAGTTATGGCCATTGAATTATATAAAATTGGCATTTTTAGCCGTTTCCGTTCTCTCTTTCCAACAATTTTTATCCAATCTTCACTAAACTTCAGGACAA
Organism: Congeria kusceri; assembly: GCA_027627225.1. Lineage (NCBI taxonomy): Eukaryota > Metazoa > Mollusca > Bivalvia > Myida > Dreissenidae > Congeria > Congeria kusceri. The sequence goes on along the minus strand of CM051030.1, from coordinate 17,646,437 downwards.
TGTGGGTGGCCAAAATATCCCAGCCAAATTCGATAATCAGCCAAATCGCCCCAGGAAGTACATAGTTATGGCCCTTGATTTATCTAAAATTGACCTTGTTAGCAGTATACACTCTCTATCATAGTGTCAAATAGTTTTACTCAAATCCTCACCAAACTTATTTTAAAGATTGCATTTAACCTATAGGGGTACAACTGTTTTACAAACAGCTCTTGTTATTATTGCATTTGCAATCAGGTCGTTGCATTGTTGTGTGCATTCAGTAGTCCTAATCGTAATAATAATATATCTCGCTCACGACATACATTATATATTAATTCAGTCATCTTTAAGAGAATAACGTACCATGTGCAGCTAACGTGGTTGTATATGTCTACATATAGTTGTCAATAGGATTTCCCTCATTTGGTAATTACATGTACATTTTTAGACCATTGTGAGAACATTACAAAAAGCAACATTTGCATGCAAGTACGTTATGTACCAAAACGATCGATCACGTAGGCATCTGCGGACAAATATGATTTGTTCTGGGCACAACTCAAATACAAAAAAATAATTTTCAGCACTTAATTTGGAGGGATGCATATAGGAATATGTGTGAAACAGCTTTTCAAATACAAGCCGGTTGTTTATGATGATGAGCATACACTTGGGGTTATTATATAGCATCATTACCGTTCAATCGTACTTTCCTTCTAAACAACCTTTAATAGCACATTCACTTTAAAATAAATTGTAACAAAAGTACAGTGAAGCTTGCATAACGACAGGTTGATTTAATATGTGTTGTATACTGTCAGCGAGTCAAACGCTGTAGTTATTGCTTGTGATGTTTTCACAGATGTGCAATTACAAAGACATCATTATATTAACGAACATATAACTATATCGCATAACATATTTAGTTTAAGAACTTTGTGGCAGTCCTTTATCATTGACTCATAAACGGGCACTCAAATATTCGTTTACATTTAATATGTTGAAATGGTATATCTCGTTTACGCTCTCAGTTTTAAAGAAACTGTTGCAATGTTGCAAAAGAATGTGATTCTGTATTTCAATTATAAATTAACATTTATTTTGTTTTCGATTAGAACAGAACTATTCGGAGTTACACGCAAAACCAGGAAACAGAAATTAAATACAGGTTTCAACATCGTAACATGAGTGAAAATTAACATCATAGTGTGGACGTGCCAACGATTAAGTCGGGTTGAGATTACTGAACAGGGAAAACCTCCTGCTTTTATATATTTTGCATAGCTTTATCAAGACAGCAATGAGCGAATTCTAAGGCCGCTTTTCCATATGTCTGAATCCGCATCCGTATCCGTATCCGCATAAATATTATACGGACGCGCTTTTCCTTTTTATTTTCAAATAGTTGCAAAGTCTTCAGTAAGAAACTTTTAAACATGTTTAATTACGTCGGCTGCAAATATTATGTCAGTGTGTAAAAACATTCACATGTGGTGGATTATAAAGAATATTAGTTTATATAAAGCAATCAACAATTATATATACAGCGTCATGGCTCATTTAAAGAATACCCGTTATAACGAAGTCATTGTACTTTGTGAGTCTTAGGTTGAGTTATCCAGGTGTATCTCGACTCTGTTTTTTCCCAATGCTGTATGTATAACAGCCCGTTGTTTAACATGCAAAGTTATATACCATGTCGTCCGCATCCGCATAAAATCGCCCACCGGGCGATTTCTTGCGGACGGATGTTGCGGACGCGCTTTGCGGTCACGGACTGCGGACATATGGAAACGGTCCAACTGTTTTCAGCGTTCTAAGGCAGTGACCCCTGTTTTAATCATTTTTATGTTTTGTGATGTGTTGTTTATGTTGTCCTGTACAGACAATTGGTCACCTGCCTCAAATAAAAGACCAGGGTTTCTCCCCTGGTTATGTCTCTGTAGATTCATTATTCCTATATTATATCTCTTCTGACGACTGTTATGATGCATGTACAAACATTTTGCACGGCATTATTTCTTGAGTTTTGTTTTGTAATAGCTGTTGTATTGTCAAAAATAAATCAAATCTCCATCCGATTAACAAACCGGCCATTTAAAGACGATTAATACAGTTTTTGCCTTCCGTTAAAATGTTCCATTTGTACATATTTTGCAGATCGTTCAATGCCTAATACAATGAAACCATAAACAATGGGGTGGGGGGGGGGGGGGGTCACCGCATTAGATTATTTGGAAAATGTATGTAAATGACCTACCCGTGAATGCATTTTAGGAAATGTTGATGCTTTTTTTAGCAAAAAAATAGTATTGACCATTGATTGGTAACAATAACATCCTATTTGTTAAAATGCGTATTTGTTAGAAAGCATAGTGAAAAACATAATATTATATTTGCCAAAAATGCTTTTTCATCCTTTTTTTTAACGAAAAAATTCTACATTTTGTAATCATGTAAAAGTTTGGTTTTTACTATAGAAAAAAATGTTTTCCGTGAAAATTCCTGAATGTTCGATATTTATTACATAATTATCTTCTAAACAAACTGCAAAAAATAAAACAGGAGGTCACTGTGCATGTTTTCAAGAAAAAATATGTAGTTTACATGGGCGTATTGGACAATTTTCTGTAAAAAAAGGTCGAATGACAGTCATAATTTATAACAATACACTTATAGAAGTAAATAGATATATAATTACTTTAGTTACAGCAGTTGATTATGACTATGTATAAAACGTTATTACAGCCAAAATACTTTCACAATAACCGCAAGAATGCGCACAGCTATATATGTGAGTCCAATTTTCAGTCAGCATGTTCCTACTTTCGTTTTCAGTTTATTATCAAACTTTCGCAAATAAAATCGAGTCACAAGACACTCCTACTATGATCATGGCAAGCGTTATGAATATATTTGATTTTGGTTGGTAATTATAGTGTACACAATATTAAATAAATATTATTATCTGTCAAAACACACCATTGTGAAGATTTAAATCAACTCCACTGATGCGCAAAAAGATGCGCAGAAAAAAACTACCGAAATCGTCTTTAACAGCTTAAATAAATTGCCCCATATTTGAATAGCTGTTTGCAACAAGTACGTAATTATACATAATGTTCTGATTAGAAACATAAACAAATTACAGTGTACACAATATTATTTTTGCAACCATTTACTTTTGTTTTGTTATTATTTTATTAAACTCCCACATTCATGGTGCATTGGACCATGTTAAACTCCCACATTCACCATTCATTGGACCAGTTAAAATGAAAAACAAAGAGCGATAAATAAAATTTAAACATAACAACGCAAGGATTTAACGCTGTCCACGTTTTTTTTATTCTACTGGTCCACGATTTTAATTCGCGGCATGTGTTTCGACTGTACCGGTCACGTGGAACTTCATGGTGGGAGCGATATGAAATCGAGCTATGCTCGGAACCATTTAAATATCTGCGCGGAGGTTGAACACAATTATATTGAATTAGTTTTGCTGATCTTTAGCCTAGCCTTAGATGCTAGTCGTTTTAGCGTGGACCCAAGCTCAAATTACACCAAAACGGAAGTCACATCCTCAGGGTTACATGCTGTCAATTAGATAATAAACACGTAGGGTGCAGTGTATAATGCATATACAGTTTAAACGATATGTTTTGGAATCAATTTAAAGGTATATATGTAAGAAATAAAAAAAAATACAGTTTTAGGCACTACTTTGTCTTAGTGGTTCCCAGCTTCATAACTTTTTTGCCCATATATTCATGCACAAAATGGCAGCCCCGATGCCTGTCAAAACCGGTGTGTTTATTCTAAGGTAAATATTTCGAGTTACAACGTATAGAAATTTTTGACATGCTGTTTCTTCAAAAGGTTATAGCCTTATCTTTCCAACCATGTATGGTGATATATTGGGAAGTAGCTTAGTCATGGTGCAAATTGAGATCACACTTTGAATATTTTATATGTAACAAAGAAGGAATTTATTTGCGCATGCGTAACCTTTAAGAACTTCCCGTAAGAACTTCCCGTAAGATTGGTCGTCTGCAAAGATTTTGAAAATGGACTCTTACAAACACACTGTACTGGAAAGATTAACTGCCAGGTGCCATCTTGACCCAATTAAGGGCTGTATTTTATGGGATGGTTGCTCTAGGGGGCCTGAGGGGGTAAATATGGGAACATGACAGCAAAATGCCCACCCGAGTGGCAATCCGAGATCCATTGTGTTCATCGTGTTGTTTTTCAGTTTCATTTTGACATTAATTTGCATTAGTTTCAACAATTCTCTTATTTTTGTCATAATACCTGGTGTTGTAATCTAAATAATACCAATTTTCCTAATTTGCAAAGTTTACAGATTCTATTTAGTTCATATTTTATTATGCAATTGTACTTAGATCAGGCTTTCAGCTGAAAAATACATGAAATGCATGCATAAAAACACTTAAGGACAAAGGAGGAATTTATTTGCGCATTCGTAACCCCAATGTACGTCATTCAATTAATTGAACCGTAAGTTCTAATGCGAGTGAAAACTGTGCTTTGTTTGAGCTATACGGTATATCCACTGGCGTTCGAAACATCAATTGAGTAAAAAAAACAACATAATTATATCCATTATTTTTGTTGCCTGTTCATTTATCAAGAGAAAATACACAGGCTATGATTTATTTGTGAAGACGGAATTAAAAAAACGTATATACTGATATAGATGATTTGACATAATGCCAAAATATCATTTAATTTTAATGATTCGGCGAGTACACACAACTGAGAATATACATATAAAACCGTTTATAAAATGACAAGTAACTCAAAACGTTTTAGTGCAGTTGATTACACTACGGTAAAAGTTCTATGTCTACTGTTCCATCTTGTTTGCACTTACATAATTATCAAAAATGGCAAGTAATGCCATTGTGTATCAAACGCACAGAAACGTATCCAATGTCACGGAAAGCAGTGCTTCCTTAAGAAGTGCCAAACAGTAGTGGCGGTTAGGTCATGGCAATGGTATGTTTTCGTAGCCTGCTATTGCTCTACAAAACAATATGTTTTGTAAAATTGCATTAATTAACAGTTGCTCTGTTCCTAACATAAAAATAAATATATGCATATATAAACAAAGATTACTTATTGGAAATTAATGCAGCTGAAACGAAAAGAAAAAGCAGTTATTTAGTTCAAATAACAAAAGCGTAATGTTTATTGTGGAACAATAAGCATTTTATTACACACATTGTATATTATTTGTTGTTAATCATTCTTACATGGGTTAGGTAGCTGTAACGATAAAAACCTGCATTATTACAATCTGTAGTATTATCATTGTATATATTCATCCTTACTATATACAATGTTTTGTGTTTCGGTAAACAACTGCAGGTAATGCAAATTATTCCTTATATGCCTATCTTTACAAATTCTGAAAACAACATCTAGGCAAATTATAACAACAGAAGCAAGACAACGTTTTTAAATCGACCTGAAGCTCTGGCATTGTCAATACATGTGTTTATGCATGTTTGCTAATCACGCACATAATAACTTACACTCCTCATCTCTCGCATTCGTGTTCATGTAAAGCGCACGATCCTTCAAAGAACTGGACAAGCCCAAGCCGTGTTCTCTTTCTAAGTCCGCATTTGTCGTGTCCGAGTAGATGGTTATGTCTTCCATGTGGTTCAACGCAGTGATGCAATAAGCGTTTTCTTCCTCAGACCTTGTCACATTTTGATTTAGAGCCCTATACCCATCCGAGTTCAGGTTTCTCTGTTGGTGTTGCCTAGGTCATCACGTGACCTCAGCAAGCTCATGTAGTTAGTGCCATCATCTAAAGGCTTTGATTTACTCGAGCACTTAGAACATCCATCGTGTCTTAAATAAAATTCGTCAATATGCAAATGTACGGTGAGTGCTATTGATTATGATCATATGAGTCTAAAACTAAATTTGGACTATTGCTCAATAAGTGAATATTTATGACGATGTAGACGTTAACATAAATTGATATTCATTCATTGTTTGAGAAGTGTACAAATAGCAAGGTCAAGTTTAGTATTTCGTAAACAAGGACCCAATTATTGTTATGAATAAATAGTATTGTTAATAAAATAGTAATGATCTGTATACAACACAAAATGTTAGCGAGATAGTTTTATGTAGGCACATTTGGTTTCTACATTCCTGCGGAAGGATGTATTTACCAATAGGTTTTCGGTTTGCGTTGTGTTGCGCATTAAAAGACGATGTTTTATGTTTAACAAAACTCACCCAAAACATTGGCATCCCTTATTGTTAGTAGAAATCAGTGATAATGTCAATTAAAAACATATTTTAATAAATTTTATGGTTATTCGCTTTTATTAACACAAATATGTACCTCCTTAAACTATACTTAAAAAGAAAGGTCATCGAAGTTAATATAAACGGATTCAGTGTTAGATATAAAAGATAAACGTGTATATAATAATTTATGTTTGTCTGTCAAGTTACTTCATCATATTGTATTAAAGGAATAACTCCAAATAATCGCATGAAACGGCATTAAACATTTAGCAACATGTCGATTGTTAACAATACGTGCATAATTATAACTAACAACACTAACAACGTATTATGGAATATTACATTTAGCCCTGCAAAATCATCATGTAGTAAAAATTGAATAAAGTAGTGAACACCTAACCTGTTTCAATAGTTAGCCGGCTCTGTGGTATCAACCGATTCACATCTGCAATCAGTCGTTTTCGTTTCCCTATGAACCACATAGCCCATAGTATGGAACAAAATATCAAACATCCAAGAACGGGCCAACCGATGTATGCAGCAACTATCAATGTATCACCGCTGTCCAAAATAAATTAATATCAACACGTTCCTGGAACTAATTTTTATGAAGACACAAACTAACTGCATCAGAATGATCGTCAAGGTACAGTTTGCTGTTTATATAACTTAACAAATATATTCTTACTAATAACACATTACTATGCAACGAACAAGTACTTAATGACCTAGTTTAATCCTTCCTTATTAGCACCCGGTCCAAATATGGGTTATTGTACTCATGTGTATTGACACACTGGTGTGGTCACAGTGCGGGCACAGTGTGGCGACCCTTATCAGCTGAGATCAATACGTTGCTCCAATTGAAACAATGCACTCAGCAATTGCTCATTCAGCTGAGAGAAATGACTGCAGATAATTATAAGAGAGATTATGGTGGACCAATACACAGAGCGAAATATCCCATGGAGAGTCCAGACATTCCTTAAACTAGGTCTTTAAACTTCGGAACTTAAAACGTTTGCTTAGTTAGTTCATATCCTAATGACCACATGTAGTCTTACCTTCGTGTACAAGTCTGGTTTTAACGCTTGAGGTATTCACCGCGTTCTTCACGTATATAACGTATTCACCAAAGTCATCTGCTTGTATCGTATTCATAGTTAAATTTAAAAGACTCCCATTTAATTCGACGGGAGTGCCATAAAATGTTGTGGCAACAAGTTGATTATTCAGATCAAACGAAACTCGCTGTGAGTCATTGGCATCAATCCTAAAGGATGTTGCAGCCAATAATTTTCTATAGCTGGACTGGCATACACCGGCAAATTTACGGTAGCTCGAGAGCCATGTCGTGCAGAAAGCTGTTGATTGTCTAGCAATAGTTTTGGGCCAGCTATTGGTTACCGTTGACGTCTATATGTGTCGTTCCAGTTTGATAAAGTTGACCGTTACTGTCTGGCACGCCGTTCGTAACAGTACACGTGTATTCACCCGCGTCTTCCCAATGTATTCTGGGGAAAACCAAGGTAAGACTATTCATTGAGCTATTGGCGCTGTCAAGGTATATATTAGGATTTGATATCTGGCGTCCCTTCAGTCCTGGGTAATGGTGACGAATGTATACCTGGTCAGTAAGCCATCAGCTTCACAAGTCATATTCAGTTTTTGGCTTTCTAGGTGACCGGTTTGTTCTGTAGACATGACAACATCTGGAGGATCTTGAACACAAACGAATGTTCGTTGTAGACAGTGTAAAATTGATGTTTTATAGCTAAGAAATAATTGACGGGTAAGCGTTGACTATTGCGATTATAACCAACGGTTTGCAATTAGACAAATATTTGGTTATTACCGCAATAACCAACGCTAACCCGTCAATTATTTCGATTCTAACACAATATTTTATATAATTCGTCTGTATTTTTAAAGATTATGAATGAGTATTTGTATCTATATTCCGCTCATTTTCAACAAAGTACAGACGTGCGTTTCAGTGACGTTAAAAAATCCTAAGAATTCAAAATGACGTCAGATTATTTTATAAAAAATGAGCGAATAATCATTTTGATGTCATACTTACTGATACATACATTGGACATATTGTACTAACAAGCGCATATTTAAAGCACATAACAAAACGCAAACGGTGTTTACTTAAATATAAAATATGTAGTACAAATGTGGTTTTATTGCATTATGCAAAAATGATTATTTTGTCACAATTTTGCTATCGCGCGTTTAAGCATGTGCATTTGGCGGAACCATTCCTTCGAATTTCCGGAACTTAAAAAAAAAAAACAACATTAAGCTACGACCATAATTTGTTGCAGAATGACCCATGGTTGATATGTAAAACTAGCCGTGTTCCGTGTTAGACTACAATTTTAATAACTCAAGTCTGCCTTGATCACTTCGCAAATCGCGACATATGTGAGTATTACTTGCATCACTGTATGTAAACGGACGTATATTGAAACTTCCTTAAGCAAATACGGTGTGTAATACTTACATTTGACAACGACATTGACATCCTGGCTCCGATACCTGGATCGAGATTCGGGAACCAATGCAACGCACACGTGTTTACCATTGCCATTTCTGTCAACAATGCCAAGTGATAGGACTCTTGAATTGGTGACGTCAGTATAATGTGTGAAAAATTGTACCCAAAAGTATGTACTATTCGGATAACGTTTAGAGTAGAATGTGACGTTTCCCATCTGTTCACCTTCTACAAATGCATATTCCAGCGTTGGAGGGACAGTTGTCACGGAATCTACAATGCGTCAAGAATACTATATCTTTTATTAATTTACTACTTATACAACCTGTTTCTTATTTCGTTCGGATATGGTCACTTTATGTATATATTATATACACAGCCTGTTATCACTGGCAACACTTTTGTCTGGCGCTTTTTGAAGTGCATTGAAAAAAAAGAGTCAGTGACACTTCCGAGGTGGCGCTAATGAAAGGATGTGAGGAGAAAAATACTGTTAGAAGGTGAATTGGTTGTGCTGTTTGACAATAGTATACCGTTTCAAAAAATATCGAACAATGTAGTGCGATTCATAAACGTTTATACCTTCAATCAGAGAAATATCAGGTCACAACGCATTTCGAAACGCAAGAGCTTGTATATGAGTCGTAACAAGATGGTAATTGAACCAGATAATTAATAGGTTTGCTTGTGTTTTATCCTAATTTGCACACAATAATAGCACTTTTTGGATAAAATAATTGCTTTTGATATGAAGGAGGTGAAACCAAGTTGGAAGAATTGACATAATTATTTTAATTAAAGATTCATTTTACGTTGTGTGACTGCATATGTATGATGGTACACTCGTTTCTGAATCTGAAACAGAATAGAAGTTAAAAAAACTAACAAAAACATATAAAACCAAGTCAACTTGTATCAGTTATTTTTCCCATTCTTCTTCTCATTAGTGCCACCTCGGAATTATAGTTGGCTCTTTGTTCAATGCATCTCCAAACATAGGTGACGCCAGTGATTACATATGAGTTTAAATATATAAGTAAACTCTTTCAGATATTATTTGAATTTCAGAATATAAAATATTATAAACTGTAATGTCTTACAGTTCGATCTTAATTCAAATATTGCTATATGTTATTCATGACGCCTTAACTATGTGAAACTTGTCTTGTTAGATATAATGCTTTAGACCCACGGCAATTCATACATAATGCGTTTTAAAATTATGAATTTATTTATACAAGCAACCTTTATTGTGAAAGCGTTGCTCATTTCAGTCGAGTTACCGTCTTTCTATTTTGCAAAACACGTGATATTGAACTGATCATGTAGTGTAATATCTGATATTATCAAATTACTCCCTGAAGTTTGGTCTACTAAAAATCTTCCTTCCAATTTGAGCTTTTCTCCGTTTTTCGTCCATGTAAAAGCTAGTGTAGAATTCCGATCGCTAGGCTCTGTTGCCGGCTTCCTGGCACAACTCAACATTGCCGTTTAATTGGCAGTAATCATAAGCTGCGCTGGTACACCTCCAATGGATATGAATTCAAACAAATATATTTAATGCTACGGTTATTGATATTAATTCTAACAAATGTATTTAATGCTACGGTTATTGATATTTAATGCTACGGATATTGCTATGAATTCACACATATATTTAATGCTACGGTTATTGATATGAATTCAATTATAAAAATGTCGAGGTCGCAATAGTGTAATGGATGTGGTGTCTAACTTGCGACCGGGAGGTCCCGCGTTTGATCCCCACTCAGGGAGCGTTCTCAGAATCTTTGCAAAGACACTAAGTACTGGTTCCTCCCAGGAAACGGACTCGAGAGTGTCTCTATAAGCCTAAGTCTTCAAAGCAATCAAGCTAAAATAAATAGGTTTAAACTAAATATAAATATTTAATGCTACAGTTATGTGAAGTGTTTTGTGTTTGCTATGATTTACAGAAATCTAAGCAAGTTAAACTACAATTATTATTAGTATACCCACAGTTACGACATTATTGTGCTTCAATTGATCAATCAATTCCTATTTATTATTTTTAATACAATATCGACATTAAATATATGATTTGCGAAGCTATAAGCATGACAAAACAGTAACATGTAAGTTAATAAATGCAGCATATATCAAATTTAATATATTAGGATTTACTAATGAGAAATTCCTAGAACGTTTAAACACATGAGTCAGTCTGCAAATGTACCCAGGTTAAATATATAACAGAGAACACAATAATTAAAAACAAAAACTGAATACATGGTGCCGACACACCTGTTCATTATTGTAACCTCTACAGTACTGAGCGCTAATGTCCGGCGTTAGTGGTTTGTAGGTAACGAGAAGGAACGTTTGTATTAAATTATTTCGTAAATTTCAGAAATCAGCTGTACTAAAGATTGTTTGTTTGTGTGGATTTTGCGACGTATTTTAAAGTATTTCAGTAGTATAACGGCGGTCAGTTAACCTACTCACACTTTTTTTCTGGGCAAGCTTACTAAATAGCCTATCTAAGTGGTTAACAAGTACTAAGTGCACATGCCAGAAACTGACAACTGCCCTACTTAAATCAGAGGTAGGGTGAGAATGGCCGTGGAATTATTTCATGACCAATCCCCACACTAGTTATGTGCACGTGGTTGGCACTGACATACACCTAAAGTGAGTTGCTTCGAAGAAGAAAAAACATCAGTTTCATGTCCAAGCACAATGCGTTTACAGATGCAATAAGATATTTAAATATTAATTAAATGTATCAAAATATACATTACGTAAACATAGCGCATATACGTACATTTTACCATGTGTAAAGAGCACATTACAATGGCAAGACAAATTTCGCTGTTTATGTGCAGATATACATCCTTAATGAACATATAAAGTGATGACCAACAGGCGCAATCAGGTGTCCTAATTGCTTGCTTTCTTTGAAATTAGCACAGAAAATTGGAATAATTGTATAAGCCAAGAGCTACTTAGGTCTTACAGACAAGGAAGTTTTAAAGCTATGTGATCATCACATTCATATATTTTGTCAGTCAGTTCGTCGGTCGGTCGGTGGGTCTGTCTGTCTGTCTGTCCGTCCGTCCGTCCGTCCGTCCGTCGGTCGGTCGGTCGGTCTGTCTGTCATTAAATACCTAGCCTAACGTGGACTTTCGATCAATGCATTCTAAGATTTAAGTAATTTAAAGAACTTTAATTGTCTAAAATGACCATCGGCAGTGTTTTCCCCCTGAAACGCAATAAAAGGTATGTTTAAAATTTGGATTAGTCTATGGATGGTACAGAATACTGAAATCGTTCTTTGATAATTCGATTTACTGATTCGAGTATATTAAAATATTCGATTTCAACATATTGGGAACGCGGTCCGAGTATTTACATATCCGAAATATGCTAACTACCTGTGTGGTACTTGAAGTGGTAATACCGGTATGTAATGCGTGGAAATACACGTGTGTAGATAGCAATCGTAACTTCTATATGGATCCGTTTTATTACCTATATATTATCGTGAGCTGAATCACATTCTTAAATATATCGAAATATGTAAATAACTAGAATCGTATCATCGTTTTTTGTGATATGTATTGAATTCACACATGTATTTTTATTTGGGAACAAAACAAGAGTATTAGCATACATAATACTGCGTCAGAATAACTTGTTGCCACGATTGTTTTAACGTGCTTATTATATGTGTTGTGTTTATGTCAGTTCATTCTTAAAAATGATAGTCAACATTCTAATAAGTGTCTACTTTAGTCCACCATCGACCATACTGCGTTCAAGTAAACAATCATGTTAGTTCTCTTATAAAATTGTAAACTTTCAATTGCAAAAGAATTGTGCTGTCTGCGAACACTCAGGTTACTCTGAAGATACCAATTGTTTTTAAGCGCTGCTTATCAAAATAATTGTCACATTATTTCAACTTCCTTAATTAAAGGCCTTTAGTAGTAGTAGTAGTAGTTGTTGTAGTGGTAGTGGTAGTTGTAGTGGTAGTGGTAGTTGTAGTGGTAGTTGTAGTGGTAGTGGTATTGGTAGTAGTAGTAGTAGTAGTAGTAGTAGTAGTAGTAGTAGTAGTAGTAGTAGAAGTAGTGGTAGTGGTAGTGGCTGTGGTGGTGGTACTGGAAATGGAAGTGGTAGTGGTTGTGGTAGAAGTAGTAATAGTAGTAACAGTAGTGGTACTGGAAGTGGAAGTGGTAGTGGTAGTAGAAGTAGTAGCAGCAGTAGTGGTAGTGGTTATGGTAGTAGTAGCAGTTGTAGTAATAGTTGTTGTCGTAGTAGTAGTAGTTGTAGTGATGGTGGTGGTGGCAGTAGTAGTAGTAGTATGACAGTAGTAGTCCCAGTCGCTATAGCAGAAGTAGCAGTAGTATTGGGAGTGGTAGTGGTATCGGTAGTGGTAGTGGTATTTGTAGTGGTAGTGATAGTGGTAGTGGAAGTAGTAGCAGCAGTATTGGTAGTGGTAGTAGTAGCAGTAGTAGCAGAAGTAGTTGTAGCAGTAGTAATAGTGGAAGTGGCGGTGGACGTGTTACTGGTAGTGGCAGTGGTACTGGAAGTGGAAGTGGAAGTGGTAGTGGTAGTGGTACTGGAAGTGGAAGTGGAAGTGGAAGTGGAAGTGGAGGTGGGAGTGGTAGTGGTAGTGGTAGTGGTAGTGGTACTGGAAGTGGAAGTGGAAGTGGAAGTGGTAGCGGTAGTGGTAGCGGTAGTGATAGTGGTAGTGGTAGTGGTAGTGGTACTGGAATTGGAAGTGGTAGTGTTAGTAGAAGTAGTAGCCGCAGTAGTTGTAGTGGTTATGTTAGTAGTAGTAGTAGTAGTTGTTGTTGTACTGGAAGTGGTAATTGCAGTGGTAGTGGTAGTGGTACTGGAAGTGGAAGTGGAAGTGGAAGTGGTAGTAGTAGTGTTAGTAGTAGTGGTAGTGGTAGTTGTAGTGGTGGTGGTACTGGAAGTGGAAGTGGAAGTGGTAGTGGTAGTAGAAGTAGTAGCAGCAGTAGTTGTAGTGGTTATAGTAGTAGTAGTAGTAGTAGTTGTTGTTGTTATCGTAGTAGTAGCAGTAGTGATGTAGGTGGTGGCAGTAGTAGCAGTATGACAGTAGTAGTCCAAGTCGCTTTAGCAGAAGTAGCAGTATCAGTTGTAGTGGTAGTGGTAGTGGTAGTTGTAGTGGTTGTAGTGGTAGTGGTAGTAGTAGAAGTAGCAGCAGTAGCGGTATTGGTTATGCTGGTAGTAGCAGTGGTAGCAGTAGTAGCAGTAGTAGTAGTAGTTGTAGTAATAGTAGTAGTAGTAGAAGTAGTAGTAGTAGCAGTAGTAGTAGTAGTAGTAGTAGTAGTAGTAGTAGTAGTAGTAGTAGTAGTAGTAGTAGTAGTAGTAGTAGTAGTAGTAGTAGTAGTAGTAGTAGTAGTAGTAGTAGTAGTAGTAACAGTAATAGTAGAAGTAGTAGCAGTAGTAGGATTAGTAGTAGTAGTAATGGTGTTTAAAGAACATTTGATTCCAATGCATTATCAGCTGGTGAAGGCAATTATTAACATATATTTACAAATGCTAAATTTTCTAATTTGAAATACAATACTATAACGGAATGTTTGACTACAACCTTTGCTACTAAAACCAAGATAAAAGCTAAAACATCTGCTACTTCATTGCGATTTTATGTTAAAGTCAACCAAATATTGTTTCATATAATATTTTTTATATAGGTAAGTGTCAGAGCACCAAACTAAATTGTTGCACAGCTTATATTGCTCAATATTTCAAATAAAGTTTCATATAGCATACAGTATTTATAACTAAGCAGAAAAAATAAACATAGGAACAATATACACGCCGTTATTAGAAATGTAAAATTAATAAATAATAATTCCCATGTCAGTCATGTTACTATGAAAATGAAACCAACATACTCAAATACATTAGCTGGAAAAGTGTACATAAACTGTTAAAATACTTTGTAAATTAACAATATTGAATTAGTTTTATGATATTATCCCATTCACGTTCGAAGAATAATTCCAATAAATATGTTCTCAACGAGCAATAAATAATGTATGCAGAAAATAATCGAGTGGATATTAAGCGCGAACCTGACGTTCATCTATCGTTTCAAGATGTTCAAATATGTCAGTCATCTAAATTAACGAACGAGCTGCGTTAGGACACAGTTTCACGGCTTGGGTCTGGAAATGGAATGTTAAAAAAGAAATTTGTATAATTTATCATATTTGTTTGTATGTTATGATGTTTTGGTTGCAAAACATAATTATTTTAATAATTATTTTAATAGTCATTATGAATTTTTGTTTAAAACATCACTATGATATTTCTACCAGGTAGCAATTTCTTTTCGAAATATAATAGATATTCGTCCAAGTTTAACTAAACGCAAGCAATGTGCGTTCCAAACCTTCAAATATGAAAGAAAGCGTATTATAGAACAGCCAAAAATTCAGTTTTAGAGAAAAAAATTCACATACACAAAATGTGAAACTGTCCCTTTAAAGGCGCGTTTAAAGAGGTTGTAACTAAGGGCTGCTGGTTGATATAGAGGTTGTAACTAAGGGCCGCTGGTTGTTATTGATAATTGGCGTTCACATGGGCTATATAGCAGCTTATCTTATCGCTCAATCGTTCTTTCATCCTAAACATCCTTCAATAGCATATTCAAGTTAAAAGTTGAAACTCAAGTACATTGATTCGTGCGAATGTCAGGTTCATTAATCCCCCGCCGCGAAGCGAGAGGGGGGTTATAGGAATACCCTTCGCCCGTCCGTCCGTCCGTCTGTCCGTAACATTTTCATTTCTGCTCCATGTTTAGGTCATTGAGACGATGTGTAAAAGGCATGAGTCAGTCACGCCGGCTCAGGATCAAGGTCACACTTCAAGGTCAAATATTTGAGCCTTCATTTTGTGTCCGCTCCATATCTCCTATGCCTTTTGAAGGATTTGCATGAAACTTGGCTCAAATGTTAAGGTCATTGAGACGATGTGCAAAATACATGGGCCTTTCACGCCAGCTCAAGTTCAAGGTCACATTTGAAAGTTAAATTTTTGAGCCTCCATTTTCGTGTCCATTTTTCGTGTCCACTCCATATCCCCTATACCCTTTGAATGATTTTCATGAAACTTGGCTCAAATGTTTTGCTCATTGAGACCATGTGCAGAAGGCATAAGCCAGTCATGCTAACTCAAGGTCAAGGTCACACTTGAAGGTTTAATGTTTGAGCCTGTATTTTTATGTCCGTTCTATATCTCCTGTGCCCTTTAAAGGATTTTCATGAAACTTGCCTCAAATGTTTATCACATTGAGGCAATGTGCTGAAGGCATGAGGCAGTCACGCCACCTCAAGGTCAATGTCACACTTGAAGGTCAATGTTTGAGCCTCCATTTTTTGTGCTTGCTCGATATCTCCTATGACCTTCGAAGGATTTTCATAAAACTTGGCTCAAATGTTTATCACATTGAGGCAATGTGCAGAAGGCATGGAGCAGTCTTGCCACCTCAAGGTCAATGTCACATTTAAAGGTTAATTGTTTGAGCCTCCATTTTCGTGTCAGCTCCATATTTCCTATGCCCTTTAAGGCATTTTCATGAAACTGATTAAGGTCAGTGTGATACTTCAAAGTCACCTTTAAAATCTAATGAATGATCACGGCGGGGGAAATAGCTGTCGTTTGGACTGCCTTGTTTCACATCTATTGTAACCTTTCACCGAGTCAAATGCTGCAGTTATTGCCTTTGAAGTTTTCAGTGGGGATACTGGTGTACAATTACAAAGGCATGATCATATTACCAAAAATATAAATATATCGCAGTCCTTTATCATTTGCTCATTAATTGACACGCAAGTGTTATTCTACATCCAATGTGTTATAATGTTATATCCCATTCACGTAGATCTACTAAGTTTTAAAGGGACTATTAAACGTGTGCAAAAGAATGTGCTTCGGTATTTAAATTAATATTAAAAATATTGTTCAATATAACAAAACTGAAGTTACAAGTAAAACCAGGAAACGGGAAATAAATACAGGTATCAACAAGGTAACATGAATAAGCTGAGGGTAAATTAACATCATAGTGTCAGCGTGTCAACGATTAAGCCAGGTTGCAATTACTAAACAGGTAAAACATCCCGCTTTGACACATTTAGCATTGCTTTATCACGATAGCATTGTGTGCAGTGTATCTCTTCCGACGACTGTTATGTACACATATTGCACGGCATCATTTCTTGAGTTTGGGTTTGCAATAGTTTTTTTACAAATAAATCAAATCACCATCCAATTAACAAACCAGTCATTTATAAATCTTAATTAAATTATCTTATAATTGAATTGTTGTTTACAACTAGTACACTATCATACATAACTGAGCATTAGTAGCATACTGTGTTTTACAAATATCATTTCATACAAATTTTATTAAACCGTAAAACTGTTTGTTGATTGCCTTAAAACAGGTATACACGCTGGTTGAATACATGCTATTTTTTATTTACAGAATTTGAAAAACTATGGAGTATTTGTGTATGAATTTTATTCAGTAGCTGTTTATTACATGTAAACCATAAAGCTTTTTTCATTTTTGGTGCGTAAAATGTATGTAATCAGATTGTTTACATCGTATGTTTTATTCATTATATCATGCCTGGTGTGTTGTAACGTTGAAATCCAAGAAATGTTGTTGTTGTTGTTGTTGTTGCTGTCATATTTCGAAATATTAAACCTTATACGATATCTCTGATTGTAAATGATGGTGAAGTGAAACAAGGAAGAAGGAAGGCGGTCAGCTCAAGATTTCATCGCACCCTTATATTATGCTTATGCTAACCCATTGTTATTAAAACTGACGTCGTGTGCGATATCACAGAACAGAACAGAACAGAAAGTTTATTTATGACTAAAGCATATACAGCTCATCGTCAAATACATACACGCCATTAGGCAAACATAATTGCGCATGCGTCATAATAAAAAAAAAAAAAAGAACATGTGAAAGTACAAACATGCAATTACATTTTATGACTTTTTTACAAATATATGACTGCGTGAGAATGCCAGGATTTTATGAGAGGGCTCGCTCTGTTTTAACAAAGTTTAGTGAATGTTTTTAAAATCTGAAAATTGATTGGAAAAATTTTATGTTTTAAGATATTTATACAAACAGTCAATTTGGGAACAAAAAGTATACTCTCATAAATTATATATTATCGGATCTAAGTTTAAAGGCTTTAATACAGAAATTTGCAAGACGTATCAATACAGATTTTCTGGTCTCATTCAGTAATTGTAAAAATTTTAACATACTTGGTCTTCTTTTGTAAACGTCAGGTATAAGTGTATTTCTCAAATTGACATATAAAGGACATATTAGAACAAAATGGTACTCGTCTTCAATTTCATTCAGAGTACACAATTTACATATTCTCTCATGTCTTGGAATGTGTTGGTGCCTACCAGTTTCTATGAAAAGAACATGCGAGGACAATCTCAATTTTGCTATTATGTTTCTAAATTTTGAATTTTCCATTTTATCTAAGTACATCTTTCGAAAATGGGTTTCAATTCCTTATAAAGAAATAGTGATGAACTTTCATTTGCATAACTTCGCCATTTTGAAATGAACACATCTTGTAATCTATTGCGAAAAGTTGTAATAAAATTGTTAACATTAACAGATTCAGGATATAACCAAACATCATTAAAACCTGATTCTTGCAAAAGTTTCCGAACGTTTGATGCCCATGACTTGGAGTGAGGGTTATCACATGCCTCTTTACACTGTCTACGAATAATATTGCTTAAAATACAGTTGGACGATTTTTCATTAAACAATTTTACGAAATATTTAACTATTCGTAAATATCGACATATATCCATCGGGTATCTACCTACTTCGGCATACAAAGCATTTGAGTTTGTAGACGCTTTCACATTTAAAAGCCATTTACAAAATTTGCGTTGCACTCGCTCAATATTTTCCGCCTTACTAAATCCCCACGCCTCGCTTCCATAATTAAGAATCGAGGCAACATAGGCATCAAACAGATTAAACATGATTTTAACAGGCACATTCAAAGATTTCGTAACAGTAAATAAGGAGTTAATCGCCCTTAGCGCTTTGGCTGATAAAGTATTTGTGGCTTGTATATAAGCGCCGCTGCTTGACATTACTACTCCTAGATAATTAAAAATTTTCACGATTTCAATTGGATTATTGTTATACACCCAACTATATCCATTTTGTAATCTGCCTTTATGAAAGATAACAATTTTTGTCTTGTCGATATTTACGGTTATATTCCACTTGTTGCAATACTCTTGCAAATTGTTCAGTGAAGATTGTAATCCCTCTGCGGATTCGGAGATTAATACTGCGTCGTCGGCGAATAATAGAAGATAAATTGATAACTGATCAATAGTAATGCCCGCATTTATATCAGCTTGTAAGTGCAACTCAATGTCGTTTAAGAATAATGAAAACATAATCGGCGAACATATCTCTCCTTGTAATAAACCGATCTCGGATTCAAAAAAATCGGAGGTACTATTCATATGTTTAACACCCAATTTAATCTGATTATATAAAGATCGGAATACGGACAATAATTTGCCATCGATACCAGACTGAATGAGCTTATACCAGAGATACATACGATCCGTCAAGTCATACGCCTTTAAATAATCGACAAAACAGCAAAATAGTTTTTGTTTATTATTTATATGACTTTCAATCAATGATTGGAGGACAAATATTGCGTCGACTGTACTATAGCCCGGTTTGAAACCGAACTGCGCGTCAGTTAAAATTTCATTTGCAGTAGCCCAATTTTGTAAGCGTTCGTTTAGGATACTAGTAAATAGCTTGGCAAAACAACTCACAAGGGTTATGCCTCGATAGTTGTTTGGTAATGACGGATCGCCTTTTTTATAAAGAGGAATAATCAGGCCCGTTGACCAGCTGCGTGGGAATTTCCCGGACCTGAGAATATAATTAAATAACAGTCACAACTATACTGTATAAACAAAGTGATATTAACATTATTTTATAGTAAACAATCATGGAACGCTCTAAGGTAAAACGCAATGTTGATGTTGTTGCTTACATTTGAAAAATAACGATTATAATGAATTCAATTTGAAAGTAAACAAATTTCTGATCAAAAATTGTATTTTCTTTTAGTCAACATGGATTTGTTTTTATTTAGCGTATGCCACTGTTTAGGTTCTATTTATTTTTGTCGTATATTTAAGATAAATATAACATTAAAAAATTAATTGATTATTAAGTAATTCAACCACAATGTTTCATATAGCAAGTAGATCTAATTTTGCATCCACCATTATATCAATTGACTATAATAAAACAAGATACTATTTATATTAATTGTGTAGATGCAGGACTGTGCTACTACATTGAAATTCACAAGGTTCTATGAAGGTATGATAACAGACTCATAATCCATTAGTTTGTCTTCTGTCCACGGTTGTTTTTTTATTAATTAAATGAATTGTTTCGTCTATATAGACATTTGAATTGATGTGCGCATTTTTAGCTTGGTCTATAGACTAGATCTACCGATACGTTGTAATATTGATGAAAATGTATGCGGTAATACGTGGATTTGAGCGCTTATAAATTTATTTATTTATGTATTCAAATCGTTAGAAATTGGAAACAAAAAAAAAGGTTGCTAAACTGCGTATATTGTCAGGATATGGTCCATCCAGAGTCAAGCATGCTGATTTAATTGATTTGTTTTCCTGTGATGACTTTATTGTTGGTACGAATTTAAAAAAAAATACGAGGTTTAAATTGTTAAGTGTACCGCATATAATGTCTAATATGTATAGAAAATAATCGTTATGCATTTTTATGTGAAAACAAACGCTTGTGGAAAAGTATATTGTTTCCGGCATAAATGTCATAATTTTAATAGTTCGATACTATATGTGGCTTTATATCGTTATTCAATTGTAAAACGATTTATATTTCAAAGTTACAAAACATGTCTTTCAAGATTCTAGCATTAATTTTGTAGATACTACTTTGGACACGAGTATAGACGCTTTGATCCAGAATGGCGGCGATTTCAATACACATTGTTAGGTATCATGGTGATGTTGAACAAAAGGACCAAGATAAGAAACAAAATTACGGTTTAAAGAATATATTGACTAAAGTAAAAATTTCAGTCCCAAGAAGTTGTTTATTGTTTTATATAGTTTTCAAGTCATAAATGTTGGCTTATGCTGATTTGCACAAGGTGTGTATCGTCAAAAACAGTTAAACACATACTGTTTAATAATAACATTAGTTAGTTTATGTAGTTTGTCACACGTTACACTTGTTAACTTTTGAGGCAGTTTATGTCTCATATTTGGTAAATGTTTGTATCATTTGTTTGTGTCTTTCTTCATTTTATTCTGAGGTAGATTAAACGTCCGTATCACCCAACGCTTGATTGACCATTTGTAACTGTAAAATACACTACGCTTGATAATAAGATGGATAATAGCAACTGGCACAACAATAATTGTAGGTCTCATATAAGGGGGAATAGATACAATTAAACACATTGATGGAAATATTAGGATACGGGGAGGCTCATACATGGAGGATGTCCAATTGCATACGGATAATGACCGTGAAGGGATAACTGCCGGAAGCAAAGTCGAGTCAAACTTTTGAGCACATGTTCTTATTCAATGATATTGTATGTATCAAGGAAGGTGTTGACATTAGTAGTGTGTCTACTGACAAAACTGTGTTAAGGGTTAATGCGGATAATTGATATTTCTGATACTGTAGGCTGATAATAGTAAGGTTAAATCACAATGCCTCATTTTTGAAAATGAAAACGCGTGTTTGAACAGTGACGCGTTTTTTGACGCTTTTAATTGCTACGTCTTAACGAAACCTCGTGCTGGGCCATCGGCTCCGATGGCCTCTGGACAAAGTCAGACAGATATTGTATGTGTTATTGTCCAAGCTTTCTGAATAGATGGACTCAGAGAAGGTTGCATCTTTGGGGCGCTTTGTAACACCTGTAGGATGCAAAATGTGTAAAACTAAGCATGCATAATGGCGTATATGCTTTACCAGTGGTGAAAAGGACCCAATGGGCAAACTACATCATACGTTAGGCAAAATGTATGTGTTGCTGAAAATGATAATAAAAACTGAAGCCACAGAATAAAGAGGTTTCCTCTTATATACTGAAAACAGAGTATGAAAACATATAAACCGACAGTCAGTTATGCTGAGCGAACACGTCAACACTATCGGATAGTACTACTGAACGATTTACGGAAAATACAGGAAACACTATCGATACACGTTCAAAGACGATTGTCTAATGAAGGAGTTAAAGTCAATGACCTACAATCCCTGTGCGACAAAATGATACCGTGAATTTTGGATGATGTTAATGGAAATATCACAATATATTTATATTTCTTTTGGAAGATGTCAAGGCGTGAGATTAATGAATTGTTAATATCTTTTATCACATGCCATACCTTGTTTTCCGTGTAATACAGCCATTACAAGTAACAGTTTGGCTACCTATTCCTTGACTGACCAAGCGCATCACGTTATTTTAGTGAAATGCAGTCAACATGAAATGACGTAACGTCAGTACACAACTTTAAAGATTTATCAACTTTTTTGGAAAAACTAATTTATTTTTATCGAAAGCGTGCATCTAGGAAATTCGTTAGTAAGCTGGCCTAGGGCACGCTTACTACAAAATTCCTGAGCTCGTTCAATAAAATAAGGTACGAAATGATAACTCGTGTAAGATCGTATATATATGCAGGAATCTGCTTTCATGTGCATTTCTTAACTGAACTACAGTATGCACTCGTGACCACATTCCTCTTCCTCCTCATTATCAGCAGTATTAGCATGGGTATCATCATAATCATCATTATTCTTTTTAAAAAAAACAGCATCATAATCATCGATCAGTATCACATCATCGCCATCATCATCATCATTCTCAACATTACCACACCAGTATTTGCATCATCTTCATTTGCATCATTAGTATCATCATTATTATGCATGTTACAGTCTATTTCGCTTATTATATTTGATAATTGTCCGAATTGAAGATCATAACAAGTTTCGAGCTGGAAAAGGATAATCCAGTTTGGTATAAAAGGGAAATGCCAATTAAATATCAGATTAATGAATTACTGAGTAGTACTGTGTAGTGTTTGTCTTGCTCATAATGACTTGTTTAAATAATTGATTACAGTAGATTTTTCTGTATTCTTGTTTACATAGAGACACGCGAGAATTTGCCATTTGTCAACATAATTTGTATTTAAAGTGTGAAATCAGTAATGTTAATGAATAAAGACATTACTTTCGAAATTAAACTGTGTCTATAAGCAATATGCGACACATATTTGTACAACGATAATGCTAATACTTTTTTCGGGTGATGTTGACGATGCGATGAAATTTCACCTTTATGTTTTAGCCCTTTAAATTTAAATTTGAGTAAAACGACACGATGTGGCACGTGTAAATATATTGTTATACGGCATCAAGGATGACCCTATTAATTTTGTTCTGTATATAAACACGTGCTGGGAAATATCACAACTGTTTGTAAAATAATTAATTAAAGAGATTTAGTAACAGGCGTTTTTGCTCGTACTAACTATCACATCCAACATAAACTTCTAACGGGTCACACAGAATTTGTGTCGGATATATACAACATGAGGTCCGCCGCAATTTCTTATGCAGCAACGGCTCTATTAGGTATATTTTAAATATTAGCTTAAAGTTGACATTGGAAGTCTCGACTCGGCTCAGACCTTTCACAGACAAAAGTTTTCAAACGTTTTCATATTGGTTAGACTTGGACAGATTTACCCAAGGACAACCCTTTCGACCAAACGGACTGACAGCCTCGTGTTTTGTGTTATAAATATTTACATAGTGCATGTAATTTATGACATTTACGTTTACATAAATGAAGCTTATAAAGCCATGTAACTTGATGTGTAGCGCTTTTAAATATTACAACAATTATTAACTATGAACATTGTTTTTCTTATAGTATTTACAACGTTACGATCGGACTGTCAAGGTAAGTTGTCGAGTAGTTTTCTCGTTTGCCTGTATATTTAATCATACGTGTACGTTTTCAGTGATTGTACTTTTAAACTTACAATATTACATTCTTTTGTGTCGCTGATTCGTTAAATACTATTTCTTACTATTGCGACTTCCGAACGGAACGGAAAATAAAAACGTTCATAAACTGGACGATATTTTGTATATCATACACTTGATTGATCTTAAATTTATATCTAAAAAGTATATCTTAATCTAAGTAAAATGTATCTTCTTATGTACAATTTATTTGATTTAAAAAATTAACATTCGAATACCACTTATTCTGTGATCCACAAGGATATATTTAAAATACTATTTAGATTATATTTAGAATTTACGTAAGAAGTCAATAAACGCATTTATAAAAAAAAAAAATATTTAACCATTAAATATTGATAAATATTATATTATATCACCAGCGTTATTTAAATGCCTAAATTTAGTCAGTGCTTTGTATGTGTGGGTTCCTGTTCAGTGATATATGAATAGCTTTAAGGGTCTCAAATAAAATATGCAACGTCTATTGACATTGTTTTATGGTTTAATTTCCAAAATAAAGGCAAACGTAATACGATGATAAGAATACTAGAGAATGGTTGATCAAAGATACGTTTTATCTGAACGACTTCAAAACATGCACAAGTCAGGTTAATATGTTTTATGTTTCGCTACATTAACCTGTCTTTGTTCAAACTTAATCTGGTATTACATATGTGATCGGAAATCACCGGCCTGGCAAACTGCTACATTAGTGTTTCTGATTTGTATTCTTCGCAGAAGGCTGCTGCTTGGCTCCTCGTTCTGGTGTATAGTGTACTCTATTGACTACTTAATAATTATAATTTCAGTAATGCGTAACAATCCTTCCGCTCTCCTGTCTGAAGTATCTTCGCGCAGTCGCATAAAGTGCGTTTCCTTTTGTCTGAGGATGGCGGGGTGTGTCGAGGCCAATTATCGTGACGTCACTGGGCCCGACGGGCCTGCCGGAACGTGTCGCATGTTCTCAACAAAGACAGACTTAACAGACCTAACGACGTCTGGTCAATGGCGTTATTATATAATCCAAAAATAACTAAATCTTTCAAGTAATGTGTGTGCTGGTTTACATATGGACATGTATATTGTAACGTCCTTCATTCATTACATCGTCGCATTCATTGGGATAATTTGATTTTGTACACGTATGTATTCAAATTGTTGACATTAAAGATATAAGCTCAATCATATAAACATGACTGATTTGTAAACATTTGGTTAATATATGTATCTGCAATATGCTTATACCAGAAAACAGCTAATCTCACACCAATCGAGTGGTAAAACGATTCAGTGCTTACGAATATTAATTCAACTTTTTCGTAAAATATCGAAAGGTTAACACCATTTACTCAGATTGGACAAGTATATACGTAACGGCTAAAAGGCGCATGCAGTTTAAAAGTTAACAAAGTTAATTCTGCAATTGAAAATGTCACTATACAACCACGTTTAAAATCAATTACACGTATTTCGTGTGCAATTGTAATTTACATTGACTGCATCTTCATGGGCCACACGATGGAACATAAATGCATGTCACTCTCGGCGACTTTATGCACTGACAAAGTTCACATTTGTTTTACACACGATATGATTTGTCCCAATAAAGCAATTACTACCATAGTACCACCATTTCTATGTGAAGAGAATACCAATTTATTTATTTAAAACTTTATTTTAGATAGTTAGTTCCGCCCATTGTTCGACCGTTATTACATTGTAGCTATTTATAATCATGGGCAAACACTCAAGGAGGTAGAAATTGTAGATTTACCACCACAATTCAGGAAGACAAACCTGAGAAATCTTCAAAATTACACTGACAAATATGTATAGCAAACCGCTTAGTTACATGACGTATTTCACTGTATACTCGTGCATTTACTTGCTTAGCGCGCATTAACAATGTTATCCATAATCTACAGAAGTTTTTCACTGTCCTGTGGTGTCAGTTTTACTGATCGTTCTGTTTATTTCAGGTAAAAGTACAAGTAAGTTTGACAATAGTCATCTATATATTATAACCATGTCTTTATGTATAATGTGAGTGGCATACTAATTATGACTTCATGTTTTCCAAGTTATAATAAATGTAGTTGGCATTTTCTTAAATAAACATCGTACTTCTGCATTTTACTATCAACATTATATACAGGCATATATACACGTATATACACGTATCTATATTTAAATAGAAGGCACTTACATGCTGACCCTGAGGTGTTTATTCATCAGTATATAAGAAATTTGAAACAAACACAAGTCCATGTTTACCAAAATCAAATGCAGTTTTACATTTGGGGACATTTCTTTGTCATAAAGTGCATTGTGACATGACGTTTGAACACTTAGTGGCTTGTATATAATGAGATATATGCACTTTGTTACAAAATCCTCTTGTTGGCTTAATAGTACAATTCAAAGGTTACCGTAGTGGAATGCATAGTTTGAAAAACAAAAAGTGTCGAATGTGTTGAACAACTGAGTATATACTTGTGCTAGTATTGCATCAGTTTTGTTACAGTAGGACAACTAAGACAGCCAACAATAAGCACTAATTCCAGCATAGTTCCAAATAGTTGTTTGGTGACATGTAGCAGCACGCCCTCGGCTGAATCTAGTGATCCTAACCTTAGTTATGAATGGAGAATGCAGAAAAGATGGATGGATTATATCATCAAGTGGAAGATTCACCAATAAATTTAGCATATGAAGAATGCTCACGTATGATGTACAACGGACATATGGTCAATACAGATTCTCATGTAGTGCAAAACAACGAGATGGAAACAGGACTCCACTAAGTGATTAATTCAGTGTGGGATTCGATTATAAGTATTCAAATCGAAAATAATAGATGCAAGTATTAGTTTGAAATAGCACTGAGTTGACCGTAACGATTTTATATGATAGTATATGTAGTCATGTCCGCATTTAAACAGTTTAATTGTGTCTAAAATGTATTACGTATAAAGAATTCAGTATGTGTCAAAATGTTTAAAATGAGACAAACTAAATTAAAGTTATATGTGTATATGAAAGGTGCAGAACGGTAAAAAAATGCAATAAGTTTTGGAATTATTGTATGTTGCAACATGTAAGTTTGCTACAATGTTAGTTCATGTGGAAATAAACATTTCGTTCTCAGATGGCCCTGACGCCGTAAAATTAATTCCACCGACTCTACCACCTCAAAGAAATGTTTTTGCAGAAATCACTTGTTCGGCCAGTTGCTATCCAGATCCATGCATATACAACGACAAATTACGATGTAGAAGTCAGTAGTACTAAGGAAGCAGGCAAATTTGTGTGCACTGCAATGAATCCAGGATCAGGTAATACGTCTAAAAGTTATACTGTTATACTGTTATGCTTGAAAGCAAAGGTAAGATGTTGTGCGGTCATTTAGTTTTGTTAATTCTATCTGTGAAATTGTCAGGCTTAATTGAATGAAACACAGTCATATACAATTTATTGATACTAAATGACCTCAGCATTAATGCAGTATATATCGACATGCTCCTACACGCTATTATAATTTAGAAACACATATTCTAGCACCAATGACGAGAACGAATTTATCTCAGAACTAAAGAATACAGATCAAAACACTGGACACATTGTTGGCGGAATAATTGGAGGGAATGCAACTGTGTGGCCGTTGTGATTTACCTGGCAAAAAATACCCGTCCGACGTCGTTGCTTCAAAAACCCCAGATCAGTTGCTATAACATTTAACATGATTGAAATAATGTATTATATGCTTCGATAGGGGTGTTGTATATAACAAACAGAACAAGTTCGAAATGTTCTGTCTTTTAAATAACATTGTCTACTATATACGTCAAACTTTACAAAATGCGTCATATACATAATGTATTACAGACGTTCATTTTCGATTCGGCTTACATGTGTTTCAATTTGGGTAGACATGCTAATGTAAAAAAATGAAACAGAACTTTCACTTGACACAATAAAGATTAGAAACAAATAGCTAAATTTCAAGAATATTGTAAATTCTAAATGTTAAATTAATCGAGATTTTGATCTTATATATTGCTTATACAAAATGTTTTATACACTCAAACAAAAAAGTACTCAACGTACAGTATAACGATCTAAACCTCTCTCAGAAAGTTTGAAATAACATACAGTATGATCATGCCGAAGAAATTAAAGTTAGAAAAATACAACACGCTAACATATATTATTATTAAAAAATAGATAAATAATAATTAATAATTCCGATGGCATCCATTTTACTATTCAATAAACACCAAAATAATCAAATGTTTCATCCGACCAGTTTTACATAAACTGCTTAAAACATTTGTAAATGAACACTTCTTAATAAGCGTTATGATACCATTAATTCATTATCCCTTTCACTTTTGCAGGCTTATTCCAATAATTGAGTCAAGTATGAGTTAAATATAATTCGTAATAACGTTTAATTGAGGATATAAATTTAATCGAGTGGTTATTAAGCGTGACAATATCAACCTGATTGAAATTTATTTATCCATTCAACATTTGTGAATATGTGTCCTCTAAACATAAGAATCAAGACAGTGTGTAAAAATGAGTTAAAAAAGTTGCAGTTTAACTTAATGTACTTTAGTTTTTTCGAAGGGCAGTAGAGCTGGTTGACATTTTCTGGTCAAATGTTGTAATTATATTCTTTGGTGTTCCAACTGAGCTACTGTGAACAATTACAAATGCATCATCATGCGACCTTAATTAAATCTACCACATTACATTCAATATGTTATTTTATATTTGGTAGACATGTGTCATTGGCTCATGTATCAGCAATCAAATGTTCTTTTACGATCAAGATGTTGAAAAAGATACCAGGTATGTAAGATTCACAGTTTTAAATGAAATTAATGAGTTTGAAAAATTAACTTGCTTCGCATTTCGATTATGCAGGAACTCATGTTGATAGATAAATACGAAAAAAAAGAAATATTTGAACAGGACACTTGAACACGAAACAGGAAATATGTACAGGTATCAGCAAAGCAGAATAAATACACTGGGTGCAAATTTGCTTTCTTTCGTGTAGATACGTGAACGAACTAGACATATCAAAATTGCTTTATGGTATGTTTTTCAAAGTAAAAATAGTTTAACTATATTTCTTATCTTTTCTGGTGAAAGTGGTGTATAAAAATGGCATTCGCTAATTGCCATTGTTATCGTCATCATCGTTATCTTCATCCTCATCATCACCATCAACACTGTAAGCATCATCATCGTTATGAAAGTTTCGTCATCATTATCTTCCTCCTCCTCCTTATTCCTCCTCCTCCTCCTCATCATTATGGGATCACCATTTGCATTATAATCATATGCATCATTATGACCATCATTAATTGTATTGTTCTGTTTCGCTCTATTTCGAGAGTCATATTGCGATTACTACCTGAAGGTGAGTGCTTTCAAAGTTCTAGTTAGAAGCGGGTCTAGTTTATAGTCGCAATTTACGCTGGACATTGTTATAATAGAGATGCGCCAATTAATTGTCTGATAAAAGAGTAAATATTGGCTTTCATTCGTGATGTTTATCTTGCTCGTGAATTGTTTAACTATTTCATAAAACAACATAATTCTATATTCGTGATTACATAGAGACTATCGACCATGTCGAGAATTCGTCATAGTTCAACATAATTTCTATTTTAATTGACATTAATAAACATGGAATGACGGATTATAATGCTCGTTATTTTAGAATATAAACTTTGGCAAAAATGAATGTGCGGCGAAGATTGTTATAACGATGATGTGTATACCTAATTGTGTTGATTTTGACAATGACAATGAAGCCTAGTAGGACCATATTTCTCACAAATGATACTTTTCACATCTGTTAAAAAAGGATCTCATTCTTAACAGGTGTGATAATTGAGATCTTATTCTTCACACAGCACAGCGTTATTCTTCACATTTCTGTGAAGTCTGTGATAGCATTTAGTTGTTGATATGCAATGAAATCATATTCTTCAGTGACCTTCACCCATACCCCGTTTTAGGTCAATATCATTCTTTACTCTTAAAAATGTGACAAATTAAATCCCATTCTTCACAGGTGTGTGAAAATATGATTTGTGAAAATTATGATCCTACAAATCATCACCGTTGTGTTGTAGCACTTTTATGATTAAATACAATCTCGAGAAATGTGATACGAGACAGATGTCAATTACAAATATATGGAGTAATGGCATCACTATAGCTTAACAATTGAAAAGGAAGACGCTATTAACTTTGCTGTGTATAGAAACCAGTGCATTTGCTCGTAAGTACAATACGATGCCTATCGTGTCACACATAATTTGGTGTTGGAAATGTACAGCATGTATTCCGCCAGGTCGTATGCAGCAACGGCAATATTAGGTATAATTTAAATATTGGCTGTAAGTTGGCATTTGAAGTCTGAATTCAGCTCAGACCTCTGAAAGACAACAGTATTCACATTGGATAGACTTGGACGGATTGACAACGCGGCCAACAAAGAGACACTAGTGGACTAATAGTTGAGTCTGTTGTATTAAAATAATGTTATTACGTAGTGCATGGAATTTATGTCTCGTTGATATTAAATGAATTGTTTGTAGGTGTGTAATTTGATATGCTGCGCTTATAAATATAACAATCATCAAACAGAAACATTGTTTATCTTTCAGTATTTACAACATTTCGATGCAGCTGTCAAGGTAAGTTCTCGAACAGCTTTCTCGTTTTCTGTTTATTTAAACTATTTAAACATATCCATACGTTTTCAATGATCGTGCCATTAAAACACGGTCGATAAGCTAAGTATAGTTGTGCAAAATGAATTAATATTGATATATT
The DNA here is from genome assembly GCA_027627225.1 of Congeria kusceri. Lineage (NCBI taxonomy): Eukaryota > Metazoa > Mollusca > Bivalvia > Myida > Dreissenidae > Congeria > Congeria kusceri. Next base: position 17,615,607 of record CM051030.1, on the reverse strand, counting down.
TGGTGCAAAAATGTTAACTAATATCACAGTTATTTGAGTACTGTTGTGTGTTGCGGTACCTTTTCAATGGCGCTTGTACTTCTCAAATACAGAATTTCGCGTCTGATGACTGGTTTATTTGCATAGCATTACGTACGTATTATAAGGTTTAATTTTCAAAACAAAGGCGACATTAATACGATATATACAATGCTATTTTAGTGCTAAATTAAGATTACGCATTTCCCGATCGGCTTTAAAACGTGCACCATGTAAAGTTAAATTTTTAATGTTAAACGTTTATTTCATTCTATGCGATGAAAGACTGGAAAATAACATGATAACATGATAACATGGCCGTTTTACCTTGGGTCGAGTGAAATTATAGCATAATCATTTCACTCTGAGTTAAAGATCTATCAATACATTTATTACTTATTTTATTTTACTAAAAATCAAGAAATAAGAAGAAAGTGTGTTGATTTCAGTGTAAAATCTCATTTTAAATTTCATTTATGCTTACTGCGCCACTCGTTAAACTTGACCGTACTCTGAATTAAAAAAAAAATCGTCTATATATGAATTAAAAAAATCACCAAGTAATCACTATGCCATTCGATATAACCTGACACCTGATAAAGAGGTCATGACATGGTTCGGTCATTGATGCTTAAGCACGTGTCGAAACTGATCCGTGGTGAATAACGGTACGTACATTTACAGCTACAAACATTGCGTACACAAGGGCCTTTTAAGTTCTTAAACAATAGACAGTTATTTTGTTGTATTCAAATCAACGATTTAGTATTTTGTATATATATTGCAGAATTATACTGCATGGCACCTTTGACCAATGCCGCGGGGATTAATGGAGCGGTGGTTCTTATCGAGTTCCCAGACACCTCGTGCATTCCAAAATACAACACTGTTGCTGTGTACAGATGTAACCATGGTTTCGAATTCTCTGATGGCACGTTGCAACAAACGTCCAAGTGTCAACTGAACCTTACATGGTCACCAGTGGACGAATGCAAATGTTAGTATATTGTTATATTTCTACAAAATTGTTAATGAAGCAAGAGTTATATTAGTGATTTTAAGTGAACTGAATAATCCTCAAAACAATTGAAGTTACTATTTAAGATAGTTCTTAGTGTCTTGCTAGTTCTAGTGAATGTTAATCAATGTTAAGATAATGCATAATTTAAAATTATGTTATATGTCGAAGATTAAAAAAACTACTGCTCCTGATGATGACGACTATGACAACGATAGAGACAATGTGAGGATGCCGCTGCTGAGGATGCTGCTAATGCTGCTGCTGATGATGAAAATTATATTAAAAAATATTTATTGTCTACAGTGTTTACCCGTGTAATGTAGACAATGTAAATTGAGTTGTGTTCTGCTTTGATATTTCAGTACCGACATGTCCAACATTTACCGTACAAAACGGGCACGTATTTTCTCAAAGTCTGACGTATGACTCTGAGAGCACTGTCCTTTGCAATCCTGGGTACGTCACTGTTAATGACATGCGCACAACAACAGTCACGTGTCTGACCAATAAGAAATGGTCGGCTGTGCCCACATGTGAACGTGAGTATACCATTGTACTGCTACCACTACTGCGTGTACTTCTACTAGACTACTATTATTACTTCTACTAGACTACTATTCTTTCTTCTACTAGACTACTATTCTTACTTCTACTAGACTACTATTCTTACTTCTACTAGACTACTATTCTTACTTCTACTAGACTACTATTCTTACTTCTACTAGACTACTGTTAACGACTAGCGCACAACGAATAATAATAATTTCATTTGTAGGAAAGCCCATTGTTGTAAAGAAACTAAACCAAATACCGGATGCAATGCGCGACAATCCTTCCGTTCTTACGGAAGTATCCTCGCGCAGTCGTATAGAGTGCGCCTCTTTTTGTCTGAAGACAACCGGGTGTGTCCAGGTCAATTATCGTGACGTCACTGGGCCAGACGGGATTGCCGGAACGTGTCGCATGTTCTCAACGCAAACAGACGGAAGTGACGTAACGGCTTCTGGCGATTGGCGTTATCTTGACATTCAGAATTAACTGAACGGAACATATTTTTCTCTGAAAAAAGTGTGCGTTGGTTCAGAGTTTAAAATGGATAATTGTTGATAATGTTGCGGTCTACAATGTAAGAATTACACATGTCGAACACATTCACTTGAGCACTTGTGTTACTTCATTGAACACTTCTTAAATATTTGTTATAAACTGCTTTTTATGATCAATATAGTTTTCGGAGGCCGATGGTTCGAGTCTCGCACAAGGCTTGTACTTATGTGGCTGGTTGCTTACCCAGAAGCTAATTAAATTGAAGGGTACCGATTACCTTCCTGGAAAGCGCACGGTATATAGGATAGGAATCGGAGGTAAAGATGATCATCAGTAAAGGTGTCTCATAAGTCAAAACTGGTGGACCCTTAATCGCAAGGGGTGACTCTGTAATTATCCAAATGATACATTGTCTAAATGCTAGAGCACAAAGCCGTGTTCTTTGAAAAATCACTGGCAATATACACTTTTTAAATGGAACAGAAGGCGTATTTTGATTATTATTTTACGGACAAACTAATTCAAACTTATACAGGATACTCATATTATTTCGTTAAGAATAAAATAAAGAATCTTTTCTCAGAATGTGTAAACAAGTTTCCAAATACATATACTTTATTGAGACCTTTCATATATGACAAAATTCGTATCTTCATTTAAGATTGAGTTTATGGCATTCCCTTTAAAGTCCCGTTCGAAGCCATAGTCTCTTTAATAAACGCAACAAAAATTGGTGAAGCTGAGAAATGTGTTTACATGTAGAAAAGCCCACAACCATTGTTGAACCGCATACTTCGTAATTGCCAACTATATAAAAGCTGACATTTTTCGGGCTAATTATTTCAGGATGCAGTCGTTTTCTGTCTAATATTGAACATAACTACAATGTGTCCTACATGGATTCCATTTACAGTATTTGCGATCGTTTATGAAGTCGCGTCAGGTATGTGTATTGTGTGTATTGTTCTTTACAATAAAATATGTTAGTGTACACATGCATGGCTGAGGTCATTATAACGTTGGTATTTACTTAGACTGGGACCATCGTTCGGCATATGTATAAAGGTTTCGACAACAGTAAACACACTAGTTTTGTACATATTAATGCAACACTGTGTTATGTAATATATTCTTTAAAACCCTTCTGACATCTCGTGATACTACTGGTCATTCTAAGCAAATCGTTAAACAAACATGCTCTTTGAATTCAAAATTGTCTTTTGACTATTTACAATTAAAATGGTGCACTCGAGTTGCATAAACAAAATATTTGTGTATGACAAGTACAAGTACAGTGAATAAACTATTTGGAAGCATTAACCGACACTTGCTTCCCTTTGTTATTATTAATTCATAGCTAGTGGTTCGGCTAGAGCTAAAAAGGGAAAACACACGCAATTGTATTACTATGCCAGTACACAGATTTTGCCTGAGTAAGGTTATGACATAAATCGTCTGATCTTAGTATATCATTTATGACATATAGTACGGTTACAAACCAATACATAATGGGAGTATGGGTACAAACCAATACATAATGGGGATTTTTACATTCGCATTCTGGGAAATAAATCATAATATAATTTAGGTATTCGTTTGGCACTTTCTTGTTTACATGTTGGCGTTAGAATTGTATCTTGTATCACTATAATGTGCATACATACGCTTACAAAGCAGATAGTTAGAGCACTCTTAGTTCGCATACATGTGTTTGTATGGCTTCTACATGTACGTCCTGAGTTAGAAACGCTCTTGGGATTTCATGTTTTAGAGCAGGTGTTTTGATTAGATTTCAACGAAAAAGACATTAAGTTGTGCACTGTGTATACAAACTGTATTTAGTTTAGATATATTGGTACTGTGTTTTTCTGAAATATAATGTCATTAATATTGCCAAAGGATATCAATATTTTTCGTACAATTAGTCCCATTAAGATGTAAATGATTTAAGAATTAAGGATCTTTATAGGGTCTAATCGGAGCATAATCACCCTTGCAATTAATGTAATTCGATGGACAAGTGTTTCAACTGAACTTGCATTTTATAAGGTCCCAATACTTTACGTCTTCCCTATTTCTTGGGTAATATACTATTCAACATGTATCCAAAATGTTGACAGTAAAGGCTGTAAACGCATTTACAATGACAAACTGGTTAGTAAATGTATCGACCCGATAATCGCCGCGGAACGCCTGAATATGAGGTCCACGGCGATGAACTTGACCATCCTCGGTGATGAAAACTATCGTCGATGAAACTTCGCAGGCGGTAGTCATCGCGACTCGCGGTGACAAAACGCGGCGTTATCACCACGATCTTTTCGTTACGATCTTAAGTAGATTTGGAATTTAAATTGTTGGTGTTAGTTTATTTATAAAATCACGTCTTTACATATGTACATGATTATAAAAGTCTGACACAATATTTTACTTTGCATTATGTTGGCAGACTATTTTTAAAACGAAGTTAAATTATTAAAGCGACCCTACTATTTCTTTACTTTATGCATATAGTATAAGGTACTTAAAGTTTTACTAAACCTGTGTATATGGTGAACAATATATTATCAATATATTGTTCTTGTTTTTTTCACAGTAGCATTAATTTAACTGTATAATACTAAACGTGTTTGGGTGTTGTTTTTAAATAAATAATACGATCTAAAGTGATTTTTTTTCTTTCCTTTGACATTTCCTTAGACAATTGAAAAGGTGTGAGCAAGAAGAGTAGCAATATTAGCATATCTTGCATACTGTGGTTCACCATGACAGAATTACATGTATGTCACTTATATAAAAGGCCCCGAAACGGGCTTTTATCGACCACCATGACACGGACACATACACATTGTGTACATGAAGACTTATAATAATAATAATATAATAATAATAGTAATAGAAGTTTTACTGCTACTACTACCACTATTACTAAAAATAAAAATAATAATAGCCGTAGCAGAAGATATAACAATCGTATGTGAGTTTTACCTACACAATGTTTCCTTGTTATATAATGACATAGTTTAAAACGATTATTAAACAGAGATGCATTATAATTTACATCAATTAGTTGGCCGAGATATTAAAGTACACATTAATTGTGAAAACTGGTTTAATATGCCTAAAACAAATTACTCGACAAGGAAGTAAACGCCGCCACCGCGAGATAAGACGAGATAAGAGTCTCGAAGTGAACGCGGTGATTTTCTTTGATCACGATCGGTCGCAGTGATTTTGTCACGGTAGAAAAAAGAAACTAGCGATTGTCCTCGCTAGATTAAAATCGTCCGCGGCGACACTGCGGAAAAGGCAAAATCCGCTCGAGCCGTACTGAAGGCCTTGCCTTGAAGACGTTTTAACTGTTATACTGTGTTATAAATCTCACAGCAAAATTCATAAACTAGTTCTCATTTTCCAGAGATATAAATTTAAACTCGTTGATATACAATTTCTTTGTTATCTGCAAGTGTGTAGATTTTATTCATATTCATAAACTTTTATAAAGCCCTGTCGGGCAAAATATAAGAACAAATGAGTGTGTTATCACAGTATCATCAGAGAAATGTCATTATTGCATAAATGCATTGTGTTGTACAAACTTATTCCTGTGTATGAAAAATAAATAAAATATACAATCTCGATAAAATATTTTAATACAGTCAAGTGTAAAGCGTGCTTAATTTCTTTTCGGAAAAGTATCTTGTTAAAATCACATCGGTGACAGTGATTTACAGTAGATGACCCATTTAAACCTATCTTACACGCGAAACACTCTGATTTGTATGGTTGTAAAGCTGCTGGTAGGCCAAAGTGTATCTGGTGAGTTAAGAGTCAATATAGCACTGCAAATTTGCAATACATCCGACAAGGAACGTTTTTCTGAGCTAAATGACATACGCAAAGGTCGAACAAATTCACAATCAAAGGCGTGTTTATGTATTCGATAGCCCACTGCATTACAGGCGAATGGACGGTCTTATGCTGCATTACCTAAATATTTGCATATTTAAACCAAAATAATGAGTCATCGCTCTCACTAGTCTTGGTTTGTCGGAATGTCTTTGTAGTAAATATTTATATTTGGGATTTTTCGACTTGGACCATTATCAGATCAATTAGATAATTTATTTCCATTGAACATTTTCAAAGACATTTGTAAATGCGATACGTTGTTAACAGCGCATCAAATTAATCGTCAACTTTTTTTATTATTTAAAACTTTCGCGTTATTTTAAAATACTGTTTCACGCCCGATTATATTTGTTCTCATTAAACAATAGCTACTCGTGCCACGTGTTTATGGGAAATGACATTCGATATTCAAATGTAGCCACATGTATAGCCGCTCATTGTTCAGCATTAACTGCATATTCATAATAATCATTTTGAATGGACCATCATTCAAAGTCTACAAGCCACAATTCTATTATAGTCCACTCCCATTGTGTATCAATTGGAAATCATTTTACATTCCCCACTATCAATCAGGAATACGAACATGGTAGCCTGAGCGAAAAGTTCTCGTGAGAAAACATTTTGCCAATATTGTAATTTAGGAGGTACTTTCTGCGTATACACTTACATATTTTGTCTTTTTAAGCACTTGACCCACAATTGTATGTGAAAATGTGACACTCCTTATATCTTATTTTTTCTTTCTTTAATATATAATTTCACTTAGAATAACGATAATGGATATAATAAGCACAATATAACAAAATAAGATGTGACTACAAAAACATTAGAAAAAATCAAACGAGTGATGGCAATGCATGCTTAACTTAATACACGATTATGTAAGAAATAGTATTTGTTATCATAGTTTGTATTCGAATAACCCACGGTAAGGAGTATAGATGCGTAGGAATTAATTCATGAATGAGAATGAACATTAAACTTTCTAGCAACATATGAGAACACTTGCAGTATTAAGGACAGCATGTTTGTTTTAAATTGAACTATTTGATTACCTTATTAATAAAAGTCATAGGCTTAATCGTACGTACATAGTGTTGCTTATGTTGAACAATTTAAACTTTAAGGTTGTCAATATTGTTACTGTGATGCAGCCATCACAGCCACCAATAGTCTATGAAGGTCAGACGATCACGCTGATATGTAACAGTGAACCCGCGGCTGGATTTAGTAGTCAAAACATAACCTATGAATGGACAAGTGACTATAGTTATAGGTGGAGTGTAAGGTCGGTAAAGTCAGGTGGAAGATTCGAAACTGAACCTAGCGCAGGAAACCATGTTAACGATATCTAATGCAAAGAGGCGGGACGCACAATGCAACTGTTTGTGCAGAGCGACAGAGCATGATAGGAATACCTCACCACTAAGCGATGCATACAATTTTACTGTCGGTTGTAAGTACACAATAAAATATAAACAAGGCATATAGCAGCGTGTGTGACATTGATATCAACCCAAAGGCAGAATGTCATCCGAGGCGAAATCCGAGTGGTGGCATTCTGTTTTGAGGATTTACAATATCTATGTCACACATGCTGTCAATTGATTTTTATAGTATTATACCGACTAAAATAGAGTTAATAAAAAGGTAAAAACATGTTTTAATTAATTTATTTATGTCCATCAAAAT
>CM051030.1:17542914-17602914 GCA_027627225.1 Congeria kusceri | reverse complement strand
GGTGCACGTGGAAATGGTCCGCTAGTGATCGAGACTTGTGTACTCAAACACCTGTGATAATCAGCATTACGTGTGTTCTCGCATTGGGTTCTGTGAAAAAAGAAGACGCAAGCAGCTATGTATGCACGGCATCCAATCCGGCATCATACATCGGTTCCAACAGTTTGAGTGTTGAGGTAAATATAATATATAAGTTAACATGTTTTGATTATTATTTTTGAACATGCTATTTCATTCATCATCCAACACACGATTAAATGCAAACATATAAAAACTGCAGATTTGACCATATCTTATGACCCATACCTTTGTTTTTATTCCGCAGACGGTCCTGTCTCGGTGATGCTTTCTCCAGCTTGATCAGCTACACTCGTAAAGAAGGAGACACGTTGGATGCAATTACGTGCTCTGCAAATTGTTACCGGGAATTATGTACATACATGTGTTTGTTTTTAATCAGGGGAAGTAATCAGTATTAATGATTCTCTTTTACTTGGTTATCTTCAAAGACAGATGGCTGGAACATATCTCTGTATTGCTAAAAGTACACTAACAGGAGTCACAGACAACAGCACAAGTGTTGTTTTAGATGTATTTTGTAAGTTGATGAGATTATATGCAGTTTATTTGGTACAATGATTATCTCCAGAATTGATACGTATTTAGACAAAGTCAGAATCATTATGTGTTTGTCATCAAAATAAATAAATATATTCCATCGTAACACATAATCTAATCACCTCATTGGTTTAACAAGTGATAACTCGTATGAGCTTGACTCTTTTAAAGGGACCTGTTCACAGATTGACCAATTGACAATTTTTCAACTTTGTGTCACCGATTCCGAAAATAACACAACAATGTATACAAGGGAGAAAAATAACACTACAGACATAGAAATATACTGTAAAAACCGTTTGGTTTATGAGTAATCATCAGTTGAAATTGATAAAATTAAAAAAACATTTGTAACGCTAAACGATGAACTAATTTGGAGTGTTTATATTGTATTCGTTGAAACTGTTGACATCACGTGCAACACTTACATAAAGTAAATAATGCATAGTGAGAATAAAAGTCGGAATGGTCGAGTTTTAAAGGCAATAGCCTTTTAATCCGGATGGGACGTCCCGGGTTCGATCCCAAGTGGGACCAACTTTGTTATTTCTTTTTTTTTCTAAATACTTTTCTTGTTATTATAGTTGAGCTTTTTAATTCCGATGCATATATCTGTCAAGTTAAGATATTTAATGGCATACTTCATAAAATGCCTAAATCTGTGAACAAGCCTCTTTAAAAATATGGAAAACCTATGCAAGATAAACATGACGTAATGCTGTCTTACTTGCAAATAAGCAATCAAATATGTCAATTTTTTTATGTGCATTTGTACCTTGCGAATTCTGAAATGTGTTGTGTGACGTAATTTATTTTAAAATCGTGTTTGATAAATGATCATTTGTATTGTCAATAAATATTAGCAGTTTGACGATTTACCCCTAGTGCATATATATAGGATCTGACACGAGTTGTCATTTCATATCATATTTCATTAAACGAGTTCAGAATTTTGTTAGTAAGCGAGCCTTTGGCGAGCTTACTAACGAATTTCCTTGACGAGTTTAATAAACCATGATATGAAACGACAACAAGTGTCAGATCTTTTAAACAAAGAAAATACTTCTAATTTTACCAAAGCATGTCGATAAATCCTAAAAGATGTTTACTGCAGTGAAGTCATTTCATGTTGCCGACATCATTTCATCACAATAACGTCATGAGATTGGGCAGTCAATAAATATGTAGCCAATGAAAACGCTCAAAATTTTATCTTACACATGTGTAAGATAAAAATATTCGTAATGGTTGTATTCCATGGAAAACAATGTATAGCATGTGATAAACATAAATATTATCTGCAATACCCAGAAAGTTTATTCAATTTTAATTTTTTGGACAGATGGTCCTGAGTCGATGGCTGTGTTGCCGTTGACGATCTTGCACAAAATAAACGAAAGCCAGACACTGAATAACATCAGATGTTATGCAAATTGCTATCCCGAGTGTACATACATGTGGACGATGTCATCTGTAGTGGTTAGCAACACCGACGTACTAATGCTGGGATCAGTTAATAGAGCACATGTAGGCAAATATAAATGCTCAGCGCAGAATTCATGATAAAATGTCACTGCCATCACACCGAGCGTTATGGTAGAGATGATAATATTATGTATTACATTGACGAAATATTGGTTTTACTGTACGTAATTAAACGTTTTTGTAGATTTTTTTAACTGTTCTTGAGTGAGTAATAAAATTTAATTTCACTAAGGAATTGACATTGTGTATATGTTTTACAGATGGTTCTGACGTTGGTACCATTTTCTGCAACTTTAAGCTATACTCTTAAAAAGGGAGACACCATGCAAGGAATGTACGATGAAATGCCAGAATATCTCTATTTTGATACACTTAATAGCATGCCAAAAGTGTCACAGTCGACGTAAAGAGGGTGATTTTAGTTCAGATTTTATTTCAGATTTTATTTCAGACGGTCCGGAGTGTTTACAATTGTCACCACCGTCTCTCTTCGACACAATCAACAAGAGCCAAACGATAAGTAACATCACGTGCTATGCCAGTTGCTATCCAAACTGTACTTACATGTGGTCCAAGTCATCTGTTGTAATCAGCAACACTGACGTCCTTATGTTGGGGTCAGTGAACAGAGATGATGCAGGAAGATATGAATGCACGGCAATGAATTCGGGATCAAATGTTAGCAGATATAGTCCAAGTGTAATTTTAGACATGCTATGTAAGTGTATTTAAAGCTAATCATGTTATCAACTGTTACATGTATTCGTAAAATGCGAATAAGCCATCGGATATCAAACGGTCATTGTTTCAGTTTTACTTACAAATACTCGGCTTCAACCAAGCATGCAAGCGTTGGTGTTAAAAAACTATATTTTTCGATGTTTGAAAAGTTGAAAATGTATTAAATTCTGATTTTGTTTACACATGGTCCTGACGTCGTCATCATCTCTCTTGTATATCTCAGCTACACTCAAAAGGAGAGAGATTTTATGAAAGGAATTACGTGTTCAGCAACATGTAATCCTGCCCCAAGTACGTATACGTGGTTTAAGTCTGGAGAAGTTGTCAGCAACTCTAGTGAACTTGTACTGGGATTTCTTCAGAGAGGGAATTGCTGGAAGCTATACGTGCTTTGCAAGAAAAAATCCAGCAACGGTATATATATATGCAACAGCCCAAGCGTTGTATTAGATATACATTGTGAGTGTTAATGCTTAGCATATTGATTCAAAGTGTTTCGCTATTAGGTATCAACACAGAGTCTGATAATTGTTTGACCATGCAAGATGTACAACACGTATTAAATAGTATTTACCGTTAAAGAAGTCTACCGTCATGTGAATAAAATCAACATACTGAGATTCGAAGTCCGAATACATGACGTTCACAAAATCAACACCTATACATTTTCAGATAATGTGAACATGGCATTGTCTCCATCGACCCTTTTGTACACACTAAACGAAGGTGAAGCACTGAATAACAATACGTGTTCTGCCATGTGCTGTCCTGATTGCACATACAGATGGTTGAAGTCATCGGCAGTGGTCAGTTGATAAAAAATAAACTTTGCAGAAATCGTTTCTAATTGACATCTTACCGATAAAAATACAAAAAAACCGCATCGAAATCGGTCCAATAATAACGTTTTGATTTTGATAACTTGTTAACGTAAAATTGTCTGTATGCGAAAGTTGGTGATGCCTCTGAATAAAGCGGCATGTACATTAGTGTATATTTTGTTCGTACCAAGCATTTTCGAACATAGACATGATTAAATGCCTTTCGTTAATAAGAAAGGGTTTTCAGTCGAATAAACGTCATTAACGTTCATAAGAACAAATGCCAATTTTAGATGTATTGACTTATATTCTATGGACTGTGGCTTTAAGATTTTAAATTAAGCAAGGGTATATCGATCAGTTCCATTGACGCAGTAAGTAACGTCGAAGCGAGTTGGCTTTTTATTCTAAGAACTGTGGCTTTAAGATGTTAAATTAAGCGATGGTATATCGATCAGTTCAATTGACGCAGTAAGTCACGTCGAAGCGAGTTGGCTTTGTATATTATATAATAGAATCTAAAATAAAAAAGTTAAATGATTATCTATGTATATACAAGAAAATATATAGGGCGAAAAATAATTCTGACTAAAGGTTAGGATCAAGTCAATGTTTTCGCACTATAAGTTTAAAATAAAGCTGCTATATAGCGCAAATGTTAAAAAGCTTAATGTTTAGAGTTCATAAGTAGGAATACTTATAAAAATAAATATAATAAAAAATATATAAATGAATAATAATATTATTATTATTATTATTATTATTATTATTATTATTATTATTAATAATAATACTACTACTAATAATAATAATAGTAATAACAAGGCAGTGCAAAGGACAGCTATATCCCCCGCCGTGATCCTTCATTAGATTTTGAAGGTGATTTTGAAGTATCACACTGACATTAATCAGTTTGACCTTGACCTTGAGGTGGCAAGACTGCTCCGTGCCTTCTGCACGTGGCCTCAATGTGATAAACATTTGAGCCACGTTTTATGAAAATCCTTCAAAGGGCATAGGAGATATGGAGCAGACACAAAAATGGAGCCTCAAACATTTTACCTTCAAGTGTGACCTTGACCTTGAGGCTGCGTAACTGCTTTATGCCTTCTGCACATTGCCTCAATGTGATAAACATTTGAGGCAAGTTTCATTAAAATCCTTTAAAAGGCACAGGAGATATCAAACGGACATGAAAATACAGGATCAAACATTTTACCTTCAAGTGTGACCTTCACCTTGAGTTGGCGTCACTGGCTTATGCCTTCTGCACATGGTCTCAATGAGCAAAACATTTGCGGCAAGTTTCATGAAATCCTTCAAAGGGTATAGGGGATATGGAGCGGACACGAAAAGCGGATACGAAAATGGAGGCTCAAAAATTTAACATTCAAGTGTGACCTTGACCATGCCTTCAGCACATTGTCTCAATGACCTATACATTTGAGCCAAGTGTCATGAGAATCATTCAAAAGGCATAGGAGATATGGAGCGGACACGAAATGGAGGCTCGAATATTTGACCTTCAAATGTGACCTTGATCTTGATCCGGCGTGACTGACTCATGCCTTCTGCACATCATCTCAATGACCTAAACATGTGAGCCAAGTATCATAAAAATCCGTCAAAAGGTATGGGATATATGAAGCGGACACGAATATGTTACCTACAGACTTACGGACAGACGTTCGGACGGGCAGAAGGACGAACAGACGGACGGACGAAGGGCATTCCTATAATCCCCCTCCCGCTTCGCGGCGGGGGATTAATAATGTTATTATTTTATTATTATTATTATTATTATTATTATTATTATTATTATTAAAATGTGAATTTTACTAAGCATTGCACAGCTTGCGCTGAAATCATAACACAAATAAAATCATTAAAATCCAATTATAATTTAACGCGAAAAATACAAGCGCGCCAAACGCAAAACATATGTTTTTATGGTTTCAAAACATAAAATTTGAGACATGCCTTTGGTCTAAGCTTTAGATTAATTAGTTGATAGATCGTTGAACTAATTATTAGTACAAAGAGAAGCTCTACGTGAACAACAAATTTAAGATCACAAAATGCGACAGCTTTGTCACGAAAATTGATTATCGTTTGACCGAATACTGGTAATCAGAATATGCCGTTTTGTTATTTGAATGTTAAATGAACCTTAAATCTAAAAGTTACACCGATACAAGTGGTAAAATACTTGCAGTAGTGTCAACAAATCATTCTTTTTGAAGACACTTTCTTGTAATCAGTGCGGTAAAACAGTGGCTATTACAAGAGGAATATTCAATAAGCAAAAGGAAAAAGAAGCCTGGAGAGAACATTATTTAGAGCAATTTACATTTTAGAAGAGGAGTAATAGACAAAAGGGAAGATCAAAATATCAGAAAGTGACGCTCCAGTGCATAATATTTTGACCGAAAACGTCCAAACCAAACGGTTGAGTGCATATAGCATTAACAGATACTGCACACAAACTTCTACTCCGAAACAATGTTTGAAGCAAAACAGATTATCGGTTTTGTATCCGTCGGAATTTCCTGTCTGAGCGTCCTCTTCTGTATACTGGCGCTGGCTCTGGCGGACTGGGTGGTCGCAGACACAGGACTTGAGAGTGCAGGTCTATGGCAAGTGTGTATTGCTGGAATTTGCGTTGCGAATCCAACCAGTTTAGGTACGATATGAGACCATATGATTTGTTATTGTACATACTATATCTTTGCGAATCTGTAAATTTCTTAAATGTGTCTCTTTCGTCACGAATAGTCGTCGGTTTGTTTACAAAAAATATATATGATATACCACTGGATTTTCCTTGTTTTCAAGTTAATGACCGTACATTCTTATGAAAAACTTTACATCGTTTTAGTAAATAAACAACCAATAAATGTCTTTCTTTAATATTTCGGAAATATTTTGCTGTCGTCATGTTGTACCACGGGGTTTATATTTTGCGTGTTTATAGTTTGCGTGTTTATATTTTTTAATATTAAAGAAGAGTTTGGTTAGTGTCATGGAAAGCGGTCTCGTTGATTATTACATATTCCAATCTCTTTCGTTTAGTTTCCCATGTGCACTGCACCTCATTAGTTTAGTGCATTTGCTAACTTGATTTTATGTGAGAACTTAAAGATAACTAAATTTGTTTGTATTGTTGTTGTTTTTTAACGATTTTATTCTAATATACATGTAGGAACAGCGAAAGATCGGTTACTATACGACATGTACTGAAGGTATGATTGCAACAAATGCAATTACAGGTTAAGCGTATCTCATGATATTTTAAAAGCATTATATTTAGTACGTATGTTGTAAAGTAATTCATTGACGTTGAAGAAGACGCTAGGGCCAGCACTCTAAAGAAAAGCAAAAGAAAACTCATTAATAGACTAAAACATAGTAAATACATTTCGATTCAAGACAAAAATGTCGTGTTCGTTCGCAAAAAATGCCCAGAACATGTGTAGTTTGTGTTATTTATAATTTGGATATAAAATAAAAATGCTATACTAAGATTTATATCAAAAGTTCTTGGTATAGAATAGTTTATGCTTTATACTTCTTGAGAATAAAGTTGGCCAATGCGGGCTCAGATTGCACTTCTGTTCGAACAGGGCTGATATTCACAAAGCTCCTAAGGCAACTCTTAACTTAAGTTGGACTCCAGTGAAAAATTCAGAACAGACTTTATATGTGAAATCCAATGAGATTTCTGTTTAAAAACAGTACAAAACTAAACACCTTAACATTATTAACTGGTTTAATAATGTTAATATAAAAATAAACATGCATGAAACAGATACATATTTGAAAAATTGTATTAATTTAAGTAATTTACTTAAGCCTTTCCTTATGGGCTGTGTGAATACTGTCTCATATGTTGTTTGATAATGATACATTTAAACGACATCTACGAGCTCTATGCATGTATTGCTAACAGCTTGAAATATCATTTTTTACTACTTAACTTCGTGAATATTTCTTATGAGCAGGCCTGATATATTTACGTTTTAAGTACTTAGCTTGCTATTATTTGATTAAATATTTTATATAGTTCCAGGATATATTCATGCAGTGCGTGCACTGGTTTTTCTCGGGTTATTCTCGATGCTTGGCGCCACAGCAATGACAATCATCCACGTGTTCCTCGCGAAAGATAACATAATCTTCATATACGCCAGCGTCGCTTTGGCATCTGTAGCTGGTACGTATGCACAGAGTATTACTTCAAAATTCTGCATCGACATTAGGACTGAAAGTAGATGCAATTATCATATCTGAGAAATAACTACAAGATCGAAATGCACTATATTTGTATGAAGACATTAAAGCCGCAGTCCGTAGACTATAATTCAATCCACCTTAAATTTGCATTAGTTCCAATGAAAGTTAATGACGTTTAATTGACTGAAAACTGTTTCTTATTTACGACAGGCATTGTATAATGTCTATGTTCGAAAACGCTTGGTGCGAACGGTATATACACTATTATATACACAATGTATATGCTGATTTACTCCAGAGGCATCACCTACTATCGCATACAGATAACTCTACGATAAAAAGTTACCAACATGTTATTATTTTACCGATTTGAATGCGGTTTTTTGTATGTTGATCGGTAAGATGTCCATTAGAAACGATTTCTGCAAAGTTTTATTTTTACAAACATATTGCTGGACTGCTACTTTAAGACAAAATACAGTTTGGTAATGAGCAAGCCTAAACACGTGGTATCTGCTATGCAGATACTTTTGCTAAAACAAAATAGTTGTTGAATGTGGAATGTTGTTGAGATTTGAACTAATGTCGAAGAATAACCGTTTAAATTATGTTAATTATAAAGTTGAACTAATGTCAAAGAATTACCGTTTAAATTATGTTAATTATAAAGTTGAACTAATGTCAAAGAATGACCGTTTAAATTATGTTAATGATAAAGTTGAACTAATGTCAACGAATGACCGTTTACATTATGTTAATGATAAAGTTGAACTAATGTCAAAGAATGACCGTTTACATTATGTTAATGATAAAGTTGAACTAATGTCAAAGAATGACCGTTTAAATTATGTTAATTATAAAGTTATTGTGACATTTTGCTAAATAGTTAGTACTTTTGCTTAAAAGTACAAAACGTGTTCATTTCTATCATTTGAATGATGTTATATGTAAACTAGTTTTGAAGCACAAAACATACCCATGCATTATCGTGTATTTTAAGGATTATTGCTAATGATCGGGTTTGCCATTTTCGATGAGAACTCAAAACGGTTCCAGTTTGGTGCCGGCTTCGCCCTGTGCATTGTGGCATGGCTGTTCGCATGGATTGTCGCCGTTTTAAATGGCGTGGTGTTGTGCATCGTCAGAAAAACAGTCTCGTAGAACTCGGCCTGCTGCTAAAAGTACAGAAATCGACTGAATTTAATACATAGGAATGGCGGTTTACACGCAGTTACGCTATATTTACTCACTTTCATATATGTTTACTCAGTAGTGCGTAATGTGTTGAGTTTGACAGATAGTGGAAATACTGTTACCTGAGTTAATACTTTGATGTTTGGCGGTTTGCATTTTGCTATCTTTTTGCTCGATCTTTATCTAAATTTAGTACTGGATTCCGGTTTATACAGAAATTAAATTCGACGTGTTTTGTATACATGTGACATGCTGTGTTTTATGTTTTTTTTAGATTATTTGACTATTTAAGTAAGTAGCACAACTGCCACCAATACGTGATATATTTTCAAAAAGACTAGTCAAATAATAGACAAAACCTGATATTGATTTAAAATATCAAAATAGTCATGTTGGATGATATACAGCCAATGTTCAGAAGAATCCTATATATAACTGAATAAGTGACATTAGTTGAGTCGAATAAGGCATACGCATTTTTGTAAACAAATGGCCTAGTGCGATATAGTGCTTTAGTGTTGGACAATATTTTCCTTCGCCGTAAATCGCCATCTAACTATTATTTACAGGCACCAATAAATTGCAATGTATTAGAAAACTGTTAAAGTTGTGAATGCGCATATTCCATACACCCGTATCTCATCACAGCTGACCCCTTGACGCCGCGTTATTAATTACTGCCTGGTTCAAAGATCTATATCCACTGTGATTTGCGTGTTTTATAGTAATTAATATACACACCCATTATGCAATTAAACCTTACAAATAATTGGTTTGGACCTCAATTTATTTTTTCTGCTTCTAAAAATTGGGACAGCAAAAAAATAAATATTTTTAAGTGTCCCAACATATAGAGAAATTACGGTATATTAACAGCAAAAGTCCAAACCAAACGGTCGAGTTCTTATAGCAATAACATAGAGACTGCACACAAACTTTTACTCCGAAACAATGTTTGAGCCATGTAGGACCATATCTTTCACAAATCATATTTTTCATACGTGTGGAAAGTACGATCTCATTTTTCAACGGTGTGAAAAACAGGATCCCATTCTTCACACCTCGCAATCTCATTCTTCACACTTTCTGTAAAATATGTAATCGAGTCCAGTATTTTATAAGCACTCAAATCATATTCTTCACACATAAAAATAGTGTTCAAGTTTTCAAAAAAAAGTGAATTTGTTACAACGTAATCCTATATTTTTCTCACAGTATGTGCCCGAAAAATAAGGGTGTGATTTACGGTACGGTACGGTATGCATGGTTTGGTAAGATATGGTGTGGCATGGCATGTATGGTATGGTTTGTAATGTTATGGCATGGAAAGGTACGGTACGGTTAGGTACGGTACGGTTAGATGCGGTGCGGTACGGTATGGTTAGATACGGTTAGGTACGGTTATGTACGGCACGGTACGATACTGTACTGTCCAAACGTACGTACCAACATGTGCGGAGGTTCTAATAAGGTCAATATGATACCGTCCGTGTATAAGTATATTCTAGTTTGGGCGGACATATGCATTGTTATTTTGGTTTTAATAATCATAAATAAGACGTTTTTTTGAATATACTTTCTGATGCGTGCATTTGTTAATATCCCAATAAAATGGTGTACATTCGTATGGACGTGCGCGAGTATGCATTTCTATATCATAATTAGACCGTACAAACGTATTGACTAACGATTAAGTGCATGCATACATTAGTATATAGCTCCTAAATAGTGCTTAGTTTCTCATAGTGATGAAAATACTGATGATGACGTTAACTATAATGATAATAATGGTGATGACGAGAATAATTTATGACGATGATGAAGATAATGATGATGATGATGATGATGATGATGATGATGATGATGATGATGAGTAATGTATAATTATGCTCCAAATAATAATTTCATCGACTGTCGCGATACAATTTCACCATCAAATATGTGAAAAATATGAACCGTACGCATACCCGGTTTTTGGCCTATCACATTCTTCACACTTATAAATGTGACAAATGAGATCTTATTTTTCACACGCCTGTGATTTGTGAAAAATATGATCCTACAGAGCCAAAACAGATTAACTGCTAAAAATGGTTTATATTCTAAAAAAAATCCGTACATACAATGCCTAATAGACAATTTTCAATTTCTAAGGAAAATAAAAATAATCATAACTTTTTACGGACTGGGGTCAACTAGACCCCACAGGAGCGGATGAGGGTTAAAGCATCTGAACTACAGAGCTTAAGTATAATAACAACAGAAGGATTTAACAATATTTATACATATTATTTACTTTATGTAAGCGATCCACGTATTGTCAACATTTTAACGAAAAAAACTGAAACACTCCAAATTATTTCATCGTTTAACGTTACAAACGTTGTATCATTCTATCAATTTCAAATGATGATTACTCATAATCGAAACGGTATTTACAGTATATTTCTACGTCAGTAGAAATATTTCGCTCCTTAGTAAGCGAGGAATTTGTAACAAAAAGTTAGAAATTGTCAATTCGTCAACCTGTGAACAGGCCCCTTTAAAGCGTAACTGACATGTTTACTATAAAACTATTCGATGAGTTAAACCCAGAACCCAATATCTGGCTTAATAAGCAAATATTGAAACCTGGCTTGGTTATAATTCTATACCATCGAATTATGTCACTCGATATGCTAGTTTCAGTATGTTTACGATCCTTTTTAAGTGTTTATTCACGCTCTAACAACATTTGTTTCAAGTATAACAATGTCTCCTTGCCTGTATTGGTATTAAATTGCACGCTTTATATTCTGAACTGGATCATTACAAAGCATGCTTTGTTAGACCGTAAACAGCTCACCCCGTATATAGCTTACGTGTGAGCTGTAAACGTTAGTTGATAACGTATACAGCATACGGTGAGCCATATTCGTTGGTTGACAACGTATGAAGCTTACGTTGGATCGTTGGATATATACATATACTTTTGAAATATGTATTGCGTCTTAACGTATATAGCTCACATGGTGAGTGACTAGTATAAAACTTAATTGTGAATACAAGTATACCTGATCGTCATCACAACCATCAAAATCTTCGTCGCAGAAGTAGAAGTAAATCTAGTAGCAGTAACACTAGCAACAGTAGTAGTAGTAATAGCAGTAGCAGAAGCAGAAGCAGCAGCAGCACCAGCGACAATAGCAGAAACAGCAGCAGAAGCAGCAGAAGCAGCAGCAGGAGCAGTAGTAGTAGCAGTAGTAGTAGTAGTATTAGTAGTAGTAGTAGTAGTAGTAGTAGTAGTAGTAGTAGTAGTTGTTGTTGTTGTTGTTGTTGTTGTTCTTGATGTTGTTGTTCTTCTTGTTGTTGTAGAAGTAGTAGTAGTAGTAGTAGAAGAAGTAGTAGTTTTTAGTAGTAGTAGTAGTAGTAGTAGTAGTATTAGTAGTAGTAGTAGTAGTAGTAGAAGTAATAGTTGTAGTAGTAGCAGCTGCAGTATCTACCTCATCAACATCAAAATAAACTTCATCAAAATCATCAGCGGTCTAAAAAAAGGTGGTAAATACAAACAATAGGCCACGGCGACTATATTGCTCAACAAACAACACCTATATAAAAAATCAGTTGTTTTTATGAGTCCCGCCAATGTCCGCCATGTTCACAATTGTTTCAAGGGCCACCCTAAAAAAACATATGAGCGAAACGACATTTAAATAAGTATAATAGTTTCAGAAAACAAGAGTTTTAAAGTTTCTTTGTTCCATATGTTATTCACAATTTATGTCGAGGGTCACCCAAGGAACATTTGTGTCACATATTTGTTCAAATTAGACCTGAGGTTTCTATGAAGATTTTTAAATTTTCCCACATGGACATAAAATCAAAATAAGCCCCGTTTATGTGGCAGCCATGTTTTTTCACTGATTGCAATAAATTTAATAATTTAGATGGTCGTCCAAGGAGAAAATTTGTGCCATTTTATTTTTTTAGCAGTCGATGGATTACCGAGAAAAGGATGTATGATGGTTTTCCTTTCGTTTGCCATGGCAACCAGAGGTTTTAATGATATGACAAATTTAGTAGAGGACCACCAAAGGTTATTTCTTGGGGTCAGTAGTTTTAGAGGAGATGTCGTTTGAAATAATTTTGGACCAACAGAAGGACGTACGGCGTACGCCAATTGCATTACAATCAAATCCTAACGTTCGCTCCACTATACCAGTAAGCGTATAGTATTGCAGCGTAACACTGGAGATGATTTTAATGAGATTGGGCGAACGCCGGACAAATAGGATACTAACAGCTCACCCTCATCCACGGCAGAATAATGACTCCTGTAACTTTTCTAATGAAAGTTAAAGCGATTGAATGACGAATGAACAGTGGAACGGGCGTACGGACGGACGGGCGGAATGGCGGACGGGCGGAATGGCGGACGGACGGACGGACGGACGGACGGACGGACAGACAGACAGACAGACAGACAGACAGACAGACAGATACGGTCTAACAAAGCTACCTTAAACGAATAAATTCGGTCAAAATGTTTGTCATATTATAATGGCAAGACCGCTATTACCGTATTTATAACAACTGCGTACATGTACAAGTATTCGTATTTTATATTAGGCAGTACAACTGTCTCTCTCAAGGTATTCGTTGTTCTCACATTTACCGTTACCCATTACGTCAGGACTCCAGATAAGCTTCTCTACTTGGGGTTAATGTATGCGTATTTCTGAAAATTTGGCAGTAAATGTACACTCTCCCCAGAATTAATGGGGACTAAATGTACTCTCTTTGTACAAACGTTTACATCCAACAAAACTTTACTAAATGTGGAAAAAATATTTTGTTAATAATCCTTAATAATCTATCAACACCATTTGAATACAAATATTACTAGTAAAACTTTGGATTAAGACTTGCATTGCTAACTACTGAAAATATCAACCGCGAATTCAGATAGACAGGCCTGTCTAAACTTCCATCGTATGTTTGCAAGTCACTAAAAGTTGATGTCATGTACCCGAGCATAGGAACTATTGTGAGTAATTGTTCTCCTAAACTTTAATTTCTCTGCGTATGTGTACACCAACTTTTATTTTCTATGCGTATCGTCCTATTAAATGTGTGTGCGTAATTTTCGCGCGTATGCGCCTTATCTGGGTCTCTGATTATGTGTATGTTGCCATATTTTTGAAATAATAACACAAATAACATCATTACAATCCAATTGTAATTTACCGCGAATACACAAAAGCGCCAAACACAAACCATTCTGTTTTTAATGGTTTCAAAACATGAAATAAGTGTATTTGGCACAGCATCCAAAAACCCAACAGCCCAAGTGGACAAGGTTTCACATACAGCTTTTACAAACATATAATATATGTACACACATTAGTATATATTTGTACACTATTACATGTACTAATGGCAAATAAGACCGAGCAAAACCTAATGATACAAATGGATATTGTAGAATTTACAATACCATATGACAATATGAATGTATAAAACCCAATCAACAAAATGAAAATATAATAGGACATTATAATTGTTTTAACTTAACTTCTTGTTTCACAGATCTTTCATCAGAATTTCATAACGAAACAAAAGACAGTAATAACCAAAATAATACTTATCTTAGCATTTTTGGCATTTAAAGGGTAGAACCATTCACATGTTGAAAACATTATTTTAGAAGCATAATTATTGCAAATAACCAGCATTGTTCTTACAGATAAAATTCTATAATAAAACATAAGAATGCCGTTAATTAAAGTACACGTTTTATTTATGTTAACGCCTAATTCAAGACTACCTGTTTGAAACAAAACAATAGACAGTCTTAAAGTGCGGGTATGGTTAAAATTGAAATATAGCAATATGTTTGCATAAGTTAGCCCTTTCGAAGTCTCTCATTCCAATTCTGAATAAACGCGTCGCTCAATCTTTGCCTAGCAGCTGATATAAAAATATTCTCATTTCCAACATCTTGCAAAACCAAAACAACATAAATTCCCGAATAACTCAATAGGTCTCTTAATAAAGTACATCAATTTTTCCTGTAAAGAAGATATTTATTACTATCGTTTAACTTATAGTCAAATACACATTTTTGTTATTCTCCGATGTTCGCAAAAACTTGTATCCAGTATTTAATATTAGTAATATATCTTCTGAACTGGTAGTTAACAGTTCCAAGCGACTCATATACAAAGTCATTTTGGGTACATCTTTTTACAACAAGTATTTGTTTCGAAAATTGCATATCAAAACGTTCAATAGGCAAACCTTAAACAAATCCCCACAATTCGCTTCCGTAGTTAAGAAATATGTTAATACAATACCAAGATAATTAAATCTGTTTACATTTTGCCAAACAGTTGAACACGAATTGTGTGTAACCTTTGATTTTCTTTTTCGAATATGTTTGTTTACCTGTAAACTTTATGTAAATGTACGAATTGTTTGCATGTTGATTTTTAGAAATCTATTTGTTATTAAGTATACAACTTAATATGACCGGCCTAAAAATAGTAACTGTAAATAAACAGAATTGACCTGTCCTGAATATTGTTCGATTACATTGTTAGTACAATGGTAGCGTATAAATCTATTGGTTTGCACAGCAGTATGATAAAACTATTGCGGTCACGAGTTCGAATCCCACCATATGGCACAGTTTGTTTCTATTGAATTTACAAGCTCTATCTTTTCTAAATATAATATGCTTTCCATTGCACAAAACGTTGTCTGATGAAAGTGTTTGTTTTTTTAATTTCTGTAGGGTTGGTATAATAAATAGTGTACGGATAAAAGTAATGTAAAAATATCAACACCATATCAAAGTTTCAAAATACAGAAAGGAAGCCAACTGATTAATGGAAAAGTAAAGTGTATACATATTATATGAAATTATGATGGGAAAATGTAAAAAAAGACAATGATTAAAACTCAGCGAAGCAAAACTACCTTGTCAGCATTACAAACCCGATACGTTACCAGTTGCGCCAGAAATACCTCGATTGCACAATGTATGAACATATAGATATTGAATGTAATTTACCAGTTATTATGACCGCTCGACTTCGGCTGTGCATGCTTATTTATC
Source organism: Congeria kusceri (assembly GCA_027627225.1). Taxonomy (NCBI): domain Eukaryota; kingdom Metazoa; phylum Mollusca; class Bivalvia; order Myida; family Dreissenidae; genus Congeria; species Congeria kusceri. The sequence continues at coordinate 17,586,723 of CM051030.1, read as the reverse complement.
TTGGTCCGATTATACATGTGACATTATCAGACTATAGTAGTGTGTATATATGCTTTTTGTAGACTGTCCAGATGCTTTACCAAATAAAGAAAATGTATTTTCTAGAAGTTTTGTTTTAATTGTTCTTGTGTGCTATGTAAGAAAGTACATGTCTGTCTATATAAAGTGCATGCAAGGGTATTTAAGGAAGATAATTCACATGATCTAATTGCAAACAATACTATTTGCTGAGACTGATAACGCCACAAAGAAAAGTGTGAACTGTTTATTTTGGCCGATTTGAAAAACAGATATGGGTTATCAGTAGCTTGTAAGTAGACTGGTCACCACTGGTGTTTTATTTGAGAAATATTTTTATCGTTGTTTAAATGTAAATAATTTACCATTTTGGGTTATGATGCGTAAGAAATAAATCTAGAGGGCATTAGCTTTCATAATTGTGTATGGAAACTATTCCTTGCAATGTAATTCTTTAAAAGTAACCAATTTTTATTGAGTTTAACTACGTTTAAATAACGCTTTCATACCTTTGAGCATGCATTGTTTGTGGACATTTTTGTGTGTATTTTGTGTTGAGTGCCAGTTAGCCAAATATTTAAATATAAGTTTCTTATTTTCTGAAAATTTCAACTGAATATGTACTAATAATCGGATTTTACACAATTGTAACGTTTGTCATATTGACCATTAATATGCACAAATTTTTCTCAATGTGTTGATATACTTTATTAAAATTTCAAAATTGTTACAGTGAATAGATATATTGTTTATGGAATTTGCAATAATTTTAGGGATTTACTAATAGAGTGTATAAATAAATACAACGAAATAATTAAATGAATTTGAGTTACTGTTTCCTTTTTAGTAAGCACGTTTCTTTTGTAAATGAACAAATAACATAACAGATACATATTTTTAAACATGACTTTTGAACACATCAAAGCATACACTTATAGAAACATTCGGAATTGAATGTGTAGTAATCAGCAAGAAAATGCATTGTATCTCGTAAATGGTGGCTCGTAAATGATGTAAAATTTCATATTAAGTCGTCTTTGGGGGTTTAAAATTTCAAAATCATATATAAATTCTATACTGCATAATTTTTTAATCATCTTATCGGTATTGTACTGTTAATTCCTGTAATGATATATAAGAAGGTTGTTTACCAATTCTGTGTACATTAGAGGGCTCATAACTTGTTATAATTATGCTGCACCTTTTGACAATATACTCGCACCAGAAAGATTTAACATGAGATATATGGACACACATTTATTTCGTTATTTTCTATATGTGTATACGTTTGACTATTAAAGCATGCATTTTCCAACCCATTTCAATAGACACTAACTATTTTGTAATGGAAATCATTTCAGACTCGTAACTGTCTCGGACTTACGGACTCACTGAAAATATATCCGAAAATGTGTTCAGTCTAGCAGAAGATATTGTTGACAGATGACATTGCAATGAAATTCTCACCGCAATTAACACATGCTGTGTTAAAGTTGTTCTTTTTCTATTTAATGCACTCTCAAGTTTGGATATTATAATGAAAGACACGGCAATTTGGTACACCTACGTAGTGCGATCATCCCATGCCAGCACATACAGTCAGTTAATAAAATCTAATTGTATGTTGGTTGAAAATGAATGACATATTGAACTAGTGAAACATGTATTTTTAGTTCAATATTAGTATGTAGGACCAAATAATGGCCTCTTAAACACCATGGACAGCGCCAACCTCCGCGCAGAGATTTAACTGTGTTCGAGTATAGCTCATTAAATCCCTGCCGGCATGAAGTTACACGTGACCATAGGCAAACACTTGGCGCGAAATAAAATCGTGGACAAGCACATGATAAAAACGTGGACAACGTAAAATCCTTGCGTTGTTATGTTTACTTTATTATTTATTTATTTTGTGTTTTCATTTTAATTCGTTATATATAGCTAGACCAATAATGCAACATGTCTGTGTCATTGTTATAAAATGATAATTATACAATTAAAAGTTTTTAAAACAAATCCTCAATCTCCTCATAATCGTTTCCCTGACATCTTCCAAATCTGTAAGTTTTTAACTCTTGGTGGCAGTGGTAACTGAGAGAGTACCAATGGGGAAGTAACCACTGCGAGGAGTTTGGGACAGGGCGTGTCCCACTAAAGGGAGACTGAGTATATGGATCTACGTTTTAGATAACGGACTTAATCAATCGGTAGGCTAATACAAACACCGAGAAGCCTTATGCAAAGCAAACAATGGGATCAAGGTCCCAGTATGCGATTGTTTTGTTACGATAAATAAATATCGTTTGAATGCATACTACAAAACGGAATATGTACCTGTGTTATAGTGCGATTTTATTGACCTGGCACTCATTAATCTCCGGTAGCGCTCGGCTGTTCTATCGGTTTAACGTTTATCTAGCGAGTTAAGCACGGATTTCTGAGTCATATAACAAAAAAAACCATCATTAAGTGTCAGAAAGAATGACGCGGTGGATAGTGTTTTAGACTAGACAATCACAATTACTGTGGGTCGAATCCAGCCAAAATCTTTCTTTTTTCTTATTTTCTTTTGCTTCAACATCACTTATTCTAGAGACATTTTTTCTTTATGTTTTTTTTCCTTCCTTTTTTTTATATTTCTTCGTTATTGTTTTATCTACATAACAGGCATTCTGCGACCGATTAAGAGACTGTGCAAGCCAAAACATTTTTGCGAGTATACACTCTTCGCCAAAAGCCCTCAGCTATGCGCTATGCAAATCTGCATTGACACCGGAGACATATTTAAGTGTTTCAATACCATATATTTATAAACGAACGTTATCGAATTTTAGGTGTTCAGGTCACGGACTGAATATAGAAAAGGGAAGACAACTCAATATAGATAGAGAATACAGATTCTGTAATCATTGTCTTCAGAATAATGTGTTTGCCATTGAAAATGAAGTCCATTTTCTTATTGAGTGTCCGTTATATAACGAATTAAGAGAATGCTACTTCAAAGACGAGTGGAAGAAAACTGCTAATGCACAGGTTAAATTCATAAATATAATGTCGGATGTGAATGAAACTAGTGTATTTCTTCTCTCTAAGTATCTATATCTGTCATTCTTAAAACGATCATCGAACGCCTAGAAGAACATTTACGTATGTTCTTACATGTTACATAATTATATACGAACTTTATAAGCGCATAAAGGAATCATTGTTAGTGCAATTTTACAGAAACTTTATCCACTTTAGATTAATATAATGCATATTTATGTTGCTCGCAATTTACACACACTGTTCCTCATGCATTAATTAGTATATTTTTTATATGCATTTACTATGTGTTTTTTTTTCTTTGTTTTTTGTACAATTGTATAGGTGACATCACTTATTATTATTATGATTGATCGAAATGTATTTTGGGCCGGTGGCCATATGGTACTGAATAAACTGTATTATTATTATTATTAATGCATACACAAAGATTGTGTTTCGCTCGCAGTATCGATGCATCTCTCTTCTGTGACAGAATCGAGGTTGATGATGAGATTCCGTGTCATGACATCAGCAAAATGATCAATTGAATACATTAAAATAAAATAAAAAATGAATTAAATTCCGTGTCATGACATCAGCAAAATGATCAATTGAATACATTAAAATAAAATAAAAAATGAATTAATTATAAGTGCCTGTTCTGGGATTCGAACCCAAAACATCATGCTTACAAACTTCGCGTACTTACCACTGCACTACAGTATCAACTGTTATATGGCAAGGATTTAATAAATACATATTAATGTCTGAGTCTCCTATCTGGGTTAGTAGCTTAAAATAGATTTACGAAAATACACGGACTATTCATGAGTGCCAGGTCAATAAAATCGCACAATATTAAAGTGTGAAATGGACCGTAAATTATAAGGCAACACCAATAAAAGCGGAGGAATACTAGCATTGTTACTATTCAAAAGCCGTAGAGTAAACATTGTAATCTTCGTGAAGACACTGTATCGTAAATAGTGCAGTTAAGCATTGGCTATTGCAACGGGAATATTTAAAAACAACTAAAAAGGAAGCCTGAATAAAACATTATTTAGTGCAAATCCCATTTGGCAAGAGGATTGATAGTCAAAAAGGAAGAATAACAAAGTAGTAATAGGCGAATGTGAAGTACAGAATATATTAAGCGAAAAAGTCTAAACCAAAAGGTCGATGCTTATAGAATTAACATAAAGACCGCACATAACTTTCTTCTAAAAAAAAACGTGTTTGAACCACAACCGATTATCGATTTTCATACCGTCGGGTTAAGCTGTCTGAACGTCCCGTTCTGCATCTTTTCATTTGTCCTGCCCGACTGGGTTGACGAAGTCACGCTTGGGAGCGCAGGTCTATCGGAAGAGTGTGTTGCTGGAATTTGAACTGCGTCCAGCCGGATATGGTACAATATATGAGACCATACAAATTGTCTTTATAAATAATCTTTGCAAATCTGTGACATTATATACCAGTATAGAATTCTACATATTTTTTAAGTTATTGTCCTAAATTTTTCTGAAAAACTTCAACTTTTTTTAACTAAATAACCAACCAATCCTGTCTTTCTTTTATATTTCGGAAAATTGTTTTCATGGTGCTACATGTGTACCACTGCGTGTATATGTTTCATGTTTATGATCTTTTTGTAATATTTAAGAACGATTTTGATTACTGTCTTAAAAAGCGGACTATTGGATTATTACACATTTGCTTAGTTGCCCATGCGAAATTATTTTCAGTGTATTTAATAACTGGGTTCTATGTGAGAACTAAACTATAATTTGCTGTCTCAATAGGACATCGAAATAACGATAACTACAATGTCTACTTTATAACATCTACAAGATCTTCGAAGTTATTTTTGCGACAAGTTCAAATACACGGTATCTTATGATATAATAAACGTATAAATATAAAAGTATCAGTAGTACGCATGCTGTAAAGTAATGCATTGTCGTTGATGAAAACGTCATGGCCCGTATTAAAATAAACACACTCATTTTCAGATTAAAAGATAATGAACAGGTTTAGGTTTAAGACAAACCAATCGTGCACGTCCGCCCAGAAAATATGTCACGTATGTCAAATGTGAATTGATCAAAATAAAGAATGCTACAATGTACAATAAGAGTCTTGTAAATAGATAGTATATTTAAATTAAGAGTTCTTAGTTTAGAACACTTAAACAATCTTTATTCTTACATCTTAAGAATGATTTGGTGAATGCGGGCCTATATTTACAAAAAAATGACTGGTTTTCACAAAGCTTATAAAGGAAATCGTAACTAATGTTGTATTCAGAAGAAAATTCAGATCAAATTTTAAATGTGAAATTCAATGATTTTCTGTTTGCAATAGGGTAAAATACTTAACACCTTAACACTAGATGCTGGTTTAAAAACAATGCTCATGTAAAAATAACTACGCATGAAACTGCCGCAGATTTAAGGAATTGTTTTAATTTAAATAATGTACATAATCAAGCTTTCCCATAGGGTATTTTTTAATACTGGTCGAGATGTTGTTTGATAATGATACATGATGCGAGTTCTATTCATGTATTGCCAACAACTTGGAATATCGTTTTTTATTACTTAGCTTCACTAGAATTTCTTAGGAGCAGACCAGATATATAAACTTGTTCAAGTACTAAGCTCGCTATTATTTGATTCTATAGTTTTATATAGTTCAAGGATATATTCATGCAGTTCGTGCAATGGTTTTCCTCGGGTTATTCTTGATGCTTGGCGCCACTGCCATGACAATCGAGCACGTGTTCTGCTCGAAGGACAACAAAATCTTCGTGTACGCAAGCATCAGTTCTGCAGCTGTAGCTGGTACGTACGCAAATAGCATGTGTCCGAAATTCTGCATCGACATTAAGACCCAATGTCGATGCACTTATCATAATCTGTGAAGTAACTGTTAAATCGAAATGCACTATTTTTGTATGAAGTAATTTAGGCCAAATACAGTTTATTATACGAGCAAGTGTAACACATCGTCACTGGAATGCATATACTTTTCCTAGAACAACATGGTTTTTGAATGTTAAGATTTGAACCAATATCGAAGGATGACAATTCAAGTCGTGTTAATAATAAAGTTAGTGTGACAATTTGCTAAATGGTCGGTAATTTTGCTTAAAAGTAGGAAACATTAACTATCTTTTGAAGGATTTGATATGTAGCCTTGATTTGAATCAGAAAACGTATCCGTGCAATTTCGTGTCTTTTCTTTCAAGGCATATTCCTAATGATCGGGTTTTCCATCTTCGCTGAAAACACGAAAGGTTACACCTTTGGTCTCGGTTTCGCCCTTTGCGTCGTAGCATGGTTGTTTGCCTGGACTGTCGCCTTCTTAAATGGCGTACTTGTGAACGCAGGCAGAACAACAGTCTCGTAGACCTGTTGTCACATATACCAGTATGCGTATCGCAGCGACATAATGGAAGCACGCATGATTGGAACTGGCTGTTTCCTGACTGTGACTTCATATTTAATAACTTTAGTATAACCGTGTAGTGCGTATTATGTTGTGTTGGACTATCGGTAAAAATCGGTTATCTAGGTTTAGATATTGTTGTTGGGCGTTTTACGTCTTCCTATGCTTTCCAATCTAACTCCTACATTAAGCTATACACATATGATTTATTATATGTTACTTTAATTTTTTTAAATTATTGAAGTGATTAGCAAATCAGACAGACGTTTTCTGTTCAAACAAAGTAGTGCACCTTCAACAACAAAACTTGTGTGTATTGCTCTTGTGCCTGGATGTAAGCTGCTTTGAGAAAACATAAAGTCATTGGGCGTGTGATTTGGTCAAAATTTATATTTGTTCATTATAAAAAATTTGAATTTATATTGATGGCAAATTAACGCTAATGTTCTATTATTTAATTCCTTGCAGAATATGGACAACAAATGGAACATTATCAAATATTTGTCCACACGCAGGTGGTTATAGCGCGTGGCTATAAATAATTAATAAACACATCATTTTAAAGACAAATAATCAAGAAAAGGGCGAAACAACAACTTTTCTGGAAAAAAAATCACTATCAAATATGTATTATATCTCTTTTGGGTTTAATAAGATCGCATTTATGAAACTCAATGCAAAAGTGTTAAAGTTATGGATGTTCAAACCGATGCACCTTATGATTCGGGCGTCCGGAGTTCGATACCTTGTTCTACTTGATTGTGAATTTTTTTCAGCAATATATTGTTTTCGTCATTTTTTAATTATTTTTCATTAAAAATGATGTGTTTACTAATTATTATCATAGTGACGCGCTAACCAAATGTTAACACACAGTTAATTATGCGTATGTTTACACGGCTATAAAGTTAATAAAATACGTAAAATCGTGCCACATATTTTGAATAATTTTAATGGAAGTGAATGCGTCAATCTGAGAAAAAGTTATGTTTTATAAATTGGCAGTACGTAACCAAATTATATGCATTCTGCAGGCCCGTCGTCTGCATTTTTAGAGTGGAGCGGCAAACGCAATACAAAATATAATGTGAATTTGCGGAGTGCCAGGGTTATGTTCCTCAAAACGGACATGGACCTCATATAAGTTTAGTCCTTTCAAGTATAAAGAGTAAAGATAAATCGCATCAACTTTACGTAGAGGTGGAAAAGTCATTTGGGAAAACGTCCTGTTGACCATATTTTGTTTGGATAACGATCTAGCTCTAACAATCAATTACGTAAAATACAAAAACAAAATTTGTAACTGACCTTTGAATATGGACATTTTATTAGTAGATTCACATATATGGCAAAATACTATGAAACCACACACGTGTCAATTGAAACATATTATAATCTCCGTGTGACCACGCACAGCGCACCTTTGGTAACAAGCAACATACGTCCACGTTAATAATAGTATCCCTCATATCTTTGTTTTGGGTGGAATTTATCCAATAAATCGTGAATTCGTTTTTGTTTTTGTTTTTCATTTCCATAAATTCAAATACATATTTGTCCCAATATATTGATTAATGTATCGATTTATTGAATAATTACATTAGTTTGCTTTTACATTTCAAATTCCATATACATGTAATGAAAGATGGTAGTACGTAAATATATATAATACCATGCTCATTTCGTTTATGAACATTTTTGAATTTGAATAATTATTACAATAATAATAAAATTATATATGTAAATAAATAGGACGAACCACTGGTGGTTAGATACCAGTAAATCATTGGATATCCTCGATCGTGGTCCATTTGTACGTGTTGCCCATTACAAAAGATTTCCTTTCCTCTTCTGGTACAAAAAGCAATTTTGCAATCCTGGACATTGCCTTTTGTAGTTATTTCTTATATCTCATGTGTGTCTGGAACATTTGGGTGCATTTCATTGGAGACTAACTTAAAAGATGAATTGTTGTGGTGTGCTTACCGTGGTATGGGGCTTTTGTCGAAATATGACTGCCGAAACCCTGTTTTCTACCGATGTCTGCATTCAGGTGAGATGCGTTTTCTTAAAAGTACCATGGCATATCTTTTTTATTGCATATTTTGGAAGAGGACATATTCATTTGTAAATTGATATCAGGCTTGCACAATCTGAAATAAAGGAAAGGCCATACAAATGCCTGAAAAGTTTGCCGTTTAATAATGGGATACTATTGGAGTTAGAATTACTGGTATCTAACCAGATGGAGGGAATACTGATTTTGGTCAGAGCATTTATGTCGTATTCATTTGCAAGAAGTACGATTAAAAAAAAATACTTAAACAGAAATACATAATTCTTAAACGATGTTGCTTCAGCCTAATCGGCAGGGCTTTCAGCAGCTGTTGTTTTCTGTTTCATTATAAGAGATTCAGAACTGGAACAACCGTATATGTTAGTGATATGTAACCTAAAGCCATTTCAAGCTAGGGCATGTATCAACAAGAACAACAACAACAAAAAAGAAGTAAATGACTAAATGAACAAAATAATGAATTCAGATGATATACTGGTTTTTATAAAGGCATTTGAAAGTTTTTAGCTTTGGTTCCTTGGCTACGATTCCAGGTGTCATTAAGTGACATCGCATTAGTAAACAGAATAAGTGAAAAGGAATTTCAAAGTTTGCATCTACCTGGCGGTCACACCGGAAAACCTTTGAGTTTGAGAGGTTTACTGAAACAATTAAGTGTACGTATGTTTTGCTTTATATTCGTTAATATGCTTAGTTTACCAGTTTTCAGAAAATTTGCATATTATCAGATTCTCTTTCATTTGTGTATAGTGCTGGGGCTGGCTGGCTCAGTTGGTAGAGCGCTGTACTGTCAATCCAAGGACTGTGAGTTCAAAACCCAGCCTAGCCACATATCTTGTTTGGGGTTTGGTCATGAAATTATTTCCACTGAAATTCTCCCCCTACCAGTGTACCACTGATTGAAGTAGGGCAGTTCTCGGTTACTGGCATAAGTACCGTTAATGTCCTTTTGACGCGCAGGGTGCGTGTCATTTTAGGACCGCTGCGTGTTTAAATGGAGCGATTTTTGTTAATTCTGCCATTATTCAGAAATCAAGTTTTCATGTATGCGCACTTTCCAATGACGTAATACACATTGGTACATTTTAAATACAGCCGACGGGCTTTGTCCGCATGAGAAAATTCACTATGGTACTGTCTAATTGATATCGTTGATCGACACTACTAGCTCACTCGAACAACGTAATGCACAATAATACAGTCTAAATTATTAACGTGATCGACATGATAAGCTGTGACACTGCAGAGGCACATGGAAACTTGTTGAAAAGCCTAACATAACACTATTTTACTTCATGCTATAATGTTCTCCATTTTAGTCTCATTAGATAATATGCGGTTGTCATGAATAAATATAATACTATTTATTATTATGGACTATTACATGTTCTTATAATAAATATTCATAATATCCTAATGAATTTGTGTGGTCCCATTCACTTGCGTCATATATGGTTGCGTGTAACCCATATAGTGGGGCATAGGTTTATTTATATACAGGCAATTCAGGATACATAAATATGGCAAATATGGCAGTCTATTTAATCGTTTCTATTGAAATTAACTTTAGTTTTCCGTTAATGTTAAAAAAATAGATCGACAAAAAATATTTCGGGATCAAACAATACCCCATGCGCGTCTATTAAGGCATGGGCGTCAATAAGGACATTTTTGGTATATGCCCTTAGTACTGGTAAACCGCTTAGATTGGCTTAGCTTGCCTAAAAAAGGCGTGACTAGGTTAACTGACCGCCGTGGTATCACTGAAATACTGTAAAAAGCCCCGATTAATGCAAACAAAAAGACAAATCAATAGCGTTTTTTTTAAAATAAAAAGCCTTAAACAACAAAAGAATGCCACTGTATCTTTGTGATGTACATGTAGTTAAAATTATTAATCACACTAACACTTTTAGGATTTTATATAAAAAAAATAAGTACACATGTTGGTGCCCATTAACCATTGATATTTCGCAGCGGTTTGTTGGAAAAACTTGCTATGACCATGTGAAAATGAAAATCTTGTGATTGCTATGTGGAAACATTAAAATTTATAAATAATTAATAAGAATAATTCAAGATCATGACGCAGTAACAGTTGCAAACTTCCAAAATTAAAAACTCATGGCAGACTTGCATTGACCACACAATGTCCATATTGATGTTACAGCATGATACCCCTTTAAACCCCACATGGTGTTACAAACACGTGCATTTGTCATACAGTGTCAAAACAGGTTGCTAATTCAACAGAAGCCACACACTTTTGTTACAATAACCGAAAGCTCATAGAAACTAACCGAAAGCAACCAGGAATACACAAAATCAAACTTATTATATAAAGTAATTGACTTTTTGTAAGTAAATTGTAATTAAAAGGAAATATCAAATAATACTAAACATTGAAACTGGAATAAATAAACAAACAGCGACTTTATATGTTGTGTAGCCTACAACATGACTGGTATAAGCCTTTCAGACTATGAAGTTTATATACTCTAAAATATATGAAATCTTCAATAAATACAAAAAATTAAAACAAATTAGTAAGCATCACGAATCACAAAACTAATATTTATTTCTATTTTTATTTCATATATATAATTATATACACAGGGGCTTTCGGTTATTTTCAATGCTCTTTTAGTTATCTCACAGAAAGCGCACGTTATCGGTTATTCTAGTATCCTGTCAAAACTAAAAGCCTTGCGTTTGATCTGTGTTATGCTGAAACCACAGTGGGTTGTAGACTAGTTAGCTCTCCAAATTGTGTCCTTCATGATTGTGGCATAATTACTAGTGTGGTGGTTAAATTAAATTTTAAAAGAATATATAATAAGAATAAACATTGCTGCTTAATATAATTGTACAGGTGTTATTGATTTGACATGTTCAATATATATTTAGGAAGAAACAACATTGAGGAGAAAGTCTAGCTCCAGTGACGGTTCTGCTGCGAAACATATTAAAGTCATAGCTAGCATAGAAGAGAATACAACTAATGAAACAAGTCCAACAATTCACAACGGACAGAAGGAGATATGGCAATTGTTGACTCTCAATTACTACATGCGCTGTCTGGTGGATTTTGCATGAAATCCCAGAGGAGTGATTTTGTTGGTTTTTTTATTCCTGTTAAAGATGACATTTCAGATCCTAGTTCTGTACAACGTTAATAAGTTCCCAGGGGCCTTATTCCAGAAACATCTTAAGTTTATCTTAAGATATCTTCACTTAAGTTTTCGTAAGGTAATATTTTTAAAACTAAATTAATGATCAAATTACAGTTGTAAGTAAATAGTAGTTATTAAGTTGATATGAACATTTGGCTGAATTTCATGCATACATAGAATAAAATGCTTAATAAAAAATAACGATTTTAAGGCTAAGATTTCACTTAAGATATTTCAGGAATGCGACCCAATTTACGTAGAAAATTGTTGTGAATGTTCATCATGAACATGTACATTGTAAATCATGACATAACTTTCTTTAAATAAAAAATGGCTTGAAGTTTTAGAATACTGTTCATCAGGCTAGCTACAGTTCCATTCTGGACTCATTCCTGATGCTGAAAGCATTATTGATGTTGAGTGAATTTTTTAAAGGTGATGTTGTCATGTTGATGGCTTGATATTGTTATAAGAATGTACACAGATTACGCATGCTTTTGAAAAACATGTGGGCTGTCATTTGTAGATATTGACTTTAAGTTTTTGCAGAGTTAGACTTGAAACAGATGTATGGCATACGAATGACTTTTTAAAGTAACATCTTAACATAAAGTAAAAATCTTCTTTTTAGCAGTTGTTTGTGTAATTGCAGATTGATTTCTTAGATGAACATGTCCAAGAAGCCTTCAAACACCTCAACCAGTTCCTACAAACCGATAATTTGAAGAGTCTCAAGTCGGTACTGCAGAATTCTAAGGATAAAGATGAGCTAGAGATTGGGCTTGGAGTTCACCTAATTTCAAAGCTGGCTGGGAAGGCGTTTGTCAGCAGAGAGAAGAGTTTGAAGCCATGTCAATGTGGATGTGGTCAGAAACTTCCTGGCTGTGAAAAAAAGTTTTTTATCAAATAAATGCCGATTTTAAGGTTTTTAAACATAGTCCATTAATTTGCCATTCAACATTTGCAAAAATATATACAATTTGAAAAGATATTGAACATTTCTGCTTTTACCAGACCAGAGGGGCAGCAGGGGGGAGCCAGAAAGGAGCAGGGTTCAGCCCAGAGGGGCAGCAGGGGGGAGCCAGAAAGGAGCAGGGTTCAGCCCAGAGGGGCAGCAGGGGGGTGCCAGAAAGGAGCAGGGTTCAGCCCAGAGGGGCAGCAGGGGGGAGCCAGAAAGGAGCGGGTTCAGCCAAGAGGGGCAGCAGGGGGGAACCAGAAAGGAGCAGGGTTCAGCCCAGAGGGGCAGCAGGGGGGAGCCAGAATGGAGCAGGGTTCAGCACCCGGCTATTGTGCTCTAGATCTTTACCTAGTAACCAAAATAATTAGATAAAGTCAATTTTCCAGGGCCCATATCCACAAAGCTCCGTAGTGAAAAATTAAGTTAATTTCTTAAAATCATAAAATTTCTGTAGCTGGTTTATCTAAAGTTTATTTTGTCTCAAATGGTTTTAATATGGTATATAATCAATAGATGTTTAATATTTTACCATACTTTCAATGTATAATATTGATTTTCACGAGGAAAATTGTATTTGAATTTTTCCCTGACATATGACTTAGGTTAAAATTATCTGAAGTAGCTTTCTGGATATGACCCCAGATAAGGTTTTGAGGGTAAATGTTCACTCAAACCGATTGTTTTTTGGTGAGTGTACACTTGTTCCAAAATTTTTGGGGGTAAATGTTCTTTCAGTTGGAAAATGGTTAGCTTGGAAGTGCAAACGAAAGCAATTGAGCAATCTTCGGTAATGTAGTAGATAATGATAATGTTTTGAATAAGGGACTTCTACATACTCACACTCCTAACAGCCGGATAACATTAATGGGTTTGTTTTTCATTTCCATGTATATGCAACAGGTTAAAATTCCTGCGTAAATGCACACTCTTATCTCATATATTGTGCGTATCTTGTGATTTTGCCTTGCGTAAATGAATAATTGTTATGAAACTAAAAATTAAGAACAAAGTAATAAAACAATATATGATTAGGCCAACATTTTTTTTATCTTTTATTTTACGGGAATTCCTACCCTAATTTTCAACAAAAACTAATAAAAATAAAAGTAACCATTGTGAATTTAATTTATAATTTCCCCGCCAACTTGGTATTTTATTCATAGCACATGTACTATAAAGAAAAAAGATATAAATGTGTGGAAAAGTATGAAGTATTAATTGTATCTGTTAAATACTTATTTCTAAGGAATTAACTTTTAAACTAGCATGTCATTAAAGAGCTTGTTTTTAGCCTTGACTGTTAAAAATGTCTTCAGTTTAAAAATAAAAATGCTATTCTTTTAAATTATAAGGTATATTGTTTGTCTATTGCTGTCAAAAATTGATTTTAGCTTTTCTAATACCGTCCGCGTCAGAATTTGGTCAGAGTTTTTATTCAAAATTCTTGTAACTTCCAAACTACATAAGTTATTATCTTGAATATACCTTTATCATCAACTCCAGTGTCAGGGGCAACATTCCCCATAACTCTGTTTTGTATTTTGACAGAGTTATGCCCCCTTTTCACGTAGATTTCCTGGTTAAGTTTATATTCAAAAATTTTGTAACTTCAAAACTACATAAGTTATTCACTTGAAACTTGAAACTAACCTTTGTCATCAACTCCAGTATCAATGGCAACATTCAATATAACGCTGTTTTGTATTTTGACACAGAGTTATGCCCCTTTTTCACATAGATTTTCTGGTTAAAGTTTGTATTCAAAAGTTGTGTAACTTCAAAACTACATAAGTAATTCACTTGAAACTTGGAACTAACCTTTGTAATCAACTCCAGTATAAAGGGCAGCATTCTCCATAACGTTGTTTTGTACTTGACAGAATTATGCCCCTTTTTCACATAGATTTCTGGTTAAAGTTTATATCCAAAAGTTTTGTAACTTCAATACTGCAAAAGCTATTCACTTGAAACTTGGAATATACCTTTCTCTTCAACTCCAGTATCAGGATGAACATTCCCCATAACTCTATTTTGTATTTTGATAGAGTTATGTCCCTTTTTCACAAAGACTTTCTGTTTAGAGTTTATATTCAAAAGTTTGGTAACTTCAAAACTACACAAGTTATTCACTTGAAACACGGAACTAACATTTGTCATCAACTCTAGTATTAGTGGCAACATTACACATAACTATGTTTTGTGTTTTGACAGAGTTATGCCCATTTTTCACTTAGATTTTCTGCTTAAAGTTTATATTCAAAAGTTTTGTAACTTCAAAACTGCATTCGTTATGCACTTGAAACTTGGAACTAACCTTTGTCATCAACTCTAGAATCAGGGACAATATTACCCATAACTCTGTTTTGTATTTTGACCGAGTTAGCCCACTTTTTACACAGACTATGTGGTTAAAGTGTTTGTTCCAAAAATGTATAAACTATAGGAGGCTTCACTATAAAATATTGTATTTTAACAAATTTATGCCCCTTTTACTATCCAAAATATGTACCAACTGAAATACTTTCAATAGTCCAGCGCGCTGTCCTCTGACAGCTCTTGTTTACACTTAAATTTGTTTACATGCAATGCGGATGGGGTGAAATTTACATGCAATGCGAGTGGGGTGGCGGCACCAACTTTTGCTTTCTGCTCTAAAACTTGAGAATGAATCTTCATACATAGATACATGTACCTCAAAGCACATGTATGGTGGGGTCAAGGTCACTGTTGCTACAAATAGAAAAACAGTTGCTGTTCAATAACTCTACAACAAATTTTGATTTATAGATACCTATAGATAGATATTGAGACCTTGCTTTGGATTACATATGGGGCAAGTAGGGCCTAGGTCACTATTACTAAAAACAGAAAAAAACAGTTTTTGCTCAATAACTTGATAACATATTGAGCTATTGTAATAGCAAAATGTTTTCTGTTCGAAAATTCAAGAAAGAATTGTGCAAGAAATTAAACTTGATATGTAAATACTTATGGTAAAATACAAATCAAATATAACTTAATTGGTCCTTCTTTCCAAACAGTTTGTTTTAGAAAAAAAAAGTTTACTCTGACATGTACAAGACAGTCGAGCAGCTCTTGTGATTATTTTTATTATTTTTAGCTCACCTGAGCACGAAGTGCTCGGTAAGTTATATGTATAGGGGACCTCTCCTGCGTCGTTTGTCGTCCGTGTGTAGTCAACAATTGAAATGGGTTTGTTCTCACGCAGGAGACTTCACTTTTTATCCAATCTTAAGCAGACTTGCACAGTTTGTGTATGATCATACAGTCTCAGACGGGATTGTTATTGGGTCCGATCACACCAGTAACACTACAGTTATTGCCATATTTTTCATGCAAAAAAAAGTGGAAAAATGTATTTTTCCAACATATAGACTTTATTTTCCATCCAATCTTAACCAAACTTTCACAGTTTGTGTATCAAATCTCAGTAGACGCTAAAAATTGGCCAGACGGTGTTATAGTTATTATACATTATAGTTATTGCCCTTTGTTTATTAAAAAATATCAAAAATGGACATTATTCAGGATAGAGACTTCATTTTTCATCAAATCTTCACCAGTCTTGCACAGTTTGTCTATTACCATGAGATCACAGTGGATCAGAAATCAAGTTTTCATGTATGCGCACTTTCCAATGATGTCATACACATTGGTACATTCTAAATACAGCCGACGGGCTTTGTCCGCATGAGAAAATTCACTATGGTACTATCTAATTGATATCGTTGATCGACACTACTAGCTCACTCGCACAACGTCATGCACAAAAATACAGTCTAAATTATTAACATGATCGACATGATAAGCTGTGACACTGCAGAGGCACATGGAAACTTGTTGAAAAGCCTAACATAACATTATTTTACTTCATGCTATAATGTTCTCCATTTTAGTCTCATTAGATAATATGCGGTTGTCATGAATAAATATAATACTATTTATTACTATTGACTATTACATGTTCTTATAATAAATATTCATAATATCCTAATGAATTTTTGTGGTCCCATTCACTTGCGTCATATATGGTTGCGTGTAACCCATATAGTAAGGTATAGGTTTATTTATATACAGGCAATTCCGGATACATAAATATGGCAGTCTATTTAATCGTTTCTATCGAAATTAACGTTAGTTTTCCGTTAATGTTCAAAAAATAGATCGGCAAAAAATATTTCGGGATCAAACAATACCCCATGCGCGTCTATTAGGGCATGGGCGTCAATAAGGGCATTTATGGTATATGCATTTAGTACTGGTAAACCGCTTAGATTGGCTTAGCTTGCCTAAAAAAGGCGTGACTAGGTTAACTGAGCGCCGTGGTATCACTGGAATACTGTTAAAAACCCCGATTAATGCAAACAAAAAGACAAATCAATAGCGTTTTTGTTTTAAATAAAAAGCCTTAAACAACAAAAGAATGCCACTGTATCTTTCTGATGTACATGTAGTTACAATTACACTAACACTTTTAGGATTTAAAAACAATAAAAAATAAGTATACATGTTGGTGCCCATTGACCATTGATATTTCGCAGCGGTTTGTTGGAAAAACTTATTGTGACCATGTGAAAATGAAAATCTTGTGATTGCTATGTGGAAACATTACAATTTATAAATAATTAATAAGAATAATTCAAGATCATGACGCAGTAACAGTTGCAAACTTCCAAAATTAAAAACTCATGGCAGACTTGCATTGACCACACAATGTCCATGTTGCAGTGTCAGCATGATACCCCTTTAAACCCCACATGGTGTTTCTAACACGTGCATTTGTCATTCAGTGTCAAAACAGGTTGCTAATTCAACAGAAGCCACACACTTTTGTTACAATAACCGAAAGCTCATAGAAACTAACCGAAAGCAACCAGGAATACACAAAATCAAACTTATTATATAAAGTAATTGACTTTTTGTAAGTAAATTGTAATTAAAGGGAAATATCAAATAATTCTAAACATTAAAACTGAAATAAATAAACAAACAGCGACTTTATATGTTGTGTAGCCTACAACATGACTGGTATAAGCCTTTCAGACTATGAAGTTTATATACTCTAAAATATATGAAATCTTCAATAAATAAAAAAAAAAAAAATAAATTAGTAAGCATCACGAATCACAAAACTAATATGTATTTCTACTTATTTCATATATATAATTATATACACTGGGGCTTTCGTTTATTTTCAATGCGCTTTTGGTTATCTTACAGAAAGCGCACGTTATCGGTTATTCTAGTATCCTGTCAAAACTCAAAATCTTGCATTTGATCTGTGTTATGCTGATACCACAGTGGGTTATAGACTAGTTAGCTCTCCAAATTTTGTCCTTCGTGATTATGGCATAATTACTAGTGTGGTGGTTAAATTAAATTTTGAAAGAATTATATAATAAGAATAAACATTGCTGCTTAATATAATTGTACAGGTGTTATTGATTTGACATGTTCAATATATATTTAGGAAGAAACAACATTGAGGAGAAAGTCTAGCTCCAGTGACGGTTCTGCTGCGAAACACATTAAAGTCATAGCTAGCATAGAAGAGAATACAACTAATGAAACAAGTCCAACAAGTCCAAATGATACCAAAGATTCCACTATGGAGTGCAACTGCCTTTTAGACAAGAATTCACAACGGACAGAAGGAGATATGGTTATTGTTGACTCTCAATTACTACATAATTAGTGAACATCTGGCTGAATTTCATGCATGCATGGAATAAAATGCGTAATAAAAAATAACGATTTTAAGGCTAAGATTTAACTTAAGATGTTTCAGGAATACGACCCCTTTTACGTAGAAAATTGTTGTGAATGTTCATCATGAACATGTACGTTGTAAATCATGACATAACTTTCTTTAAATAAAAAATGGCTTGAAGTTTTAGAATACTGTTCATCAGGCTGGCTACAGTTCCATTCTGGACTCATTCCTGATATTGAAAGCATTATTGATGTTGAGTGAATTTTGTTAAGGTGATGTTGTCATGTTGATGGCTTGATATTGTTATAAGAATGTACACAGATTACGCATGCTTTTGAAAAACATGTGGGCTGTCATATGTAGATATTGACTTTAAGTTTTTGCAGAGTTAGACTTCAAACAGATGTATGGCATACGAATGACTTTTTAAAGTAACATCTTAACATAAAGTAAAAATCTTCTTTTTAGCAGTTGTTTGTGTAATTGCAGATTGATTTCTTAGATGAACATGTCCAAGAAGCCTTCAAACACCTCAACCAGTTCCTTGGAACCGATAATTTGAAGAGTCTCAAGTCATTACTGCAGAATTCTAAGGATAAAGATGAACTATAGATTGGGCTTGGAGCTCACCTAATTTCAAAGCTGGCTGGGAAGGCGTTTGTCAGCAGAGATAAGAGTTTGAAGCCATGTCCATGTGGATGTGGTCAGAAACTTCCTGGCTGTGAAAAAATGTGGATAGGTGAGAATCTGTTTGGTCTAGTTCTAATTTACTTTGAACTTGATCACAGTGGCATAGTAACCATAGGCAAAGATCTTGGATCAAAAAGGTACAGGGTGTTGCTCAAAAGGGGCAGGGTGGAAAGACTAACTAATTCCTGGACATTTTCTAATAAATTGGTAAAACCAAGTTTTTTTAATCAAATAAATGCTGCTTTTAAGGTTTTGAAACATAGTCCATTCATTTGCCATTCAACATTTGCAAAAATATATACAATTTGAAACGATATTGAACATTTCTGTGTTTACCAGCACAGAGGGGCAGCAGGGGGGAGCCAGAAAGGAGCAGGGTTCAGCATCCTGCTATTGTGCTCTAGATCTTTCCCTAGTCACCAAAATAATTAGATCAAGTCAATGTTAAAGGGCCCATATCCACAAAGCTCCGTAGTGAAAAATTAAGTTAATTGTTTTAAATCATACAATTTCTAAAGTCTGTAGCTGGTTTATCTAAAGTTTATTTTGTCTCAAATGGTTTTAATATGGTATATAATCAATAGATGTTTAATATTTTACCATACTTTCAATGTATAATATTGATTTTCACGAGGAAAGTTGTATTTGAATTTTTCCCTGAAATATGACTTAGGTTAAAATTATCCGAAGAAGCTTTCTGGATATGACCCCAGATAAGGTTTTGAGGGTTAATGCTCACTCAAACCGATTGTTTTTTGGTGAGTGTACACTTGTTCCAAAATTTTTGGGGGTAATTGTTCTTTCAGTTGGAAAATGGTTAGCTTGGAAGTGCAAACGAAAGCAATTGAGCAATCTTCGGTAATGTAGTAGATAATGATAATGTTTTGAATAAGGGACTTCTACATACTCACACTTCTAACAGCCGGATAACATTAATGGGTTTGTTTTTCATTTCCATGTATATGCAACAGGTTAAAATTTCCTGCGTAAATGCACACTCTTATCTTATATACTGTGCGTATCTTGTGATTTTGTCATGCGTAAATGAATAAGTGTTATGGAACTACAAATTAAAAAAAACTCAAATAAAACAATATATGAATAGGCCAACATTTTTTTAATCTTTTATTTTACGGGAATCCCTACCCTAATTTTCAACAAAAACTAATAAAAATAAAAGTAACCATTGTGAATTTAATTTATAATTTCCCCGCCAACTTGGTATTTTATTCATAGCACATGTACTATTAACAAAAACATATAAATGTGTGGAAAAGTATGAAGTATTAATTGTATCTGTTAAATACTTATTTCTAAGGAATTAACTTTACACTAGCATGTCATTAAAGAGCTTGTTTTTAGCCTTGACTGTTAAAAATGTGTTCAGTTTAAAAATAACAATGCTCCTCTTTTAAATTATAATTTATATTGTTTGTCTATTGCTATTTTTATTTGTATTACTCCCCCCCCCCCCCCCCATCGACTCAATTTTAGCTCGACTATTCAAAGAATAGATGAGATTTCCTACTACCGTCCGCGACTGAATTTGTTCAGGGTTTTTATTCAAAATTCTTGTAACTTCCAAACTACATAAGTTATTCTCTTGAATATACCTTTGTCATCAACTCCAGTGTCAGGGGCAACATTCCCCATAACTCTGTTTTGTATTTTGACAGAGTTATGCCCCCTTTTCACATGGATTTTCTGGTTAAAGTTTGTATTCAAAAGTTGTGTTACTTCAAAACTACATAAGTTATTCACTTGAAACTTGGAACTAACCTTTCTCATCAATTCTAGTGTCAGGGGTAGCATTCCCCATAACTCTCTTTTGTATTTTGACGGATTTATGCCCCTTTTTCACTTGTATTTTCTGGTTAAAGTTTGCATTCAAAGGTTTTGTAACTTCAAAACTACATAAGTTATTCAATTGAAACTTGGAACTAATCAACTCCAGTATCAAGGGCAGCATTCTCCATAACTTTGTTTTGTATTTGACAGAATTATGCCCCTTTTTCACATAGATTTCTGGTTAAAGTTTACATTCAAATGTTTTGTTACTTCAATACTGCAAAAGCTATTCACTTGAAACTTGGAATATACCTTTGTCATCAACTCCAGAATCAGGGTGAACATTCCCCGTTACTCTATTTTGTATTTTGATAGAGTTATGTCCCTTTTTCACATAGATTTTCTTTATAAAGTTTATATTCAAAAGTTTTATAACTTCAAAACTACACAAGTTATTCACTTTAAACTTGGAACTAACCTTTATCATCAACTCCAGTACCAGGGGTAACATAACACATAACTCTTTTTTGTATTTTGACAGAGTTAAGCCCCCTTTTCACTTAGATTTTCTGTTTAGAGCTTATATTCAAAAGTTTGGTAACTTCAAAACTACGCAAGTTATTCACTTGAAACATGGAACTAACCTTTGTCATCTACTCTAGTATTAGGGGCAACATTACACATAACTATGTTTTGTATTTTGACAGAGTTATGCCCTTTTTTCACTTAGATTTTCTGGTTAAAGTTTGTATTCAAAAGTTTTGTTACTTGAAAACTACACAAGTTATTCACTTGAAACTTGGAACTAACCTTTGTCATCAACTCTAGAATCAGGGACAATATTACCCATAATTCTGTTTTGTATTTTGACAGAGTTAACCCACTTTTTACACAGACTATGTGGTTAAAGTTTTTGTTCCAAAAATGTATAAACTACAGGAGGCTTCTCTATAAAGTATTGCATTTTAACAAATTTATGCCCCTTTCACTATCCAAAATATGTACCAACTGAAATACTTTCAATAGTCCAGCGCGCTGTCCTCTGACAGCTCTTGTTTACACTTAAATTTGTTTGCATGCAATGCGGATGGGTGAAATTTACATGCAATGCGAGTGGGGTGGCGGCACCAACTTTTGGTTTCTGCTCTAAAACTTGAGAATGAATCTTCATACATAGATACATGTACCTCAAAGCACATGTATGGTGGGGTCAAGGTCACTGTTGCTACAAAGAGAAAAACAGTTGCTGCTCAATAACTCTACAACAAATTTTGATTTATATATACCTATAGATAGATATTGAGACCTTGCTATGGATTACATATGGGGCAGGTAGGGCCTAGGTCACTATTACTAAAAACAGAAAAAAACAACAGTTTTGGCTCAATAACTTGATAAAAACATTGAACTATTGTAATAGCAAAATGTTTTCTGTTGGAAAATTCAATAAAGCATTGTGCTGTAGAAATTAAACTTGATATGTAAATACTTATGGTAAAATACAGTGCGAGCGTCAAATTTAACTTTGTTTAATTGGCCCTACTTTCCAAACAGTTTGTTTTAGAAAAAAATGCTTTACTCTGACATGTACAAGATAGTCGAGCAGCTCTTGTGATTATTTTTATTATTTTTAGCTCACCATATGTATAGGGGACCTCTCCTGCGTCGTTCGTCGTCCATGTGTTGTCAACAATTGAAATGGGTTTGTTCTCACGCAAGAGACTTCACTTTTATCCGATCTTAAGCAGACTTGCACAGTTTGTGTATGACCATACAGTCTCAGACGGGATTGTTATTGGGTCAGATCACACCAGTAACACTAGAGTTATTGCCATATTGTTCATGCAAAAAAAGTGGAAAATGTATTTTTCCAACATATAGACTTTATTTTCCATCGAATCTTAACCAAGCTTTCACAGTTTGTGTATCAAATCTCAGTAGATGCAAAAAATTGGCCAGACTGTGTTATAGTTATTATACATTATAGTTATTGCCCTTTGTTTATTAAAAAAATATCAATACATGGACATTATTCAGGATAGAGACTTCATTTTTCATCAAATCTTCACCAATCTTGCACAGAGACTTCTTTTTCGTCCAATTTTCATCATACTGGTCTTACACAGTTTGTATGTGACCTCCAGATCTCATCAGAAGTCACCAATGGGCTAAATTGGGTCACACACACCACTTTGTTAGCTCACCTGAGCACAAAGTGCTCATGGTGAGCTTTTGTGATCGCCCGTTGTCCGTCGTGCGTGCGTGTGTGCGTGCGTGCGTTGTCCACTTTTCATTCAGCAAAAGCAACATCTGGGCCAAAGAGATTAGGCCACAAACACTGGAGTTATTGCTCCGTAATTCGGAAAATAAATGCAAAAATAGACTTTTATGCTAGACAGGGACTTAAGTTTCGATACACCTGGACACAACTCGTATCAAAATAATCTATGACAAATTTGAATATAGATGGGTAGATGGCAATACACTCAACTGTTTGGAACAAGCCGACAAACATGGCATGAGCGTTGTACAGCCGAGGCTGTTATCTTGCAGAACCTAGGTTATTCAACATTGTTAACTAGGTTGATTTTGGGGTCCTTGGGTCTAAGCTAAAGGTTAAATCAACCAAAAAAATATAAAAAGAACAACCAAAAATAGAGCTTGTCTGGGCAATAACTTCGCAGCCCTTGAGCATAAGTTCGTCAAACTATTTTGGTCATGAGTAGTAAAGGATCCCTATTGATAATTGAGTCCTTCGGTAAATGGTCAATATCAAACTGACCAAAAGTTGTGAAACCTTGTTGATGGTATACGAATGGAACCCTTGGGACCGGGTTCATAAAATTTGGTAGGTAGTGGGTTATGACTACAACTAGATCCCTATTGATTATCTGTTCATTTCGTAAAGATCAAACTGACCAATAGCTGAAAAAATGTGTTTAATTTTACTTTTCATCCTTGCAAATGTGTTCAATGGGGACATACCTGTTTTATAAACAGTTCTTGTTGGCACCTAGTTTATTGTGAATGTGTCTCGTTTTGTCTCGTTCACAGCTATTAACAATTTGTTGATTTACAGGCAATTTATATTTGCTTTGGACCCTTGAGATTCCCAGTCTAACCTGACTGCAATGTTTATCATAGCTTTTGAGAGTAAGTTTAGCCATTTCAGCAGAAAAGGTTTTATTGATTTGTTTATCATTCATGATACCTGCTGATTACTAATTAGTTAACGTATTATTTTCTCTCTTTTTTTGCTTTTTTAAGAGATTTTTGTTTTCAAACATTTATTAGTGAAACTTTCTTAACTGTATCAGTTTTACCTCCTCTTCTTATCCCATAGCTCACATTATATTGCATGTAGTGTTCATTTATGTTTTCACTACTAAGCTTTTCAATTGTTGTACAGAATATGCAAATAGTTTTAGTATGCACTGTACATGGATTTGCAGTGACAAGACAGAGGACGGTCCAGGGCATACAGTCTACATAGTGTCATACACCCTGAAGGTATGGGCTGGTCAACATAGGAATGGCTTGATTGTTTAATTTTGGGGTCCAAATATGAAGTGCCAATATTTCAAAATCTGATTTTCCACATAAAATATGTAACAAGTCATGAAATAGAACTGTGTTTGCTAATGTCCAAAATCTGGTATAAGCTCTTTCTCATGCTCATTATGAAAACCGGAAATTAATTGCGATGTGTTCCCATGGTGGGACAAAATCTTGCGTACAAAGTCACATAGCCCAAATATCAAAGGTCATGGTGCCAAAAAATGGCAACAAGAAATGTACCTAGATCAAAGAACAGTCTCACGCTTACTTTTTTAAATACTTGTCACACATGTTTATCAGAGATCTGGGTGTTTGTTGCTAGCACTTTATTAGTACAACATGCTATATATGTTGCTCTTGAGTTACTTGTTCATTGGATTGGAAATTTTTTCCACCATTAGGCCATACCAATTTGATTCTATGTTTAGCGTCCTCGGGCTGCGTGTGTTTTGGATGCCCGAACGAAAAAAAACAACGCATTTGAGGATGTGAAAAATCGAGTTGGAAAGCATATCAAACTTGGAAAAAAATGACAGGTGTTTTTTTACCAAAATTTAAAAAGAAATAGTGTGCAACTAGTCAATTTACACAGTTGGAATACTAGTACTGTGTTAAAGTAGGTTCCCAATATTAAGATGATATATTATATAACAGTTTTGCAGGTAAACATTTGCTTAAGCTTGTACCACTGCCATGAATTACAGAATAACGTGTGACTCATTGTTTTTTGGTAGGTTTCGAAAAATCACGGGGTAGCTAAACATAGAATCAAGTTTGTATGGCCTTAGTGACAAACCCACTCACTGAAGACTTGAATCAATTTTTATGGTAGAAACCTTGTCAACTTTAGTGGGTTTTACTATGAACATGTGTAGAATAACTATTGAACCCCCATGTCAAATAGTTTAAATTACAGAATATTCCAATAATTTCAATGTTCTTGTGTACACAAACTCTCATCAAAGTTTTATAATGTGCATGATATGGCATCATTCCACTTGGTGTTCGTTCACAATGTTTATTGCATAGCATGTTAAGAAATTTCTTCATTTTATTGGTACAAATGGAAAACTGTTTAAAAAGCCTTAACAAAAAGGATTTAAAATCTAGATGTGCCAAAGACACGGATGCCCCCACCTGCCGTGTTTGGACAAAGACAAAGGGCATGTCGCAAACACTAGATAAATGATGAAGTTACAGTCTGGACGAGCTGTGTAATGCCCATATTTGACCTTTGACCTCTCAATGTGACTTTGAGCTTGGGACACCTGTGTTGCGCCCCACGGTTATCATTTGTGGCAAGTTATTTTTAAATTGCCTGATAAATGAAGTTACATTTCGGACTAGCTGTATTATGCCCAAATTTTACCTGTAAGTGTGACCTTGACCTTTGAGCTAGGGACACAGATGTTGCGCGTGACACGCCATCTCCACACAGTGACCATTTGTGGCGAGTTATTTTAAAATGGCCTGATAAATGATGAAGTGACAGTCTGGCAGGCTGTAATACAGTATTATGCCCGTCTCGCACGGTGATCGTCTGTGACAAGTTATTTTTAAATTGTCTGATAAATGATGAATTTACAGTCTGGACCAGCAGTATTATTCCAATTTTGACCTTTGATCTCTGAGTGTGACATTGACCTTTGAGCTAAGAAGGTGTTTTGCGTGACATGCCGTCAAGTTATTTTAAAATAACATGATAAATGATGAAGTAACAGTCCGGACAAGATCGGACGCATGCACAGGACGCACGAACGGACGGACAAGTGCAATGCTTAATGCCTCCCACTTTGTGGAGGCATACAAATATTGTCAGGAACCAATTGCAAGTTTAAGAACTGTTTTCACAGAAATGTTCCTTGTGGGATAATCGAGGTCAATAACGAGCTGATTCTATGTATGTGTAGAGCTAAATTGAAAGCTGTCAATCTTGTGTACAATAATTGGATCAGTTGATAAAAAAAACACACACTATGTTCGCTTGGTTCCTTCAAATCTACAAAATTCCTTAAATCATTTTAGTTCATTAAAAACATGGCTTTCCACAATTGACATTGCAGCACTTTGCTTACAGTGGGGTGAGCTATGTGTATAGCCGGTATTCACAAAACTCCCAAGGAAAATTTAAGTCATATTAAAGTGGACATTTTAGAAAAGAATTTTCTATGTAAATACATGTGTCCTCACATGCGTTTATTAAGAAAATTGTATTATTTTCTAAATTAAAATAATTTAGTTTAAACTATAAATAAAACAACCACAGACTTACGATTTTTAGTTTTCAGGTATTTACTTGATGGAAATAATTTAAACAGTTTGAATCAATTCATTGTGTACTTCTTTCCCTGACTATACTAATCAGAGAACAAATATCAAGCTCCTGTTACAGGTTATGAGTCAGAGAAATGGGTAAACTATTGAGATTCTCATTGTTTTATATAGGAAGTTTATTTATTGTTGCAATCTACCACTATCAATAAACAAAAATGCTAATTATGACATAAGCCATAAAACCGTGCTTTACGTGTGTGATAGTCGTTCAAATAGCCATTGTTTGTCAGTCATTATATACACAAATTCTTAAGTTTTCCATGCTTGATATGACCTTTTAATTACTTTTAATGCAAAAAGTTAAGTGCTAAAAAATATGTTTTAAAACATTCATATTGTTTTCTTTCAGTGTTCGTGGCGACTGGTGATGCAAATCAAGAAAAGTCGTCGGGTGTTGCAATGATCTGTATGCTAAAGATATGAATAAATTGATTGTTGATGTTATATTTAAGTTGCATTAAGTATAGAACTTAATTTCACATCACATATATTTGTTAAAAATACAAGTTTTAAAATGACCACATAATGTTTAACAGCATAGAGTTCACATGAACACAAACAATTAAGTCACTGCCTGTATTTTTCCCGTTTTGAAAGTGTTTGAAAAATATTTTTGACATATAGCCTCTTTTTAAGTAAATAACGAAAAATGATTTTTACATCACGACCGGAGGCCTTGCAGTACGAAATAAAGTCAGCATCAGTAATCAGTATATTTTCATGTTCAAGATGAACTTCACAAACCGATCGAGTCAATAAAATAAACATCAAATGTTACGGATGCTTGTTAAAGAACTGAATATTGCAAGAAACAAATGACACTCGACAAAATGTAACCGTATGACAAGATATGGCGCTTACATGCGCAATTACCACTCGGGTGGTATTCACAAGGCATCTTCATCCTTATCCTTAAATCGAGAAGTGTCCTCATTGGTATTACTCTGTATGAAAACAGTGCAGAACGAAATATCAATTTTAAATGACGTCACTATTAAAAAGTTGTGGATTTAAAAATGGCAATAAAATCAACTTTGTGTACAAAGGAAAACGAAACGCAGATTCAAAATGATCTTAGACTGTTAAATTCGTGAATTTGCAGAAATTCTTTCTTTGAAATAATTGTATTCTTGAAACGGCAGTTAATTAGGCAAAGTATTGAATTTCGGACTAAATGAACATTTATCACCATTGATTTTGGACTCGATATGCATTTACCTTGATAATTTCTGGTCAGTGTGTACACTTACCCTATACAGCAAAACGTATTTGGAGTGCAAGTGTTTCGATTAATTAACTTGTGTACTGAAAAGCTTTATAATTTGTTCAATTGGGGAAAGGCGGAAATGAGCAACAACCTTAGAATCAATGATTTTTTTTATTTAATACTTGTGTAAAAAAGTTATTTTTATCACAAACTCGTGAATTTATAAATAGATTCTAGTACACTTCAAGAATCAAAACATTTTAGAATATACTCAAATTGCGAGCACGTCACATTACATACGGTTTTAACATAAAAGATAAATATATTTAACATGAGAATATTCAAAAGGCTTTTTAGAAAATGGAATAAAATATAATAAATAAAATGATGGCACCTAGAAAAATTGCCTAAAAATTTTAAGCGGCAGTCCTCCGGTTTAATTTACACACCGCTCTGAGGCGATAATTATTAGAACAAAGAAACACAATACTGTTTGAGGTAATTATAATTCTACAAACCATGTACAAAAGTATGTTGATTTATGAAAAATACTAGCAATCCGCAATAAAGGACAAGCGTTATTTTGATTGTTTTTGAATGGTGCTTTGTTTTCGTTTTGGAACCTGTCACAGTTTTTAAGTTGTAAAATTTCAAAAATGTCAATACAACTATGTTATACAAATGATGTGGTAATACATGAAACTACTGAAGTTTCATGAAATTGATGCCTTTTAATATAACTGGCCCTACTGCACCATACATAACAGTAAGTTTTAAATGACCACCACAAAATATGACAATCAACAAAGGTCACAAATGCTATAAAATAAAAAATTAAATATTGAACAAGTGTGTTTAATTATTGATTTCTCTCATGTGGATTGAGGATGGTCATAAGCAACAACTGTGTAAGTATCCAAGTGTTATAGTAAGCAGTGTTGGTGCTAGACGAAACGGTAAAATCTACTTAACCTCGTTACGGACGGACAAGACAATCACTATATGCCTGCCGCATCAAGATGCCGGGGGAATAAAAAGAGCAATACTACTATTCCGGTGAAGTGTGGGTGTCATTTTGTTGAATAGCTGATCACTTCTGCACCTGGTTTTGTTGAATAATTGATCACTTTTGCACCTGGTTATGTTGAATAGTTGATCACTCCTGCACCTGGTTATGTTGAATAGTTGATCACTCCTGCACCTGATTATGTTGAATATTTGACCACTCCTGCACCTGGTTATGTTGAATAGTTATTCACTTCTGCACCTGGTTATGTTGAATAGTTGACCACTCCTTCACCTGGTTATGTTAAATAGTTGACCACTCCTGCACCTGCTGGTTATGTTGAATAGTTGATCACTCGTGCAACTAGTTATGTTGAATAATTGATCACTCGTGCACCTGGTTATGCTGAATAGTTGATCACTCCTGCACCTGGTTTTGTTGAATAGTTGACCACTCCTGCACCTGGTTATGTTGAATATTTGACAACTTCTGCACCTGGTATGTTGAATAGTTGATCACTCCTGCACCTGGTTATGTTGAATAGTTAATCACTCCTGCACCTAGTTATGTTGAATAGTTAATCACTCCTGCACCTGGTTATGTTGAATAGTTAATCACTCCTGCACCTAGTTATGTTGAATAGTTAATCACTCCTGCACCTGGTTATGTTGAATAGTTAATCACTCCTGCACCTAGTTATGTTGAATAGTTGATCACTCCTGCACCTGGTTATGTTGAATAGTTGACCACTCCTGCACCTGGTTATGTTGAATAGTTGACCAATCCTGCACCTGGTTATGTTGAATAGTTGACCAATCCTGCACCTGGTTATGCTTCAAGTTACCGGTGTTCATTCATGGATTTCGTTTTGGTCTGTAAACATTAAAATAGATAAAAGTTTATGTTTTCAACATCTATAAATCTTCATTTGAAAACAATTATCTCATTTCTGTTGTCAGCTGACATGAAAAATATTACAACGCTAGTTTTCCTTCTAGAACTGGGACCTTTAAACAGTTCTTTCAAAATCAAAAGACAAACCCCTCATTTCTGACTTTTTTATTAAAAGTTTACAGTGCTGAAGCCGGAAACAAAAACATACATAATAAATCAATTTCACATGTTTGAAAGACACAATTTATGGCAATGCTCATCAAGAGCTGTCATATGAAAATGCGCTCAACTATTCAAAGTATTTCAGTGAGTGCATGTTTTTGAATGTGGACTGGGCATAAATCTTTCAAAATACAAGGCTGAGTAATGGCAATTAAATCATCAGATGCTGAAGTTCATGCCAATGTTATATTCCAAGATTCTAGTGAATTAATTATGTTGTTTCGAAGTTATAGGTCTTTTGAATAAAAATTTTTGACAAGTTCAGATGCAAATATAAATGCCAGTGCAAGTAGAAAAGAGCACCTATTTTTAAAACAGCTAAGCTAAAAGACACTCTAATATCAAGTTGTTGTTCTAGATTTTCACAGCCATAGTTGCCAAGGTTATAAGCTACAAATGTGAAGTATGTTTTGCTTTGACATTTTCCCAATTATTGTAAACAATGGTAAACCATTAAAAGATTATCATCATCGAAACCACATACATATAGTAGCTTGTTGGTTTGCTGCACAATTATATCTTGCTCTACCAATGTAGCTGTAACACTATCAGCTGAGACTCCCTAAAACATACAAAAGTTAATATAAGGCAGATGCAGAAAGAATAAATACTTGTACAAACACCTGTATTTAATGCAAACAGAATTACTCTTTATGTTATACGCATTCAAAGTTGCCCCAATCTGGTTGAAATGATGTTGATATTGTTGAGAGTCAACATGAGTTGTATAAAATTTAATAGTAAATACTAAATCACTTACCTTTTAAACTTGTCCCTTGATAGTCTGAAGTGTTAATACTTACTTTCATGATAGACACTGGCTGTACCACAGGGATTATGCAGTCGTTTCTCAATATATTAACGAAACGATCTACTTAATGCATATGTTTCGCCAGTAATTCATCTATTTTTTTTTATTAAACGTAAATAATCCAATGCTTTGTCACCTTTTTCTGCGAAGCCCATTTTATTCATATGCTTGATTATTTTCTTAGAGACAATTCTTACCATTTGTCAGTTTATTTCGATAGAGTATATGTTTATCCACCAAATGGCTAGGTAGTTTACGTCTGAAATGATTTCTGAGTATGAATGTTGAATTAATACTTTCACAGCATTCTTTTAATTTTTTCGAGTCAGCCATATTTTCGTTACATAGAAACTGGTTTGTTTACTTCCGGTTGACATTTCTAAATAACGAAAAGATTTTAATCTCAGTCGAGTATCCAAAACCAGATTTCAGGTGTGTTTTAGATGTAAAATGTATTTTATTATATGTCTAAGTGTGTTTTATAAACATAACTGAGTGTTATCTTTAGTAACAGCCATTGTACTTGACGCGCACCTAGCTTCCACAATTATGCTGCGTCATGCAACAAAAGTGCTACATGCACCAGTGTGGCGTGCAACGTGTTGCATGCCACAATGCAACATTTTGCATGCCACAACGCAACTTGTCGCATGCCACTGTGCAACATGTTGCACTCTGTCCTAGTATAAATAGCCTGCACGCGTTCGTGCGTGGACTCCGACAATTTTCTAAAGGCAAACTCCATCTCGTTTTGTCCATTTTGCTGACACTTAGAACTTTGGAATTTCGAAGTTCAGTACTTAGGTGCGCGTCATATCTTAACCTATTAAGAATTTGATACTTTGCATAGGATAAGTAATTTGTCTAAATACAAATTAATCAGAATAGTCTTTGTGCAGAATTGACCTCTTTTCGACAATTGTAATTCTTTCATCTGTTACAGTAGTAGGTTACATTGTAATAAGATTTGGCATTATAGCATCGTACATTATTTGCTGAATAACATATTCTATTAAGGCCCAAATAAACTTGTAGAACGTTATATTCTGACTCTTCTTTATTTTAAACTTATATGTTGGAGTCATTAACAACAGCAATCGCTCGCAACCACTCACAACATCAATTTAACAGCAAAGTGACAACAACAATAGCAGAACCAACATAATCACCATCACTCTAGAAGTGTCAGCAGCAACGTCATCATTATCAGCAGCAAAAGCACTAGCCGTAGCAGTGTTAGCAGCAATACCATCATCAGCAGCAGCACAAGCACTAACAGCAGCAAAGGCACCAGCAGTAGCATTGTAGAAACAACATCATCATCATCAGCGGCAGCAAAAGCACTAGCAGCAGCAGCGTTAGCAGCCACATCATCATCAGAGCAGCAGTGCCAACAGCAACAGTACAATCAGCGACAGCAGCATTACTGGGAACAGCACCAGCAGCTTTGCTAGCGGAAACACCAGTAGCATCAGCAGCAACCTCAGCACCATCCCAGAATAACCAACACTGAACCACGCAGGAGTCGCCGCGAAAGCCAGCCAGCCTGACCCGCAACAATATGGCAACAGAACATACATGTTGCTATGTTTTTGGAAATTTAATTGATAACAAGATTCTGTGCTTGATAAACACATATGGTTGGTGCTGGATAGTCCATTTCTTAGTCCAAAATAGGTCAAGGTCAAAGTGAGGTTGGGTGATATGGGTGGTTTGGGAACGGTCATAAGTAACAACTGTGTAAATATCCAAGAGTGGCAGTAAGCGGTGTTGGTGCTAGACGAAACGGTAACATCTAATTAACTAAGAAAATGGCACTTTTGATTTATTATAAATTCAAATTAGGTCAAGGTCAAGGTCAAAGGGCGGTTGGGTGATATGGATGGATTGGGGATGGTCATAGGCAACAACTGTGTAAGCATCCAAGTGTTGTAGCAAGCAATGGTGCTAGACGAAACCATAAAATCTAGTTAACCAAAAAACAGCCCATTTGAATTATTCTAAGTGCAAATTAGGTCACGGTCCAAATTTGGTTGGGTGATATGGGTGGTTTGGAAACGGTCATAAGTAACAATTGTGTAAAAATCCAAATGTTGTAGTAACGACGAAACGGTAAAATCTAGTTAACCAAGAAATGGCACTTTTGAATTATTGTAAGTCCAAATAAGGTCAAGATCAAAGTGAGGTTGGGTGATATGGGTGGATAGGGAATAGTCATAAGTAACAAATGAGTGAGTATCCGAGTGTTGTAGTAAGCAGTGTTGAAGCTGGACAAAACAGTAAAATCTACTTAACCTTATCACGGACGGACAGAACAATCACTATATGCCTCCTGCATCAAGATGCCGGGGGCATAAAAATATTATATTATGGCATGAAACTGTCATGAAACATTTAAAAACACCCATTGTATATGCATATAAGTAAACACTCAAATATGCAACAGGTGAATGTAGTCAATGCATGTGTATCGGCAGTATTGATTTGCGGCGCAATATTGCATGCAGAGTTAAAAAGTAGGGCTACGAAACCTGCTCTTGATTTTCCTTACTTAACTAAATACACTGTGCACCATAACATTTTGATGTCAAAATGTTTGGAAGAAGCAACAGAAAATAACATTTTTCCAGAACAAATCAAACAGTCCTTGGAGCACAATAATTTATTGGTATTATTCCAGGACCCTTTGTGTGAATATGTTGGTTAGTTACATATAATGTTGATGTGTAAAAGCTTAAGATTTTAAATAAGGTTTGCCTATTTAAGTATAATTTAACCAGAGACCAAGTTTTTAAACCCGCAATTATGCTTCAATCTGACAAGATTTTGTGATGGAAATCAATTACACTAACTTTGAATCTGATCCAATGAAAATGTGGTTCCAAGCATGTTTTCCATTTAGACAAATTGATCTGGGGCCATTTTCCAGAAACATCCTAAGTTTATTTTAAAATAGTTTCACTTAAGTTCCAATTTTTTTAAAGTAATATTTTTAAAACTACATACAAATTAATGATTCCAATTACTGTGTAGTAAATAGTAGTTAATAATAAGTTGATAATTAGTGAACACTAAGCAGAATTTCACGTACACATTGAATAAAATGCTGAAGAAAAATGACTAAGGCTAAGGATAAGATTTTACTTAAGATGTTTCTTAAGATGTTTCTGGAATTTGACACCTAGTGAAGCAACGAAAGCAAACCATACATTTTAACTTTGCTCTATTTCATTATGGTTATCAACCTGACCTGAACACAAATGACCTGTATTATACTTGAACCTAGAATGAAAAAAAAAACTGACCAAGATTTAAAATTGATATGTCATTAAAGAAATATGTAATCTTAAGGGTACTACCCATAAAATGTTTTTAAATATATGTGATATAGTTTTGGGCCTATGAGATCCATTTACACCAATATATCATTTGTTAAAAATCATTGAGATTATCAAACTGACAGTTTCAACATAAAAAACCCCATCAAGATTTTTATAGGTACTTCAAATAAACAGGTTTGTTTTGACAAGGACTAGCTTTGTAACCACATTTAAAGACGTGTTAAATACGATTTCTAAAAGGACCATTAGGTGCTGTGTTCACATCCTTGCTTGTCTGTTTTTGACAAATGATGGTTGTTGTTTGTCCGAACAGTAATTATGTTTTGGCAATATTTCACTTGTTCATACATGTTCTGGGACAAGCTGGACAAAACGAACAAGTAATCTGTCACTGATAAACACATAAATATACAACATTACTAGGTTTCCAAATCCTTCAAACAGTTGCCCAGTCTTTCTTCCTCACATCTTCTTGCACCAATGAACTGTCATCCTAAAAACAACGATTATTCTATTCACTATGTTCATATTGTTCTAATATTATGATTATTATTGTTAAAAACAATGTTAATATAATTGTTTGGTCAACTGCAATTGGGAAACAATATAAAACTTACCGTATTTGCCCTATGTATTGGGACACCCTAAATATTGGGACATCCCTATTTTTCAGAAAAATAATCATTTATTGAGTCCCTTAATATTGGGACACTTTTGAAGTATGAATTTTTTCTTGTCCCTAAAGATTGGGACGCAAAAATATCATGGTTAATTGTCTACAATTTTGCCAGTTTAAAATAAATATCTCTCGATTTCAATATGAGCAGAGTAGTATAGATCTACTGTACACCGTATATTGCAATAAATATGCTGCAAATAATAAGAGTGTACACCTTTTATATAATAAAATCTACAAAGACTACTGTTTTCAAAATTTTAATGCATGTATTACGTCATGTGCATAAAATGATATTCATATTAAATAATTTATTGAACTTCTTATAACTAACGATAAAATTGTCAATTAATGTCATTTAACAGTTACCAGTATTAGGTTAACTACCTGGTAGTATGTGATAATTGTCGGGTCTATCATGAAGACAGACAGACAGACAGTTTATTCAGACTTATACAATAGTACATCGTCTTCATACATTAATACAAATATTCTTTTCTGTCACGTTATTAGGTAGAACGAGCAAACATGTATATAACCAAACAAGGTCAGACACACACAATCGGTCAAGTAATGCAATATTACAACAAAAAACAAGCAACACAAAACAACAAAATAAACAACAAACAAAGAAAGCAAAGGTGGTAAGGACAATTAACTACACAGTTTCATTTATGATCGAATTTCTAATAACTAATGCTTCTTTGATGTATTTACATACATTTAATAAGATGGATTTGTCACATGAAGCTAATAACTGATGGAATTTATATACAGATGGATTAACATAGAAAATACGGTTAATGTATTTCTTCCTTAGTACGGTGTAACAACTGCATACGCAAATAAAATGATATTCATCTTCTATGTCCATATCATTACAACACAAACAATAACGTTGATTCCTTGTTATGTTATTTCTAGAGTATCTGCCAGTTTGTATTCTTAAAGGATGTACTGAAACCCTTAGTCGGACAAAAAATAAGCGCATACGTCTTGGAAGTAAATCTAAGTATGCTTCATACTCTAAAGTAGTTTTAACGTGTTTATACATATATAACACAGAGCTGTTGCTAATTTTACCGTACCAGTCTTGTTTAAAATTGTCAACCAGTCTACATTTGAATTCATTAATAAAACTGCTACTTTGTACAGAATTGGGATTATCAAATACAAAACTAAAACCATAATCATTTAACAACTTTCTAACATTCGATACCCAGTTTGTATAACCTTTATAACAATCACTCAGAGCTTGTTTATAAATAACCTGGATGATGATATTTTTACTGCCAAGAATTTTAAACCAATACTTAATAATTTTCACAAACCTGTTTATATACAAAGGATATCTACCTAATTCTCCATATACAGCAACATTGCATGTGTTTATCATAACATGTAGCAATCTTTTACAAAATTTCAAATGAATACGTTCTATATCGTTTGATTTTATGAAACCCCATATTTCAGATGTATAATTCAATATAGAACCTACGAAAGAGTCAAATAACTGGCAAAATATTTTTGGTTTTATGTCAAATTCCTTGCATTTATACAATAAAGTATTCATTGCCTTAAGGGCTTTACCAACTAAATGTTCCTGGTTCAGTTTAAAACTCCCAGTATAGCTTATTACTGTACCTAGATAGTTAAAACTATCAACTACTTCAATTTCGTTGCCATTTTATGTCCATTTCTCACCTCGTTTTAACCCCCCTCTCTTTCTAAAAACCATTATTTTTGTTTTTGTGGTGTTAACATTTAGACCCCAAGAATTACAATATAAATATAATTTATCTAAATGCGATTTAATTTCTTCCGGTGTTTTGCCTAAAATAGCCATGTCATCGGCAAATAATAGTAAAATCAACACAATTTCATCAAGATTTAAACCAGAGTTAATGCTATCTTGAAGGTAAAGTTCCAAGTCCTCAACAAACAAAGAAAACAGCATCGGCGACATTACCTCCCCTTGTCTTAAGCCTACTGCATAATTAAAATAATCTGAGTATGATGTACATGATTTAACGCATGATTTAACATGTGTATACATATCTTTCACTATTCTAAGCAATTTACCCTGTATACCCGACTTATATAATTTTAACCATAGCGCATTACGATAGATATTATCATAGCATTTTAACATGTCCACGTATATTACATATAAGCGTTTATTTTGATTTAAATAATTTTGCACAATTGACATCAATATATAAATAGTATCCACTGTGGAGCAACCTTTCCTAAAACCAAACTGCGCATCCGAGATACTGTTATTTTCATTACAAAATGTTACGATGCGCTTATTCAAAATAGTGGTAAATACTTTTGAGAAACAACTGACTAGTGTAATCCCTGAGCGAAATTGTTCACGTAATGTATTATCCCATTTGTATTTGATATCTGCAAATGATTGAAAATAGGTTGAGACATTATTGCAAATTAACGAAAAATGTAACGGTGCATGATCACTCCATTCGTTAAAACCATTCACTGTAAAATCAGATATACTTGAAAAGTTGCTTTCGTGGGACAACAAATAATCAATAACAGAAGTACCGTTACTCGAAAAGAAAGTTTGTTTACAACTGTTACCGATTCTGCCATTAACAATGCGTAGTATAGATCTACTTTACACCGTATATTGCAATAAATATGCTGCAAATAATAAGAGTGTACCCCTTTTATATAATAAAATCTACAAAGACTACTGTTTTCAAAATTTTAATGCATGTATTACGTCATGTGCATAAAATGTTTTATTGAACTTCTTATAAGTAACTATAAAATTGTCAATTAATGTCATTTAACAGTTACCAGTATTAGGTTAACTACCTGGTAGTATGTGATAATTGTCGGGTCTATCATGAAGCCAATTAGTGTGCCACATGCGGCGTTCTTATCGCTTAACAAACACGTATAGGGCCTGTTTAATTGACCCGTGGTGCAAACTGTGTACTAACACGCTACATACCCGGTGTTCTAAATTGACACGCTCCACTCAGTTAAGCATGTGGCATAACGACGATCGGTGTGTGTGTGAAAATACATTGGGTGAAATATTACCCCATGTTTTGGGACATATCTTAGGGAATTATTTTTGTATTACTCTTTATATTGGGACAAGAAAATTTGTAATTATTTTTAAGTGTCCCAATACATAGGGTAAATACGGTATAGTGTTATTATTTGCATATACATCAGTTCTAAGAATTTACATTTAATGGAAACTGTTCACAAATTGGCAAATTGACAATTTTACTTGTTATCTCATAGATGTCAAAAAGAAAAATATGCAGCTACGAGTCCTGGTGAAGGCAAATCATTTAAATTCATTGTGATGTAAGAACATTAAGTCCTTTTGTGCTCACATACAAGGGACAATAACTCTGTTGTTGTTTCCCAAATTTGGGTAATTCTTTGGTTTATTATGTAATCTTATGACCATACACAATATGTGCATGTTTTATCAGGAGTAGATAAAAGTGTAATTTCTAAGTTGCATAAAGTCCTTTTCTTGCAAGTTTTGTCAGGTATCTATGTATGAAGTTTCATTAAAATATCTCAATGCGTTCTCAAGTTATTGAGCAGAAACCCTTTTTCTATTTTTAGTAACGGTGACCTTGACCTTTGACCTGTTGACCTCAAATTAATAGGCGTCTTCCTTTCCTCCCAAGTAACCAGCATACCAGCTTAACTGATCAGCAAGTGGTTTCTAGCAATAAGTTTTTCAAAGTTTTCTATATACCTGGAAGGCATAAGGAACCCCCCACCCCACCCCTCTGGCCATTTTTTTATTAAGTTTAACTGATTTCATTTGAAATTAAGTTAGCGGTTTCTGACAAGAAGCGTTTCATAATCAATTGATTTGAAAGAATTTGGTAAAAAACCATCCCAGGAACAATCCTGGTTTGGTTAAAATCCAAGCAATTTCACAACGGTAGCTGTTCAATGTAAATTGTTAACAAAAAGATAGACTGCCGGACTGTCACTGACCACAAAAGTACACCTTCGAACATTTTTGTGCTCAGGTCATGTGTGCCAATTAATAATGGCAAGTTTTTGCCATATACTCATTGTTGTTGGTACCGCGTTGTGTTTTCAACACAGGGTGGTAATCCATCACATGCTCAGTCAGATACACATTCCGTGCGGTTTTCGCCAACAAACAGCAGGTTTTGTTCCTTTCCATCAAATCTGCTAACATTCCTGAAAGTAAAAATTAAAATAGTTATATTCTATACAATTATGAAAACACAGACTTGAAATTCACGGTGCCGTAGTGGATATGGTGTCCGCCTAGCCATCTGGAGGTCCCAGGTTCGATCCCCACTCTGGGAGCGTTCTTAAGATCTCCTCAAAGACACCAAGTATTGGCTCTATCCAGGAATCAGACTTGAGAGTATCTCGATAAGCCTTAGGCTATTGACACAATCGAGCTAAAATAAATAGGTTTAAGCTAAAACTCCGACAATGATCAACAGTTGTCTTGCATAATTATTGTGTTAGCAATGTATATTTTAAAATGATGATTTGTGCTTATGGTTTCGCTGCTAATTCTCAGTTGAATAATGGAGCCTATATCTTGTGTGGGACTCTTTCAAAGAGTCCCACACAAGATATAGGCTCCATTATTACAAAGTTTGTAATGCACACTTATTTAATGCACACATTAAAACCTGTTTGCCCCGGTTTCTTGTATTCTGTTCATCTCGTCTTCATTTGCCATGAATAAACAAAATTTTGTGTAGCAGACAATCAAGTTCATTTATCCCTAGTGCATGGGATCAAAAGACCAATACAGCCCTAAATCTGTCATTTTTACAGCCGACGTAAGGCTGCCTCCCCCAGAAACAACTGTAACATTTTCCCCCCATAAAAGGTCAGAAATACCCCCAGAAGTTAACATTGAAACAAAAACTAATATAATCAATTATTAAATACACAAAGACCATATCAATGGGTCAGTGGAAAACTATACTAAGTTAGTATATGAGCTGAGCCATCAATATATAAAAGTACTTCTCAAAAATGTACCTATACTATTTTGGCACTAAAAAATAAAAATCAGTATCCAAATTTCACCATTGTATAGGCAAAATAAATGTTATTTTAACATATATATTCTAATACTGGTAACTCTATGATTGTAGTACACAATGAACAAAAATGGCTTTAAGTTAAACGCACATTTACATTGACATAGTAGTCAGGTAGGACATTTAAATCAGTATTTTTCTAAATCAAAAAGGTATGTCTTTTATTAAAATGTGTTTATAACAACCTATTTAGCTCCAACAGCGTCCCCTGCAGGAGGGAGGTCGCAAATTCGGTACCTAGATTTACTTGGGGACTGTTTAGACTTTGATTAATCTTTCTCAAAAGACACCAGGTACTGGTTTTACCCAGGAAACAAAATGTTAAAAAAATATTGCATGTGTTTCCAGCTCACCCCAAACATTCCTCAAAGTGATTTCATAATACCACTTTACTAACATTGTAGCACCGGTGCTAACGTAATGTCTTCCTTTCCCACTTTAA
Organism: Congeria kusceri; assembly: GCA_027627225.1. Lineage (NCBI taxonomy): Eukaryota > Metazoa > Mollusca > Bivalvia > Myida > Dreissenidae > Congeria > Congeria kusceri. The sequence continues at coordinate 17,546,212 of CM051030.1, read as the reverse complement.
GATGCTTGTTTCTTCTATAATTTGAATCATTAGCTGCAGTTTTCAGATTTTTATTAGTTTTTTTCAACTGTCTTTGAATTTGTGTGTGGTCTGGTGTTTAGGGGCGAGGCAGGAGTGCATAGAATTCCACCACGAACTTAACTTTTATGCGATGATTGAGAAGCAAACCTGGGTCACCCAGGGTGAAAAGCTTGTATTATAGCAGGAAGCAGACAACGTTTTCTTAACAGTCGCCAGTTTTATCAGTTACATTTGTCTAAGGTAGAGACAGGTATCAAGGTTCTTACAGAAAATAAATAGCAAAGAACAATACCAGGTGTAAATTCATCTGGTATACAAATAGATGAACTACATACTCTGTACTGACTGACTCGATATAGGTGCGACTTCGGTCGAGATATATCCATGTATGTGCATGATAGATAGATGGATTTGCATTGAATCTAGATGGACGTGGGTGAATGATTGAATAAGTGAGTAAATGAATGAATGATTACGTGAGTAAATGAATGAATGAATAAAACTATAACTCTGTGAGTCGGATGTGTCGCTTGATGGGGAAGTACAATAAGAGAAATTATGCCAAAAACTGAAACTGACCTTCCTTTTATGCCAACTAGCACAAAAGCTTCTCAAGTTATTGCCTGCACAAGCCTTATTTGAATTAATTTTTTTTAAGTGGCGTAACTCAAGTATGATAAGAGCAATTATGCCGAAAATCGAACTTTGACCCTTCTTTCATGCCTACAAACACTTCCATACAAAGTTTCATAATGATAGCACAAAAACTACTCAAGTTATTGTCTGCACAAACTGAATGGGACGCTGCTGCCGCCAAAAGTAACACCCATAAGTCACCTTTTCAGACGACACAATAAATGAATGAATGGTCAGAGAAACAAACAAAAGGACCCTCATTCCCTACTGGCTCTTGCCCCTCCCCCATTAGCTCAGTCATGTCTGGCTCCGGCCTTGCTTGACTTTAATTAAATAGAGCCAATGAATACATATGAATGGCATCAAATAATTGTTATAGTTGACCAGACAATGTAATAAAGGTAGCCATACAGCTTGTTATAGTATGATCACAATTATTATGTGCAGTATTTATTTGTGAAATGTAATCGGCTTGTTTTTATACAAACCCACTCCTAAACATGCTGGGCCCAGCTAGCTCAGTTGGTAGAGCGCTGGACTCTCAAAAAGTTGATCTGGGTTTGGTGAGTTCGAGCCCCAGCACGGCCACATACCTTGTGTGGGGATTGGTCATGAAATAATTTCTACAACCATTCTCCCCCTACATCGGATTCACGTAGGCCAGTTGTCAGTTACTTGTCAGTATGTGCACTTGGTACTGGTAAACTGCTTAGATAGGGTAAGCTTGCGCAGCGAAAATGTATGTTAAACTGAGCTGTTATTTGACTGAAATATTGTTAAAATGGCAAAAAATCCAAACAAACAAACTGTAGTATGCGTGGGTACAAACTCTACAGATGGTAGAGCGCTGTGCTAGTGTTCTGGCAATCGTCGGTTCGACCTCTGTACTGGGTTCACTATCAGCGTTATTTCTCACCACTTTGGAAATGGTACCACTACCGGTCAACTCGGGAAAGTTAGCGGTGTTTTCAGCCAAATTGGGAATTTTACCACTTTCATTAAAAACTGTGGAAAAGGATGTAAAAACAGTAAGTTTCAAAAAATAAACCCTAAAACAATTTGTTCCATCTATTCTTTAACTTGCACTCAAGGCAAACTATAGTTTTAAATGCCGTGCTTGTGGGATTCAACCTGCACAACTTGCCCCAAGGACACAAGTATGCTCTCGGACTTGACACTGAAAATGTCTGTGTCAATGGTTGACAGAACATAAACAAAATTACTAGTATCGTCCGCCGTTAATTACGGATGTGGATCTATACTTTCTGCTTTGCCATAAAAGCCATAGCTAGATAAAAGATTGCATCTCTGAATATATTTTTTTGGTATTATTTAGTGTTATGAATTGCCATGGCTCTTCAATGACACTCTCAAAAACGCGTTCCAGTTCAGCTGGTTCCCATTCTCGCACACAATGTATAATTGATAACAGTAACCAATCGATACACCAAACCTTGCAGCGGTACCTGATTTGAGCTGTGTGCGGAGGTTCATGCTTGGGTAAAACAAAAATAAAATACTGGAACATAGTCGATCTTTCCAGGCTCTTTTTGAATTTTTTAAATTACATTTGGGAATTTTTTAACATCAAATTGGGAAAAATGGTCAGAAAATCGGATTGGGAATGGTACCGTTTTACGGTACCGACTTATAAAGAGGAAAAACTCTGATTATTCATTTAAGGTTTACATAACTGGTGTCAGGAAACAAGGTAGGAGTACCTGTAGTCGGTCTAAAGGTTAATGGGAGGAGTGTCGAGTGCGTGGCGGTTCGATCCCCGGTGCAGCCTATAAGGCACCTCTAACAACCATGCTGTTGGGCTAGCTCTTTAGCAATGTGGTTAGAATGTCCGCCTCTCATGGAGAGGAGCCGGGTTCAATCCCCCAACCGAATTCAGCCTTCAGGACTTTTTCACTTCAAAACCATACCAAATCCAGTGTTACTACATTGATAGGCTACTTATCAATTAATTTTGGCTAACATTCAAACGTTATGAACATATAAATATTCCACTCAATGTGTATTTGAGACGCTAGAAAAATTAGCTTTACAAAATAATCGCTAGAAAAACAAAGCTCTCGAAATCTAATGACATATCAAGTACATATTCCAAAACAAATTGAATACGAGCAGTGGAACTTTTTACATTAAGAAAGAGTTATACCTTTTAACAGTCATCGACAGATTTTCACATAGTGCACCTGTCGTTTAATAAGAAATGATTTTTATTTTAATATTTTAATTGTAAAATATCGCATGAAAAATTGTAGGTTTTAATCTACCTTCTAGTGGAGAGTAAATCTCTCATCGCAGCGGTTACATCCTATCAGAACCATTCGCCACCCATCGGTATATTCATTTACGATTATATCCATATATGGTCATAGACGGCCGTGGATCATTCTGACACTGCTGGCGAAGTACGTAAATCCCGACACTTTTGCTGGTTTTTGGACCATTTTTCTGGATAATTGCCTCGAACAAAAATTAAAAGTTAAATATATTAAGAAGGGTTTAATCTGAAGCTTTGGTCAAAATATTAGTGAAATCTGCTATCTAAAAGCAACTGAATGATGCGTTTAAAAAAGGCCTGTAACATGTACCGAAATACGGATGGAGAGTACCTTAATCCGAACACTTT
>CM051030.1:17370414-17537914 GCA_027627225.1 Congeria kusceri | reverse complement strand
CCAATAACACGTGTATAATAAAAATCCTTAAGATACTTAAAGAATTTCGTACAGATGATACGGCAGTATTCATATATATATATACCCATTTACACCACATATAAGCTATTATGTTTCAGGACAAGCGAGATGAATCAATAGCATTCATGATTTAATCATATTTAGATAAAATTATTATATTTATTACTGTTACATTACGGTTATATTTCCTGTGTTGTCAGTGACTATGAACATATCTTTGTGAGAAATTGGCAGTACAAATGATTAACTTCATATATCGACTGTCACACAAGTTCGTAGGTATACAGTCACTGTGTCCCAGAATTAAGCGTGTGATCTCACCAGGGTCGGTCTGTACCACTGCGCGCATGTCGACTCTGTAGACCTCCGACAGTTCATTTAGGAAGGATTCACGCTGTATATAGGTGTTATTGTCTGTACAGCCTAGAACGATGTGGTGAACTAGGTCCTGGTACCGATGTGCACATTTCTCGCATGTAGAGTGAGCCTCGGGAGGGACACTGCACATAAACTTGGCAATTAATGAAAGGAACTCCGGCCGCGGTCTGCTTATTTACCAGATGTTAGCGATGTTAAGATTTTGGTGTAGGGTTCGAAATATCCGGAAGTCCTCGCATAGTTCCATTCTTTGTCGCCACTGCGCCTCCTCTAGTTCGTGAATGCGCTGTGAGCAGATTGGTTTCCACATTGATTTGGTAGGAAAGTCGCCAGCTGATTTGAATGTTTCAATGTAGAACGACAGATGGTACTTGTGGAGAATGCCAATTATGTCTGGAAGGTAGCCCCAGCTTACCGAGTGTGCGAGTTCGTACTATTATGCTCTTTATACAAGAAGTCTGTGTACTAGTGCATCCTGGTGCAGGCTGCATAGTGTCCCCAGGAAAAGTAACGTCCGCTTGTCGATGTACGCCTCATCAGATGTGAATCCCAGAAGACCTGTGACCATGTCGGAGCGTGTCATAAAATGAAGTCCCTGTGCCCGTTTGAGGCAAAAGTGGTGCGCTATTTCCAGCTGGCGCATGTCGCTACGACTTATTGAGTTCCACAGTTCGCAGCCATAGAGTGCGCGAGGGAGAACACACGAGGAACACAGCTTCGCGACTTTAGCTGGGTTCAACCTTGCAAGATCACAGATTGACTGGACCAGCGACAGGAACGTACCGCGCATTTTCTGTGTTACCGCATCTACATCGAACGGATACTTGCCGCTAGCTGACTGGATGATGCCCAGGTGTTTGTATTGATGAACACCGGCTATTGGACTTAAATAAATTAAGTCCGGAACGTGTTGAATCCGTGCGGATTTTCTTCTTATTGTCATTTATGAACACTTTGATGCATTATAGGTGTATCGCCACTTGTTAGCAAAATTGTAGCATATGGTTAGCATTTCATTGAGGCCGGATCTCGATAGCGATAGCAGTACATTATCATCTGCCTGTGTTGGGGCTGCCAATTTCAAGTCACCTATTTTCAGACCCCATTTGCACTGTTGTAATTCATTCAATAGGCCGTTCACAAAGACTGTATAGTTGAACGGAGCACAAATCCTTTCTTGTTTGGTGAATTTCGAATGGCAGTGAGAGACGACCGCCTGCGAACACTTGACTTGAACAATTTCGAAAAGTGTTGTGTATTAATCTCAGCAGCTTACCACGGACGCCTAATTCGTGCAGCTGGTATATGAGGCCCTTTATCCACACCTTATCGAATGCAGATCTGGCGTCCAAATAACAGGCATGTAAGTCGCTGCCACGCTCGCAGCAAAAATCCCGGGCTTCCTGCAGAGTCAGTAAGACCATATTACAGCTTTTCCCTTTCTGAAAACCATGTTGTAGTTCGTTCAGTTATGACACAGGAATGAGTTTTTCTAGTCGATTTAGAATACAGTTATCAAATACTTTAGAAACTGGCAAAAGCGATATGGCTCTGTATGAATTTGGGTCCGTGAAGCTTTTCCCACTACCTTTATGGAGAGTGACTGTAAGTCCGGTTTTAAATAAGCGCGGTACGTCGGCGTGTAGCAGAATTGCGTTGAACAGATTTACCAGCGAGTCGCATCAGGTGCTCATACACTATGTTGTCCGCTGAACCGCTCTTGTTTCGAGGCAACGACTTCAATCAGTCAAACAATTCGCAATGATTAACGGGCTGCATGCGGTCGAATAATTCATCGTGTGCGGATATATATTGGTCCACTGGCGCGTCTATTGTTTTGCAGAAGTTGTCGTCGAATTGTGGTTCTGACGAGAACGCATATAGGTCGTGGAAGTAACCGCGCCATCCTTCCAGTACCCCGTCAGTTGTTGTGTGCCGGACACCACTGAATACTACTGCGCTGTTGCTGTTGTTAGTACGTTTAGTTTTCGCGCCAACTACTTTCCAGAACCCTTTCTGGTCAAGTTCGGACAGTTCCTCAATGCGTTTGACCTCCTCGGCTTCGAACCTATGGGCTGCCGCTCGTAGTTCACGTCGGAACGCACATTTGACCTTCTTGTACTGGAAGTAGGCGGTCGAATATGCAGTTTTTTCATCAGCGATCCAGGCGATTCTAGACTGGACGAGCTTCTCGTGATGTGCCTTTAATGCTGGAGACCAGTAGGGTTTGAGAAACTTCTGGAATTTACGCTTGGATAAGCACCGTTCGGAGGCACGCGTGATACAGTGATACAGTTGGCAATTGTTTCGTATGTTTCACCAGCTTTGTTATAGTTCAGGGCCCAGTTGCTAAAAACTGTAACGGCCGGTTAAGCAAACAGCCGTTAAAATTTGGATGAAGATATTCATGGAAATTCAAAATAACTATATTAAACTCTTAGACTATTCTATATAAATTGTTTCGGTGGAATAATTTTTAAATGTTTGATAAACAATTTGCTGCCTATATTAATGTTATTTACATTGAAAGTTACCGGGCTGTTAGCTTAATTGGCCGTTAAAGTTTTGAGCAACTGGGCCCAGATCTTCGGAGATGAGTGGGTCTGAAAGTTGGCAGCGGTAGGCTTCAATTTCGACCATGTTTGATCACATGTAGCATGTTTTCGAGAACGGCGCTAGGTTCGACGACGCTTGATCAGTGATGACAGACGATTGAAGGCTGAATACGATTGGGGTGTGGCGGGACACGTTCATAGGTGCATCGGGCTGGATGCGACAAGAAGTGACGTCATTTATCAAACGTTCGTCTACGAACACGTGATCTATGACCGATGGCGCCACTCCTGAGTACGGATAGAACGTGTGGCTGGCGCCAGTACATTTATCGGACTGCGTCAGCACAATAAAGATGTGTTTGTTGTGCTAGGTTGGCGACCAGAGCGTCTCTTGTCCGTGGTGCAGTAGCACCGCGCTTACATGTTGGCGATGAGTTTACGTCGCCCATGACGATGATGTTCGACTCATTACTATATTGTGAACACAGGTCATGCAGTATGCCGATTTCTGCCTTGAATATTTCTATAAGGTGTCCTACGCAGGGAAGATAGACCTGTATAATAATCATAGATACATCACTGTTTCTCACTTTTATAGCGGCAATTCTATCGCTATTGACATTTATTATTTCAATGCGATTATCAAACTTCTTGTGCCACAAAATCGCAACTCCGCCTTTGCCGGTATGCCTGTGGGTATGAAAGTTCGACGAAATTATCGTATGGGCGCTGTACTTCGAGTCTATTGTTTCCAAATGTCCCCTATTGTGTTCTTGTAGCCAATGTTCGGATAGTCCACAAATATAAATATCTTTGTTGTAAAGTTCGTAAGTTAGGTGTGGAATTGCCGTCATTACTCCAGTTACGTTCCACGTCATTATTCGAATGTCAGTATTATACGATTTCATAAGTTTGAGTCGCCTTTACTGACTCGTTTGTTTCATGACATGTATTCGGATCTCTGCATCCACGCCCGGCATGTCATTCCTTCCGGCCATGTATTCGGGTCTTCGATAATAGCTGTCTGGTCTGCTTCAACAACTATTTGAGCGACTCAAATTACGGTGATGACATACGACTTGCTCGTTTGCGCACCACTGCTTTAAATTTGGGCTCTATAGTTTCATTTGTGGGTGCACTTCTTAAAGAAGCATCGTGTCTTGGTTGCATTTGATCAGTTTGTGAACTAATGGATAGTACATATGTTCGCCGTAGACGTAGCGGGTTGGGTCGCGTTGTCGATTAATTCCGTTGTCATGGCGCTCGTCGACGATGTCACGTTGCTACTGTGGTTTATTGAAGCGTTGCTTGACTGGCGCTTAGTAGCCGGCTCAACGTGTGAAATAGCCACATCGGTTCTGGCATTAAAGTTTATTTCTGAATCACCCGACTTCCTGTTGTATGTTTCGTGCCCGGTTCGTGTTGGATGACTTTCACAGATCCCGCTGTAGTTGGATGTGGTGGGCGGGTTCAAGGCAACCATAGTCTGAAGAGAAGAGTTTATGTTTTGACACAGCGTATCGAGTTTTTCAGAGAGGGCAGATGTGAATGTGCTGAACGATTTCTCAAAAAAGAGAGTCAGTGGAACTTGTTTTCTGTTCAACAGCCTTAAGCTTCTGATTCGGTGAATTAAGTGTCATTTCATGTGTTGCTTTCAATACTGTGTTTGCGCTCAATTCAGCTATTTCATTGGTTATGTCAGCTCTCATAGATTTTAGGTTCGTTTTGAAGGATGTCTTTTCAGAATACGATTTGTCAGTCATTGTTCGATATTTTTGGAGTTGTCTCTAATGGATATTTTAATTTCGGACATGTAATTTTGAAGTGCACATTTGTGGCTGTCCAGTTTCACGATATACTGCACCAGTGCCTTTAAACTCGTGCTCATCTTAAGTTTGTCAGCTGAAGTATGTGTAACGTTGAGGTTCGACTCAATTATATCCGAGCAGCTCAAGAGTTCGTGTTTAATGTCACTGATATCTTCCGATAAGTCTTTTCTCAAATTATCAATTTTCTGGCTATTCTCAATTGTTGTTCGCTTGAGAGCATGCATATCGGCTTTCAAAAGGGCTATTGATTCTTTCAGCAAAGATATGTTCCCTGTCTCAGAGCCCCGTGCGGCTATAGTGGATCCATTCACGCCCGGTGTCATGGGCTGCTTCCGGTACAGGTCGTCGACTCGCTTCTATTATCATCCAGAAATTGTTGTAGATGATAATAGTCTGTCGCATATTTCTCTGCAATTGACGTTTTATTACTTTTACGTCGGTCCTTCAGAACGCCGATTGGTGCGTTTTCGTGAGATTTCGCTCTTCTTGATAGTTCCGATCGATACAAGGATAGCGTCTCGTCGGACGACTCCGTGATTTCAAGTATCATTGCGATATACTGATCTTTGGAAAGACCTGCTAGCTCGGTATCTAGGCGATCTAGGATCACGGCGTCTACTCGGAACATGGGTGTCGCCGGTTGCTGTCAGCATTGGATGCTGTCGTCGTTTTCTCCTTGGATCTGCGCGGAGATCTCATCGAAGGAAGCGAAGTTATCTCCCTTGGGCGAGCTGCTGTCGAATAGTGCCGTTATCGGGCATAATTGGGAAACATCGCTTAACACTGCCTCCAGCAGATCGGTGTGACGACCGTCGTCATCCATTGTTAGAGGATTATCTTCAAGCAAGTTATTTCAAGCGTGACGATTTTGCGGTCATGACCCCGGAGAGCTGTGCGTTTTTAGCAAGTGGGTACCCCTCCCACTCCCGTGTGCATGTGAATTTGTAAGTGCACAAAGACACACACAAAACAAATTCGGGACTCACGGTACCAGGTCGATCGATTTGAGTGATGATTGATATCTGCTTCGAGCGAGTCTATCTATTTGAACAGTTGAATATTCTTGAAGATTGTATTAGTTCCAGTAGAGCACTTTGTTTACATTCTTCACACCAAGGGACGTAACCCGTGTTGAATCAACTACTACTACTAATACTGCTACTACTGCTGCTGCTACTACTACTACTACTACTACTACTACTACTACATAAACATCGAATTTACCATTACCTCTAATACATAAACCTTTTCCAACATACATTTGTAAACATCATCAACTTTGATTTCCAGTTGCCATGACTGGAGTGCGTTTATTGATGTCCCATACCATGGTTGTTACCCACGCTATGTAATGTCATCTTAAAGCAAACAAATGTCGTGTCATCAATATTTCCTATTTATTAGTATGGAAGATCAGTCCGTCAGTAATGTTAATTTATATAGGCGAATTATTTGTATTAAATCTATATTATGCATGGGTTTCAATGACAATAAAAAACTCGTACCTAACTTGTGTAAAATAAACAGTAGTGAACGCTAATTAGGATACCTTAATATGAATTTATAACAAGTTGTTTTACATATAAGTATAATTGTATATATTGAATAATACTTATTTGCTCTTGTATTTACTTGGTTAAAATAGAAAAATAGTATGGAATCCAGTAACTAATGGCAAATGTGAGATTCTTAGTGGTTATAGGAACGGAATAATCACAATCAAAGCATTGCGGAAACACGGAAACAGTATCACTACGATTTTATTTCCTTACTTCCTGCTGCAAGTTAAATTGAAAGTTAAAACACACTCGACAACAACGCAAAATTATCTACCGAGAAATCATTTTACTTCGCGGTGGACTACGTTTTTGCGCTGTGTTCGGTCTGAACGTTTAGCGAATTTAATAACCCGCTTAAAAGTGTCATTTATTTATATTGGTGTCTCATATATCGACATTCGAGTCGCGTTTATTTTTATCTTTATTATCAAGGCACAATTTTAGTAATAATAACTAGTACAAAATATGAATTACATTACATGTTTATTAAAAAGATACATACAATGAAACATGTGCACCATCAGACGAATACATTGCTTTAAAGACATTTGAGCAAAAACGTGAAGTATTTTAACTGTGTTTGAACGTGAAAAACTATTTTATCTGCTTATCATTACTATATCATTTACAGAAGTTTCAAACTCAAATCTCAAAATTAACTGTCGTATCAAGTGTTTTGCCAATCGTTTACGACCTTTTTACACTGCAAAGATATCACACATGACTACAAATGTTTCAATGCCCAAAGTAAGTCTTAAAATACTAACCGAAAAACAAACAAGACACGATATGTAACGGCCGTGTTTACTGGTCGGTATTGTTCGTTTAGATTAAGTTTGAGATTGAGAACTCTTGTGAAGAAACATAATAAGCTGATAGTTTGACCCTTCTTCAGTTGTGGCCCCACTTCCATGGTCAACTTAATCCGATAAGATTTTATGACGGTATCATAAAGATGGCTATCTGAATACCCCGACTGTTATCAGGGATAATCGTGTCCGTTGTGTTAAGAACATTACTTTAATAATCAATTTAACTTTTATAATGCGAGGAAAATAAATTTGGTTCTTGTGAAAGGGGTGAAAACTTTTGATGATAAACAACTAAATCACTGAAGAAACTTCTTTTTTATCAAACCTAAACAATGAACAGTATCAATGTTCAACTTTTTATCTAACTAACATTACCTCTCCAATGGTAAACAGGAACGTTAGGAAATTCGCATGTCTAAATTTTTTTAAATTGACAATGACTCGATTGTTTTATTAAAACTATATTATTTTGATGTTGGCATTTCTTTTAATTAAATTAAAAAAATATTTGGAAGGTAAAAAATACAAAACAATTAAATATATAAAAATTAACTAACTTAAAACTTACTAAAACATGATTGTTTTTCAAAACTATATAATTTTGATGTTGGCGTTTCTTTTAAATAAGAATAAACTATTTGGAACATAAATACAAAGCAATTAAATTACATGTATTGAGGTCTATTGTTTCTGAGTATAAGACACCATTTATATACAATTTAGAAGAACAACTTATTCAGCTGATTTCAGCAGCTTCATCATGCTGAAGTATGATTCTTTTATTTAATTAAATAACGTTCAATTGATTAATGCACATTATGTATTATTTTTTATTATCAGAAATCTATAAATCAATTTATGTTTATCTAATTAAGGACGCTTCTTGCGGCTGAACATTGCAATTTAACTTATCAGTAATTTTCTGATTGCCTAGGGGCTTTATTTTATGACCCTATCGAAAGCAATAAAACATCGGAAAACGACGCCGGGTTTGGCAATGATTGGCAGCAATCGCCGAAGCGGCTAAGTGGATCATTGGATTTTCAATAGCGCACCAGAGTTGCGGTTATTCTTCCATATGTAAATGTATATGATTTCGCTGTGACAGAATGGACTTCCATAATTGGGTCCTAAGGTAGAGGACATGATAGGCAAGCTCAGAATAGGTTATATGTACTTGTGGCTTTTATACTGCGAATGCGAGTTGCGACGCCGTCTTGATTTTTCAACACATAACTGCGTGGAACGTTTTCCTGATCGCATAACACCAACAATACATTTACTGGATCCGTGTTCAGTACTTATTGGTGTTTTTTCGCGAAAGTTATACAGTTATACATGTACAATCAGATTTAACTTAGCAACGGACTGGTATAAAATTGATATATTTGAACGGTTAAACTCCGCGGAAAATGGCCAATACAAAACAGATTTTGCGTTTCATATGCATCGGTTAAGCGGGCCTTGACATGCTGTTCTGCGTCTTGGCTATCGCCCTGAACTCCTGGGTCGACGACGGTTTTGAACTGATGGGCCTTTGGAAAGTTCCATTTTGTTTGTTTGAATGCACGCCATTGAGTGACTATGACGTCGTTCCAGGTAAGACAACAGTCATGTTTTATGATGATAATAATAATGACAGTTTTCTCGGATACGATACATCGAAACAGTTTATACTTTTTTTTCTACAACATTAACTTGAAATAATTGTTAATTAACACAAACTCGTAAGCTGACTGCCCCTGCTGCTGCTTTTATCAGTTGGGTATACTGATTAATATACAATAACCAATCATCACAAAGAGCCCTCATTAAGGGCAATACAGTCGATAGATAAGAGGACACGAGGCGCTAATTGCCTTTGAAAAGGGCAGGGTGGCGGATCAATAAAGGGGATTGTCGATGCGCCGCACTGATTTGGGCTGAATAAAGCACTAAGATATCATAATATTATCCGGTAAAATTATTCAAATCAATACTACAAAAAAGCTGTTACGCGCCCTTATTAATCGTCACATGGTTCATATTTATTACCGCAGGGTTTGTTGAACTTGGTGGTTTCGGCATTTTTAAAAACACTTCTATATAAGTTTTCGATAAAGATGCCAAAACGAGAACTATTCACCAATGCGTTCTGATGATATTTTTTAATCATTGATGAAATAAAACGTGCATTCTTTATATTCTAAAATATACCTTTATTTCCAGATTGGCTGAATGCGGTCCGTGCTTTTGCTTTTCTCGGCCTGTTCTCGATCGTCGGGGTCACCGTAACGGCCGTCCTCTACAGTTTCGTGTTAAAGGACAACACGAACATCATTCGTCTGACAATTGGTCTGGCGGCAGCTTCCGGTAAGACTATGCTGTCGAATTATTTCGAAATACAAAAACTGTTTCTTAAATGAAAATATTATTTAATAGGTTTTGTAATCATTTCCTAGCGGTTAAGTGGAGAAAATGTTTAAAGTAAATTGCTGACGTCGCACAGCCTACGATAACTGATGACGGAATCTCCCCATTACACTGTTGTAAAAGCCATTTAAAATACTTAAATATTACATGTTTCGCCTCATGTCTCAGCGATTTGAAGGCAAAAAAAATACAAATAACATTGAACAGTGATTCTTCCTAGATAAAAGGCCTGTAAATATGGTTAGACCATTATACGCAGGCTTTTCAGTTACGTTCACTCATTCAATTCACTGATAGCATTAACCACTCAGTTTGTTTGAATATGAGTAACATATAAACGACCAACCTATTGGACATTTTCCATATCATTCCAGGTCTTTGTATGATGATTGCGTTTGCAATATTCGCTGGCAAAACCTCTGGAAATGGCTAAAGAACAGCGTTTGTACTTTGTATCCTCGCCTGGCTTCTCGGTTGGGTTGTGGCGGGGCTCTCTATCGCCATTATTAATCAAGACAGGACATGAATATCTTTTTTTTTAGACACAGATTTTTCATTGTCGCTCGAACATACCTCATTTATTATATCTTGTCATTTGCCTTTATGTTTTTTATTTCATTTTTCTGTCTGCAAAACACTACTTTAGAGCAAAATTCAAAACGTCAATCTATGTACATCAAGTCATATTAACTGCCGCGTAAGTACTTAAAATGTGAAGAATTTAAACTGAATGTACGTATCTTAGAGTATTACAGTTACTTGTCATTGTCAGGCAAATCGACAATTACAAAAATCATCAAAGTATATGGTAACAATTAAAACGATTATATGTAATCCTTATAGAAGCATGCAAACTCGAAAGCGTTCCGCTCTGACAGAAAGGACTTCGACACGCACAACTCTTTAACAATGCTCGTACTCGTGCAAATTATGGTCGCCGAAATCATGTTAAAGGGACTATGGCAGCGAAAAGTTCGCTTCCTATTGCACTAGAAATTATATTATTTGATAGAAACGATAGAAATGCGCTTTACTAAGACATGCGCATTTAATAAATAAAAATAATATAATACACAATAAGATATTTGATAAAAACTAATTAGCCAAAAAGCCTTATAAAATTAAAACCCCAAGCGGGTATCGAACTAACGACTTTGGAGCCATACGAAGAAATGACAGTAGACAGCATTTTAACCAACTGCGCTATCATGCTTGGAAAGGAGTCGTAAAGTATGGTAATACAAAATGCTCACAATTCTGACGTCAAAATGTAAACAGGAATAGGGCCCAACAAACACAATCCATATTATAAATTGATTTTTATTTCAGAATGCGTAAATTCTTTTCCCATTTGATATACCCACTTTTAACCGTTATTGCATGCCAGTAGTAAAATCTAAATTTCTTTTAAAAGAAATAGCCTCCTTAAGGCCCTTTTCGATGACATAGTACCTTTAATGTTTCGCATCTCCGCATCAGGTTGATACTGCGAGAAAAAAGTCAAGAGTTAAGGATAATGGATACATTTAAACGGGTGGGTACGTTTGCATTCAAAATACATATATGCAGTATACAGTGATCAATCAGCGTTAAAATATTAACCTGGACCTTTTATCAAGATAGGTCTACCGCGAATACATGATCATAATTTGTTATACATGTATGGTAATTGTATTGTGTCAGTGCTTTTTGTGTTCAATTGTACAGTAAACTGCAAAATTGTGTAAATTACATTTGGTTTCAGAGTAACAACAATCATTTTTTTTCATTAGCCCCAGGTTAGCTGTTTCTAATTTTCGTTGGCTATTAAAATGTTTTATCTATCTGTTTGACTAGTGACTGTTTACGCTGATGTTTTCCTTCGGTAAAATAACTAAGAAGAAAATAAATGTGTACTCGGGGTTTCCCGCAGGTCTGTTTCGCTTGTCGGGACCGACATGCCTTCAAAGCTGTAAGTCGTATGCCGGAATGCTGAAATAAAGCCGACATGCCTTAATTTCCAAAGCGATCACCCTACATTGCTTTATCTAAATACACATGTCTTTAATCAAAGGGTCATGAACGAGCGCCGTATTGATAGATAGGGTCTCACTTTCAACAGTATGGTTGACAAGTTACTGAACAATGTAGTCCCGCTCACAACGATCACATTAGCCAATCAAATACGGCGATTTAAAAGGCGAGTTTATGCCTCACTAACAACTAAAAAGTGTTTGACAACAAATACTAGCGCTTGTCAGGAAATGTGAACAGCCATTTTAAAACATTGTATCAAGGTTATTCCCTTATACAGTTCACAAATGGACGATCAAAAATATTGAAACGAATACTGTTAGATTTTGCTTCTTTTTAAACACAATTTGACGTCCTCGAACGTCATTAAACACTGTGCAATTGAGCGCGTGACCAGTACACACACGTTTTTCATGACCTTGTGCATGGCGACCTAGGTTTCGTGCGCTTTTGTAGCAAAACACGATTTTTACATAAGGATACATGACCGTATTATATGTAGATTATGTCTCAACTTAAAATATAGTCCGTTTTTCTGAACTGTCAAAACTTCGCGGTGGTTGAATGTGTTATGTATATCCTTGGTCCGATTGCATTATACATAATATTGTAACTTCCCGTTGTTCTTTTATTTAAATAAGATATACGTTGTCGTGTGTTCGTCAATTGATATATCGCATGAAACTACTTAACAAATGGCGATAAATTGGCCGGCCCAATTAGTAACAGAACATACACAACCGAAGTTGAGCGGTGATAATGACTGGTAAATTCTCATTCAATATCTGTATTTTTGACATTGTGCTATCGATGCAATCTCTTGCACACCGGTTGCATTCCATTCACCCCTGTAGTTAGCTTGGAAAGTAGTCCCAACTTACGTGGTTTTAGTCACAAGATCATAACATTCAAAACGCATCGCAGACTTACGAAAGCGTCCTGAAGTCAGATGTAACAGCAAAGAACACACTCAACATTAAACAACTTATCTCGTATCTACGCCTTGTTTATATCATAATTAAAAAGTTGTACGCATACGACATGAGATGCTATGTCGTTATTACGATACATTAGGTCGTAATTACGAGATATTAAGTAAAAATTGCTTGATGCATTCGTAATTAAGAGATAAAAAGTCGTAATTACGACATAATGAGTGGTAATTTCGCCATAAAATATCGTAATTACTAGATAGGAAGTCGTAATTACAAGATTAAAAGTCGTAATTAAGAGAAACAAAAGTCGTAATTACAACATACAGAGTCGTAATTACGACATAAAAAGTCGTAATTACGACATAAAAAGTCGTAATTAGGAAAAAATAAGTAACGAGCAACGAACAACAACTCTGCTTTATTTTTAATTTGCTATCGAGGTATTCGTGGCGCAACTGGTAAAGTGTCGGGTTTGTAATACTGAAAAGGTAATTTTGCTGCCCTGAGTTTGAATCACGGTCGGAGCATTCCTGTCGACATTTTATATCACACGTTCTTAGTATATGTATAAACAGTACTTTTTCATTAAACAGTTGGATTCCTGTCTGTATTTTAGAACTTTGATAGAGTATTGCTATTTTTGTTGTAATACAGTAAACGTTGTTTTGACATTACTTTTATCTCACACTATTAATTATACCAACATAAATTTAAAAATAAAACGTCTTCCACCCGACAACTTTACGTGCGATGAAAAAAAATTTCATAATTAGAAAAGGTAGCGCTGGTACATTTCAAAGAAACACTGTAGCATATGGTGGAATTCGAACTCGTCACCGCATGATTTTTATCATACTGCTGTGCAACCAAAAGACTGTTACGCTACCACAGTAATCGAATAATAAACGATGGAAGAAAAGCGTTTTCCTCACCAAACTGATATTCAGGACAGGTCAATGTTTATTAACAGTTATTATTTTTAGGCCGGCCAAATTCAGTTGGTCGAACTATATTAGAAATGTATAATGCAGCAACTTACTTTGTGGAAGGAACAAAACTACGTACAGTTCTTTTTCCGAATATCGAGCAGCTCGCCTCGTGTAAAAGGTAGTTCTTTTTCCGAATATCGAGAAGCTCGCCTCGTGTAAAAAGGTAATTCTTTTTCCAAATATCGTGGAGCTTGCCTCGTATAAAATGTAGTTCTTTTTCCGAATATCGAGCATCTCGCCTCATGTAAAAGGTAAATAAGCATGCTATGGGTATGGCTGACGGTGGTGTAAGACTCTGTGTTATATGAAGCCAAACCGAACGTTTTTCTTGTGTTTTACTTTTCTCAACTTTCCCTCATTTAGAAAATAAAAGTTATTCAAGCAACGTTAAATTAAAGGTCATAATTCAACCCTAACTTTCCCTCATTTGGAAAAAAAAACGCTATTCAAGCAACGTTAAATTAAAGTTCATAAATCAACCCTGTATAATATGTAAGATTTTAAAACCCACTTTTCGCATGTATTTTAATTTCAAAAGAAATCCAATGCGGAACAATGCTGTAATGGCCCGATATCGGATATGATAATTAATAAAGCTCTTTTAAACCGAACCCGGCAGTTAGTTAGACCTTTGTATTCAACGTTTAAGACTACTATCACTGTTTCTAATTGGGTGAATTATGGGCACAAACTCAAATCTAACGCTTTGTTATTGAACAGTTTAGATCTTTTACTCTGTGATTGATGCATTGTTGTAACTGGCATTCTACGTGCTCTCCTGGCTCGTGCCATTTTAAATCATTAAATCAAAGATTTTTGTATTTGTGTTTATTGCGTGAACGTCCGAAAGAATTGATAAGATAAACGATTAGATAATCAGAGTCAGTTTATCTTGACATCTATACTCACACTATGGGGTATTATCTTTAAGCAAACTAATTGTTATTTTTATAACTACGGAAGACCGTTTTTTTGTAAATCTTTACAAGTTGTTTATAAGTATACAAAATTTATTCAATACGACTTTGCTATATAAACTCTTGATGAAGTTGTTTGGAGAATTTAGAAATCAATGCACGTGCAGATATGCAATGATTCACACTAATTACTTTGAGATATATAGTAAACTGGTACATTTGTCTACAATACATATGTACGAACATCAAAAGTAAGCAATTTGAACATATCCGAATACATTTTTGAAGCAAATAATCAGTTATAGAAATCTCAATGCATTTGTAGTTGATATATAAACCAGGAGCCACTAAATGCTCAGTTAAAATGTATTAAACTACAGCTCCATTAGCAGGTGTTAATCAGGTTATCATCACCATACGGCCCTTTCACGGCAAGTGATCAATTTCCCAAGCAACACAACGCAATACAAACACAAACAAGGTGAAACGCAATACAAACACAAACAAGGTGCAACGCAATACAAACACAAACAAGGTGCAACGCAATACAAACACAAACAAGGTGCAACGCAATACAAACACAAACAAGGTGCAACGCAATACAAACACAAACAAGGTGCAACTCCGGCTGCATCAGCAGGAGGGAACTCTTAACGCAACAGTCCAGAAATATGTTAATAAAAATAAAACTGTTTCTAATGGGCATTTTACCGATCAATATACAAAAAACCGCTTCAAAATCGGTCAAATAATAACGGTTTTATACCTTTTTATCGTAAAATGAAAAGTTAGTCGATAGCTGGTGATGCCTCTAGAGTAATCCGGCATGCATTAGTGTATATTCCGTTCGTACCATGAGTTTTCGAACATATACATTATTTAATGCCTTTCGTTAATAAGAAAAGGTTTTCAGTCGAATAAACGCCATTAACGTTCATTAGAACAAATGCCAATTTAAGATGTATTGAATTATATTATATATATTATATATTTATGGACTGCGGCTTTAATGGCAGCATGGAGGCCATTTATTTTTGTCAAGTGACCAATTTTCAAAATCAACTAAGCACAACATAAAAGCACATAACAAACACAAAACACACATTAATAAATCTGGGGTTACCGCCTTGGAACGGTCAATATAAAAACATTAAGGCTTTAAACCGTTTTACGGGCGCCCGTACCTCACACTTGGCCCATACATTTTCATAAAACATTTAAGTGTAAATACAAATTTACCTCGCAATGTCAATTAAACAGCAATAAAAGAGTATACTTATTCAATTTTATTGCCATTTAATTTCTAAATGGTTGCATGTAAACCAGAGTAGCAGAATTGCAACTTTATGCGGCACGATAATATAAAAGAAAAATAAACAAGCATCATCTGCATATTTTATTTTTAAAAGGATTTAAAGACATAGCATCATATAGTTCAATTTACAGATCATCTTCATGCAGTACATGAATAAATCGTATACCTTCCCCAAAATAAATTACAATTCGTGTGGATGTAAATCAACATTTTATTTATAATAATAGAATTGCAGTTCAAATTAAATAGTAGTAAAAAGAGAATATTTCGTTCAACATAATTACAATTTAAAAGCGCAATTGCTTGGCGTTAACCGTGACAACAGAATTGCAACTGTCTGATGCTCGATAAGTAAAATAAAAACGAGCATCACCTAAATTATATATTAATATGGTGGAAATCTCAGATCATCGTCATGCAAGGCAGTAAGAAGCCAGACAGCACAGCTTGGATATACATATTTATATAATAATAATACAGTATATCTTACGTGATCAATCTAAGTATTCTGTACATTGAACCAATGTTACATCAAAGGGAAATATTGTTATAACCCTGATTAAAATATAATAACGAAAATATATTTCGTCTTGATTGTCATATCACGTTAATAGGAAATTAAGCAAAACTAAAATTGTTATGTAAATTCAATTTTATTAATGACATTGATTGCTGTTAAGCTAAACTTATATATAATTATCCGCGCAGACAAGCATTATTTTTATAATATAACACCATAATTCATATATAATATAGCAATATTGATTTAAATAATTTCATATTGACGTAATAGCACATTTTCCAAAAAAAAAAGTGAAATATTGGTCAATTCAATGTATCTATAAAGGATTTTAAATGACGTGCTTAAACTATACACAGTAACGGTAACAGTAATGATATATTTTCATGTGTAACGCAAACGTATTGAAATGATTCATCGGACAAAATAAATATTGCTTTAACCAATAACCACTAGAAAACACGAGACAGCTTTTGCATCAGGAACTCAGATATATGTCAAACAAAGTACCTAAATGAATATTACAATATAAGAAAAGAGATCTCAAAAATATCAAAAATAACAGTCAACTCGCTTGTCATATTTATATAGATTTCGTTGTAGTGCTTTCCAACGTAAGACGTGAATCTAAACATGTTATTATAGGCAGAGGTAAATGTTAATAACGACGCAAGGACAGAATGGACTTCCATACTTGGACGCGAAGACTGTGGTTCATACCGAGGCAAGCTCAAAACAGGTTTCTTTTGTCTTTGTCACTACCAACGAAGACGTCCGAAAACTTCACTTTGGGAACATTTTTTCATTAAAGCGAGATTTTCCAAATTTATTATATTTTTTTTTAATTATTATCATTTACCTCAAGGTTTAGTAATCACATTAGACCGTGTTGATGCTAATTGTTGTATTCGCGAAGGTTAAATTTAACTTATCAACGGACTTACCACATGCTAATATATTCGAACACTTCAAATCGAATGAAAATGCCCGACAAAAAAGAAATTCTGCGTTATTTGTCAACCTTCGGAGTGGCAGGCCTGGACGTGTTGTTCTGCATCTTGGCTCTCGCGCTAAATGACTGGAGTAAAAAAAGTATAAATGTCATTGGGATATCCTTGGAAACAACAGCCGGTCTTTGGAAACTGTGTTTGAATGATGAATGCATTGGCTTTGATATTGTTCCAGGTAAAACAACAGTCATAGTTATTATTTAATAATATATTTAAAGGTAACTGTATAAACATTATATCTAAAATGTCAAGAAGTTTAATTGTATCTCAACCATTTACAAAAAATGTGTTTTTAATACATGTTCTACTATCATAAGACAACAAATCAATACTACAAAAAACTATAGTCCACCATTATTAATAATTACATGTTGATATTTTATACCTGATAGTATACTGAGTTGGATGCATTCAGCATTTGTAATTATTGTGTATTGTTTTCAATTTATATTAAATGATCTGAGGCAAAACGATTGGTATGTGTGTTAAAATAACTTCTGCCTAAACGTCAACCATCAATGCTCTCTGTTCTAAGCCTCATAGCGACTTCTGCCTAAACGTCAACCATTCATCAATGCTCTCTATTCATATTGTCTAAGCCTGATAGCATAAGTTAACATAAACGTATGCTCATGCTTTATTGATATTTGTAAATATATTTGTAGATTGGCTGGGTGCGGTCCGTGCTTTTGCGTTCCTTGGCCTGTTCACGATTGTTGGTGCCACTGTTACCTCCGTCCTCTACACTTTTTTCATGAAGGACAAGAAAAGCATCATCTATCTGACCATTGGTCTTGCTGCAGGTTCTGGTAAGACTGCGAGTTAATATAAATTAGTTTTGGACAAAATAGGTTTCAAAGTTTTCAAAAAATAAGTATTTGAAGCACTGGCCCGTCCCTTGGCGGCCATGTTTATTAACCATAATAATTGTGTAAGTCGTTAAATAAATAAACATGTCTGAGAAATGACCTAATAAGATTCATTCAGATATATAAGGAATAATGGCTCGCCCTAGGGTAGTCATGTTTTAACAAATCAAAATGGTTTGAAATTGGTAGATGTTTACATAAAGCACGTTTGTTTTTATGAAACTATTTCGAAAATCCAACCAGTTCGTAATCAGGCAGTATTTTCAATATAGTGTTAAAAGCAAAAGTGACCCTTTTCTGGTGATCATATTTTAAATAATCATTAGAGCTCGAAGAAATTTGGTAGATGGTCGCCTATGAAAACTTTCTGGTAACATATTACAAAATCCAACAAGTGGGTTCTGACTATAATATTTTCATTTTGCGGCTATGATTTTAACGAATAAAATTAAAAAAAAAATACATTTGGCAGTAATATTTCTTGATATGGAGGCATGTTCGTTTAGTGCGACCACTATATGTCGAAAGAAGACCGCACATTTATCAGATAATTGGTTCACTCGCTCACTCTGGATAACTATTCAATTTGTTTGAATGTGATTGACACATGTACGTCGAACGTATTAATCGGTTCACTTTTCATCATTTCAGGCCTCTGCATGATGATTGCGATGGCAATATATGCTGCCAATATGGCTGGACCCTACGGTGGAGGATTTGCGCTGTGCATCATTGCCTGGCTTCTCGGATGGGTTTTGGCTGGAATCTGGGTTGCTATTATGAAACAAAAAGGGCATGTCGTGACTGTATGAATTCGCTCGCATTCTTAAAAAACCAACTGATATTCCTGTGTGGAAATTCTATTTTATCATTTTGAAATACACGTTTGTGGTGTTGTGAATTTATATTTTATTATGTTTTTGTTCCCATGAGAATATGCCTCTTTATTGGTGTGGTTTGCGGAACGTTAAACTGTGTAGCATTCTGGTTATTCACATAATATTTGGAAACAAGTTCTGAGGTCAAACACAAATGGTAAAACATAACAAACCTGCAGATATCGTCAAATAGACCTTTTTTCTCAACTGCCAAAAAACACGGTGACTGAATGTGCTATTTAAATAATGTATATTCCCGTCAGCATTCGTGATATTTCGAAAGCGTGCTTCGGGTGTCCGGTAGAAATTACTGCACAAAGATTTCAATGCAACAGTAAATTCTACAATAGTAATATATACATACAAACTATTGGAAGGCGAATTGCTTAGTGGTAAAATGCTCGTCACACCGACCTAGCTTTTGTAAGTTTGAGTTCCGTTAATTTAAGTGGTTTTCTGTTTAGCCAAAAGATAATAGTTAAAATAAAAAAATGCAAAAAATGCATCAAAATAGATTTGTAATAACAAACAAATGTTTTGTCTGATTTTCTCTTTTCCTTTATAGTTCATTCATAGCATAACAATTTAACCACAAAATCAGAGCACCGCTTCATTGTCTTAGTATGCCGTGTTTATCTCCGTAGAGATGTCGTCGGCGATGTTGATGATCAAAGTTGATGATACAAATCATGATTTACATCAGTCCTTCGTGTTGAACCAAATCACTATGATTAACAATAACTTGCGTTAAATAATGAAATAAACTAATATATATGGAATTCGAACCCGGAACACTCGGTTCAAGTTCTGCCGATGTGCTATGACTTTAAATCCCGATTTACGACAGACATTCACGGTTCAGTGAATGTTGTTGTTTTCCATGCGCTATTAATGTGATAAAAGGCTTATTGTTTCTCACAAATAGGGCGTAGAACTACGACTAGTGAAAATGTCCAAAACTACACATTCAACCACCACTCTTCGAATAGTCGAGCTAAAAACGAACAAAACTTTCTGCTAGGGCGTTGTTAATCCTTTGAAAACTTTCGGTGTTTCCTGTATTGGTACATGTGTGCTGAAAAAAACCCTTAATAGTGTTAAAACAGAATCTTCGTATTTTTTCCACCATTTGTGCTGGGCATTTTAATTTGTTTTTCAAGACAGTTAAAACAATGTTTATGATTATTGAGTTATTTTTTACAATTGAACCATAATTCAATAACCTTCCTTGAATTATTTTGTGTAACTACATGTATCATTTGTACATTTCTACATATACATTGTATGCACAAACACTAGTGAAGCGTGTGCTGTAAACGTTTGTTTGGGTTAGCTGTTCACGATATGTGCTGGATATGTCTTCAAATATATGTTTAATTAAGTGTGTGTTTATTTAATTATTTGTTCCTATCTGTATGCGATAGCTGGTGATGCCTCTGGAGTAAATCGGCATCTACATTATTGTATATTCCGTTTGCACCAAACGCTATCGAACATAGAGAAAATATTTGGTCAGTAACAATATAAAAATGGCCGTCTGTCGATTAAAATGGTTTTCTTTGGCAATTTTGTGTGAATTGTAACTTGATATGTTGGCAAATGTCAATACATGAACGTATAAGAGTGGAGTAACTGGTACAGATTTGGTTCATATATACTTCCTGCTGTCTGACCTAAGCTTTCTTGCGGTTTAATTTTCATTGGACTTATTTAATCTGTTTACGTTTTGTCGCTTGGTCAAAATGTCGTTGTCAAAAAGATTTGCAGATACTTCAAATGAAGAAATTCCACACAGAAAATACATTCAAGTCTATAGAAAAAATTAGGTCAGAAAAAAAAGTTTAAATTGTGTTTTATCATGTTACTTACTTTAAATTATAACTAATGGTTGTCGATGTGATATAAACGATACAGGGTGAAATGCTGTCTCGTATTTTTGCATACGGGGCAGAAATTCAAACTGTGTCTTATAATTCCTTTCTTAAATAAGAAAGAGTTTTCAGTCGAATAAACGTCATTAACGTTCATTAGAACAAATGCCAATTTAAAGCTTCAATCACACATTCCCGATTTTTGCCGTTCTTGAGCCGACAGCGTCCCGAATCAAAATATGTCAAATTTAATTTTTGACCTAAAGATCGAATATGGTCACGACAGCGTCACGACAGCATCTCGACTGAGTCCCGATTTTCCCGAATGCAATCCGACAGAGTCCCGACAGTTTCCCAATAGCACCCGACAGCGTCCCGACATCATCCCGGCATTCCCGTCTTTTTATATTATATGCATCGTAGCGCTGTCTTGGCGCTGTCAGGAGCCATAATCGGGAAGCATTAATGGTGTTCAGTCAAGCTCTGTCGATGAATGACAAACGCACAGAAACACGCACAACACACACGATATATACACCAGACGTGATACATGTATTATGCAATACCGTTCCCTTTGTACCATATATTGTCCCGACACCGTCCCAAATTTGATCCGATACAACCGAATCTATCCGACAGAGTCCCATCTATAGAAATCGGCTGAGTCTCCCGAAGCGAAAACTTTAACTGTCGGGAATGCTAGGCCGATTACGCTGAACGTATCCCGATGATTCCCGATTCTCAGGACAGCGTTCCGAAAGCGTCCAGACAGCTCCCGACAGCGTTCCGACACCGTCCCGATATTCCCGACTTTTTTATTATTTGTATCGTAACGCTGTCGGGACGCTGTCGGGAGCCATAATCTGGAATGTGTGACTGAGGCTTAAGATGTATTTAATTATATTCTATGAACTGCGGCTTTAAGATGTTCAATTAAGCGAGGGTATATCAATCAGTTCTATTGACGCAGTAAGTAACGTCGAAGAGAGTTGGCTTTGTATTTTGTTACTTTTTAAGTGGTTCGAACTTTTTGGTAGTTCGAAACTCAATTAGGTTAATAAAATTGTATTTTGCTGCATGTTCTTTAAAATTGTATTAATATTGTTTTTTTTTCCATGTTCTTAATAAATATTGTATTTAACAATAGTACAATGGAAATAGCACCAATATCACAGATAGCAATGTCGGTGTAACTCCTGCTCGCGCACATGCATTTTCAAGCAAATAAGAAATATTCTGGTTTCCAAACCATTCGGATGTGTTGTTGATTATTTTATTTTATTTGTCTTTCTCTTGTCCGTCATTATTGATGTTAAAGTAAAAACTGAAATAGTTCTACATATATTCATTTAAAACACAGACACAAACATAATTTCCATGAAATTATCGTGCACAGTATTGTAAATTTCGTTTTAAAAACATTTTGATGTAAAAAGCTTACCCCGATATTCGAACCCTAGTCGATGGGTAGACACGCATACCGCTACATCATTGATTCATGTGTAAAGCTGGCGGTAACTAATACTATATTCAGTCGTATGTATATTATAATATAAAATAAGTTAAACGGTTATCTGAGACTATACACGAACATACGTCGAAACATAATTTTGACTTCGTATTCAGCTCATGAATATTCTTGCATAAAGGTTAGGATCAGGTCAATGTTTTCGCATTATAAATTTAAAATATAGCTGCTATATAGTGCAAATGCTAAATTGCTTAATGTTTAGAGTTCCTAAGAAGGAACAGAGAAGCTCTACGTGAAGCAAATAAATCGCTCAAGATCACAGAATGCAATTGTTTTGTTACGAATAATAATAATCGTTTGACCGAATGCTTTTAAACAGAGTATGCAGTTTTGTTATAAGAGTGTTAAATGTACATTAGATCTAAAAGTTACACCGATACAAGTGGTAAAATACTTGCAGTAGTGTCAACAAATCGTTTCTTTTTGAAGACACTTTCTCGTAATCAGGCGGTAAAGCAGTGAATATTACAAGAGGAATATTCAACAAGCAAAAGGAAAAAGAAGCCGGGAGAGAACATTATTTAGAGCAAATTACATTTTACAAGAGGAGTAATAGACAAAAGGGAAGAACAAAAATATCACAATGTACGTTACAGTGCATAATACAGTAGGGTTAGGGATTTTGTTCCGGGGTTAACCCCTTAAGGTCTAATTAGCTGTCAGTTAGATAATAAGCACATGTGGTTGAGTGCAGGATGCATATAATTTGTAAAATACAGTTTAAATGATCTGTTTTGGTATCCTTTTAAAGGTATATATGTAAGCAATAAAAAAAGTATGTTTTGTGCACTACTTTTTGTCTAGTGGTTCCCAGCGTCATAACTTTAGGCCCATGTATTCATGCGCAAAATGGCAGCCCTCATGCCCGTCAAAACCCGTATGTTTTTTCTAAGGTAAATATTTTGAGTTACAACTCATCGAATTTTTTGACATGATGTTTTTTCAAAAGGTTATGTCCTCATCTTTCCAACAATGTATGGTGATATATCGGAAAGTAGCTTGGTCATGGTGTAAAGTGAGATCAAATTTTGAATATTTTATATGTAACAAAGAAAGAATTTATTTGCGCATGCGTAACCTTTAAGAACTTCACGTAATATAAGTCGTCTGCAAAGATTTTGAAAATGGACTCTTGCAAACACTCTGTACTGGAAAGAATAACTGCCAGATGCCACCTTGACCCCATTTAGGGCTGTATTTTATAGGATGGTTGCTCTAGGGGGCAATGGGGGGGGGGGGTAAATATGGGAAAATTAAAGCAAAATGTCCATCCAGAGTGGCAATCCGGGACCCATTGTGTTCATCGTGTTGTTTTTCAGTTTCATTTTGACATTAATTTGCATTAATTTCAACAATTCTCTCATTTATGTCATAATACCTTGTGTTGTAAGTCTGAATATTTAGTTTAAGAACCTGTAACTGACAATAATGCCCGCAAAGGTCGTGTCCGCACTGGCCGATGCTTTGGCCATGATGACCGTCCGACCTGCCTACTTTGAATAATACCAATTTTCCTTATTTGCAAAGTTAACAGATCCCATTTAGTTCATATGTTATTTTGTAATTGTTGTTCAATCAGACTTTCAGCTGAAAATACATGAAATGCATGCATAAAACACTTAAGCCGCTCACGCCAACCTAGACCCCACCTGATGGAGATGGCGGCATCAAAATATGATCACCATCACAGTTCGGTTAAATTTGAGTATGTTTTTTTTTTAATGCAGTGTTGAAAAGAACCAGGACCTCAGTCGGAACCATCAACTCATTGATACACAAGTCTGGGTGAAGTGACGAGTCTTCAAAATTACTTTACTTGTCAACTACACTGGAGCGTTGGGGCGGGGCCGTAAAGCTAACACAGCCGTGTCCGTACCATCGGTATTTTTTAAGGTTAGTACATGATTGTTGTTATGTATTCTACTATCTAATGACTTCTTTTCCAGCCTGGCATTTTTTTATCAACACCAGTAGGAAAAGCAAGAGTTTAACACTTGTTGGGACTCTCAAACCAACAGAACTGTTCGCACATGAGCTCGACAATCTGAAGCCTGCAGAGCGACTAGCCTTATCGCAGTAAATAAAACTTAGTTAACTATTGTGTATGTACACTTATTGTATCTAAGTTACACTAGTAATCACAATATTGAGTAAACATGCACAGAAACCCTTTTTTTATTTTCACAGATTACCCAGCAGAGAGTTCCTGGAACGGATTGAAGATTGCAGGCGGCTGACCTTACCCACAGGTTCAGGTGTGACAGAAGACTGTTAATTAATATATGGCATTGACATTTTGGGGTCAAATTCTGTTTTTGTTGTGTGACAGGAGGTCAAATATGTTGATTGTTATGTAAACAAACCCTTTTCTGGGGTCTAATGGCATCTGAAGTGCTACATTTATATGGATTTTACCCCCAAAAATGCAGAAACTTAAAAAAAAAAGTGTTCAAAACTGAATAAAAACCTATTCATTAACATTTAGAATGCCAATGTAGATGGTTTTCACTTCTGACTTTCTATATTGTATCTGCAATGCCTATTAAAACTCAAACTTATGCTTAATTCTGAGTTAAAATCATGTTTTCCAGACGTACCCAAGTACATTTTTTCCCGTCTTAATTTTTGCCTCAAAACACCATTATATGTGACCTTTTCAATTTTATTTTTTTCCAATAAATCTTTAAACCAGTGTAATAGGACATCATGTTCTTTCTCGAAATATATCAGATTGATGAAAACTGTGGCTTTTATTCAAATTTGAAAGGGTTGGGTTCTCTTAAACGTCTAATTACCCCAAAACGGAAGTCACATCCTCAGAGTTACATGCTGTCAGCTAGATAATACTATTATCCTGCACTCAGCCACATGTGCTTATTATCTAACTGACAGCATGTAACCCTGAGGATGTGACTTCCGTTTTGGGGTAATTAGACCAAAAGATGGTATCATATTTGCATTTATATTATTCAACATTTATGCTTTTATGGCTTGAATAATATGTATGACAACAGGGTAACAATAAATTATGTTAATTTTACTTAATATAACATACCAAAATTCATCTTACGATAATTTGTCCCATTTTATTTTTTATATGTTGAGAAAAAACGTACCACAAATAAGGACATGCTATTTAACAAATCTACAGGACATTTATTGATTATAACTTGTTTATAATGAGCGCGCGAGCTCGCTTTCTGACCATATTTTCTATAAATAGAAAAAGAAACGCGACTGCAGCAGCTGCTGCTTATGTTGCTGCTGCTGCTACTGATACTACTACTACTACTAATAATCATAATAATGATTATAATAATAGTAATAATGATCATAATAAAACTAAAACTAATAATAATAATAATGATAATAATAATGATAATAATAATAATAATAAATACGCACGTTCAATACAACTGAATTATTTTAGTAAACATCATTAAACATGTTTATTAACAAAATAAATGAACCAAAATTTGGTAACTTCTTTCTGTTACTTGTCTCACAAGAAAAGCTTAAGTAATGACCCTAAGCGGAATCGGTTACTATGGAAACTCTGAATGTTTCATCATCATCATTATCATCATCATCATCATCATCATCATCATCATCATCACCATCATCATCATCATCATCAACTTCATCATCATCATCATCAGTATCATTATCACATCATCATCATCATCATCATCATCATCATCATCATCAAAAACAACAACAACAACAACAATACCATCTTAAAATGTATATGTCATTATCAGATAATCGAATAAAATTCCAAAAATAAAAACAAATACACCTTATTGTTACTTAACATGATAAGCACTGCCAAAAAATATCAAACCAAATTTAAAGTTTTATTTTGTATATAATATTTGTAAAGCTTTTTATATAGAAAATCAATTTATACATATATTTTACGCCTATATAATTGTGGTATTAATACTCGAAACACGTGTTATTGGTTTATTTCATGTTCCAAGTAACAAATAATGAAATATCGATAACACTGTCCAGACTTGCTTATCAAGAGTTACATAAATTAGTATCTGTGTGAATTGCGCAACATCGTTTAAAGTAGCGGCATTGTTCAATAAAAAATATCTTAAAAAAAGATATTCGGCGTCTGTGGTAATTTTGCAAATAAGGAATTTAAATGAAACTTCAGCATAACTATTTAAAGCAATGTAATTAAGACTAGATCCGAAAGGCATATAATACTCAAATACTAAACAATACTAGTAGATGACACCTCCTAACATGCCATTATATAAATTATTTAATATATGTGTTGTTTTTTTAACATTAACATTTTATATATGCTCTTTGATTAACTAAGGATTATGTTATGAAATTAAAACAAAATATTTAGCAACACAGAACATGATGCATAAACGGTAATATACACATTGACAAGCCGGAACATACACAGCAAATAAACTTTTTTAACTAGTACATTTCTGTTCGAAGTATGCACGCGCCTAAATATGTTAAACTATTTATGGCTAGATAATCTCGTTGAGGTGTTAAAAAAACACGTATGTCGACAATCATATTTTTCAGGTATCTCGCCTTTTCAACTGAACACTGTCAGTTTGACCCTAAACATAATCTAATCACCTCATTGGTTAAACAAATGATAACTCGTATGACCTTGACTCTTTTAAAGGGACCTGTTCACAGATTGACGAATTGACAAGTTTTCAACTCTGTGTTACCGATTCCAAAAATAAAAGAACAATGTATACAAGGGAGCAAAATAACACAACAGATATAGAAATATACAGTAAAACCGTTTCGTTTATGAGTAATCATCAGTTGAAATGGATAAAATTAAAAAGCGTTTGTAACGCTAAACGCTGAACTAATTTGGAGTGTTTATATTGTATTCGTTGAAACTGTTGACATCACGTGCAACACTTACATAAAGTAAATAATGCATGGTGAAATATAAAAGTCGGAATGGTCGAGTGGTAAAGGCAATAGCCTTTTAATCAGGATGAGTCGTCCCGGGTTCGGGACCAACTTTTTATCTTTTTTTTTCTAAATACTTTTCTTGTTATTATACTTGAGCTTTTTAATTCCGATGTATATATCTGTCAAGTTAAGATATTTTATGCCTAAATGCAAAAATGTATAAATCTGTAAACAACCCCTTTAACAATATGGAAAACCTATGCAAGATAAACATGACGTAATTGCTATCTAACTTGCAAATAAGCAATAAAGTATGTAAAATTTCTTATGTACATTTGTACCTTGCGAATTCTGATTCACTTTCTGAAATGTGTTTTGTGACGTAATTTATTTTAAAATCGTGTTTGATAAATGTTCATTTGTATTGTCAATAAATATTAGCAGTTTGACGATTTACCCCTAGTGCATATAGATAAATATTATCTGAAATACCCAGAAAGTTTATTCAATTTTTTTTTTGGACAGATGGTCCTGAGTAGATGGCTTTGTTGCCGTCGACGATCTTGCACAAAATAAACGAGAGCCAGACACTGAATAACATCAGCTGTTCTGCAAATTGCTATCCCGAATGTACATACATGTGGACGATGTCATCTGTAGTGGTTAGCAACACCGACGTACTAATGCTGGGATCGGTTAATACAGCACATGTAGGCAAATATGAATGCTCAGCGCAGAATTCAGGATCAAATGTCACTGCCATTACACCGAGCTTTTTGGTAGAGATAATAATATTATGTATTTCATTATGTAAGTTCGTTGACAAATAGTAGCGGTAACAGCTTGATAAATGAATTATTTGTATAATGACGAAATATTGGTTTTACTGTACGTAATTAAACGTTTTTGTAGATTTTTAAAACTGTTTTTGAGTCAGTATTAAAATGTAATTCCACTAAGGAATTGACATTGTGTATATTTTTTACAGATGGTTCTGACGTTGG
Source organism: Congeria kusceri (assembly GCA_027627225.1). Classification (NCBI taxonomy): domain Eukaryota; kingdom Metazoa; phylum Mollusca; class Bivalvia; order Myida; family Dreissenidae; genus Congeria; species Congeria kusceri. The sequence goes on along the minus strand of CM051030.1, from coordinate 17,509,579 downwards.
TACCATTTTTTTAGCAACTTTAAGTTATACTCTAAAAACGGGCGACACCATGCAAGAAATTACGTGTTCTTAAAAGTGCTATCCGAATACCTGTACGTATCAATGGGTTAAGTCTGTAATAGAGGTTAGCAACACAAGCGAACTCCTACTGGGGTCTCTTCATAGAGATGAAGCTGGCAGCTATATGAGCATTGCACGGAACCCAGGGTCCAGAGCAACGTCCAACAGTCCAAGCGTTGTATTAGACATCCATTGTGAGTAGTAAAGGGAGAATAATGATAAACTGTACCTGTAATTGGGAATGTACGATGAAATGCCAGAATATCTCTATTTTGATACACTTAATAGCATGCCAAAAGTGTCACTGTCGACGTTCGTAAAGAGGGCGATTTTAGTTCAGATTTTATTTCAGATTTTTTATTTCAGACGGCCCTGAGTGTTTACAATTGTCACTACCGTCTCTCTTCTACACAATCAACGAGAGCCAAACGATAAGTAACATCACGTGCTATGACAGTTGCTATCCAAACTGTACTTACATGTGGTCCAAGTCATCGGTTGTAATCAGCAACACTGACGTAATTATGTTGGGGTCAGTGAACAGAGCTGATGCAGGAAGATATGAATGCACGGCAATGAATTCGGGATCAAATGTTAGCAGATATAGTCCAAGTGTAATTTTAGACATGCTATGTAAGTGTTTTTAAGGTTAATCATGTTATCAACTGTTACATGTATTCGTAAAATGCGAATAAGCCATCGGATATCAAACGGTCATTGTTTCAGTTTTACTTAAAAATCCTCGGCTTCAACCAAGCATGCAAGCGTTGGTGTTAAAAAGCTATATTTTTCGATGTTTGAAAAGTTGAAAATGTCTTAAATTCTGTTTTTGTTTACAGATGGTCCTGACGTCATCATCTCTCTAGTATATCTCAGCTACACTCAAAAGGAGAGAGAGTTTTTGAAAGGAATTACGTGTTCAGCAACATGTAATCCTGCCCCATGTACGTATACGTGGTTGAAGTCTGGAGAAGTTGTCAGCAACTCTAGTGAACTGGTAATGGGATTTCTTCAGAGAGGGGTGGCTATACGTGCTTTGCAAGAAATCCAGCAACGGTATATATATATGCAACAGCCCAAGCGTTGTATTAGATATACATTGTGAGTGTTAATGCTTAGCATATTGATTCAAAGTGTTTCGCTATTAGGTATCAACACAGAGTCTGATAATTGTTTGACCATTCAAGATGTACAACACGTAATAAATAGCATTTACCGTTAAAGAAGTATACCGTCATGTGAATAAAACCAACATACTGAGATTCGAAGTCCGAATACATGACGTTCACAAAATCATCACCTATACATTTTCAGATAATGTAAACATGGCATTGTCTCCATCGACCCTTTTGTACAGTCTAAACGAAGGTGAAACACTGAATAGCATTACGTGTTCTGCCATTTGCTATCCTGATTGTACATACAGATGGTTAAAGTCATCGGCAGTGGTCAGTTGATAAAAAATTAACTTTTGCAGAAATCGTTTCTAATTGACATCTTACCGATCGAAATAGAAAAACAAACGCATCGAAATCGGTTCAATAATAACGTTTTGATAACTTGTTAATGTAAAATTATCTGTATGCCTCTGAATAAATCGGTATGTAAATTAGTGTATATTTCGTTCGTACCAAGCGTTTTCGAACATAGACATTATTAAATGCCTTTCGTAAATAAGAAAGGGTTTTCAGTCGAATAAACGTCATTAACGTTCATAAGAACAAATGCCAATTTAAGATGTTTTGACTTATATTCTATGGACTGTGTTTTTAAGATGTTAAATTAAGCGAGGGTATATCGATCAGTTCAAATGACGCAGTAAGTAACGTCGAAGCGAGTTGGCTTTGTATTTTGTAACTTTTTAAGTGGGTTTGTAGTTCGGAACTAAATTAAGTTATTAAAATGGTATTTCTTCAAAACTTTATTAATATTGTCTTGTTTTGTTTTCATTTGTTTAATAAATATTTTATTTAACTAAGCAATAGTACAATGGAAATATCACCAATATCACAGATAACAATGTTGGTGTTACTCCTGCTCGTGCACGTGCATTTTCATGGAAAGAAGAACTATTCTGGTTTCAAAACCATTCGGATGTGTTATAGATTATTTTATTTGTTTTGCACCCTCGTGCCTTTAACGTGTCCGTCAGTATTGATTTGAAAGTAAAACCTGAAATAAGATTTGTAGTTCTACATATATTCATTAAAAACACAGCCACATACTATATTCAGTCGTATGTATAATAGAATCTAAAATAATTTAAACGATTATCTATAAATGTACAAGAACATAGGGCGAAACATAACTTTGACTAAAGGTTAGGTTCAGGTCAGTGTTGTCGCACAATAAATTTAGAATAAAGCTGCTATATAGTGCAAATGTTGAATAGCTTAAAGTAAGAATACTTATAAAAATAATAATCATGATGATAATAATAATAATAAAAATAATAATGTTATAATAATAATAATTATTATTATTATTATTATTATTATTATTATTATTATTATTATTATTATTATTATTAAAATATGAATTTTACTTAGCATTGCAGAGCATGCGCTGAAATCACAACACAAATAGAATCATTAAAATCCAATTATAATTTAACGCGAAAAATACAAGCGCGCCAAACGCAAACCGTATGTTTAAATGGTTTCAAAACATGAAATTTGAGACATGCTCTTGGTCTAGGCTTTACATTACTTAGTTTATAGATCGGTGAGCTGTTTATAAGTAATAAGAGAAGCTCTACGTGAAGAAATAATTCGATCAAGGTCACTAAATGCGATTGTATGTTACGAAAAATAATTATCGTTTGATCGATTACTGGTAAACAGAATATGCAGTTTTGTTATAAGAGTGTTAAATGAACCTTAAATATAAAAGTTACACCGATTCAAGTGGTAAAATAGTTGCAGTAGTGTGAAAAAATCGTTTCTCTTTGAAGACACTTTCTTGTAATTAATGTGGTAAAGCAGTGGCTACGACAAGAGGAATATTAAATAAGCAAAAAGAAAAAGAAGCCTAGAGAGAACATGATTTGGAGCAATTTACATTTGTGAAGAGGAGTAATATACAAAAAGGAAGAACAAAATATCAGAAGGTGACGCTCCAGTGCATAATATATTAACCGAAAACGTCGAAACCAAACGGTTGAGTGCATATAGCATTAACATAGATATTGCACACAAACTTTTACTCCAAAACAATGTTTGAAGCAAAACAGATTATCGGTTTTGTATCCGTCGGAATGTCCTGTCTGAGTTTCCTCTTCTGTATTCTGGCGCTGCTTCTGGAGAACTGGATCGTCGAAGACACAGGACTTGTGAGTGCAGGTCTGTGGCAATGGTGTATTGCTGGAATTTGCGTTCCGCATCCAACCAGTTTAGGTACGATATGAGACCATATGATACTATGTCTTTGCGAATGTGTAAATTTCTTCAATGTGTGTCTTTCGTCATGAATAGTCGTTTGTTTGTTTTGAACAAAATAGATATGATAAACCGATGGATTTTACTTGTTTTGAAGTTAATGACCGTACACTCTTATGAAAAACTTTACATCGTTTTAGTAAATAAACAACCAATAAATGTCTTTCTTTAATATTTCGGAAATATTTGGCTGTTGTCATGTTGTACCACGGGGTTTATATTTTGTGTGTTTATAGTTTGAGTGTTTATATTTTTTTTAATATTAAAGAATAGTTTGGTTAGTATCATGGAAAGCGGACTCGTTGATTACTACATTTCAATCTCTTTCGTTTAGTTTCCCATGTGTACTGCACCTCATTATTTTAGTGCATTTGCAAACTTGATTTTATGTGAGAACTTAAATATAACTAAATTTGTTTGTATTGTTGTTGATTTTTAAATAGATGTAGTTCTAATATACATGTAAGAACAGCGAAATAACGATTACTATACGACATGTACTGAAGGTATGGTTGCAACAAGTGCAATTACATGTTAAGCGTATCTCATGATATTTTAAACGCATTATATTTAGTACGTATGTTGTAAAGTAATACATTGACGTTGATGAAGACGTTAGGGCCAATACACAAAAGAAAAGCAAAAGAAAATTCATTCTTAGACTAAAAAATAATAAAAACGTAGCGATTCAAGATAAAAATTGTCTTGTTCGTTCGCAAAAATGCCCAGAACATGTGTAGTTTGTGTTATTTATAATTTGATGTAAATAAAAATGCTATACTAAGATTTATATTAAAAGTTTTTAGTATAGAATAGTTTATGCTTTATACTTCTTGAGAATAAAGTTGGCCAATGTGGGCTCAGATTGCACTTCTGTTCAAATAGAATGATATTCACATAGCTCCTAAGACAACTCTTAACTTAACTTGGACTCCAGTGAAAAATTCAGAACAGACTTTATATGTGAAATCCAATGAGTTTTCTGTTTAAAAACAGTACGAAACTAAACACCTTTACAGTATTAACTGGTTTAATAATGTTAATATAAAAATAAACACGCATTAAACAGACACATAATTAAAGAATTGTATCAATTTAAGTAATTAACTTGAAATATCGTCTTTTACTACTTAACTTCATGAAAATTTCTTAGGAGCAGACCTGATATATTTACGTTTTAAATACTTAGCTTGCTATTATTTTATTAAATATATTTATATAGTTCCAGGATATATTCATGCAGTGCTTGCACTGGTTTTTCTCGGGTTATTCTCGATGCTTGGCGCCACAGCTATGACAATCATCCACGTGTTCCTCGCGAAAGATAACATAATCTTCATGTACGCCAGCGTCGCTTTGGCAGCTGTAGCTGGTACGTATGCACAGAGTATTAGTTTAAAATTCTGCATCGACATTAGGACTGAAAGTAGATGCAATTATCATATCTGAGAAATAACTACAAGATCGAAATGCACTATATTTGTATGAAGACATTAAAGCCGCAGTCCATAGACTATAATTCAATCCACCTTAAATTTGCATTAGTTCTAATGAAAGTTAATGACGTTTAATTGACTGAAAACTGTTTCTTATTTACGACAGGCATTGTATAATGTCTATGTTCGAAAACGCTTGGTACGAACGGTATATACACTATTGTATATACTGATTTACTCCAAAGTATATGCTGATTTACTCCAGAGGCATCACCTGCTATCGCATACAGATAACTCTACGATAAAAAGTTACCAACATGTTATTATTTTACCGATTTGAATGCGGTTTTGTGTATGTTGATCGGTAAGATGTCCATTAGAAACGATTTCTGCAAAGTTTTATTTTTATAAACATATTGCTGGACTGCTGCTTTAAGACAAAATACAGTTTGAGCAAGCCTAAACACGTGGTATCTGCTATGCAGATACTTTTGCTAGAACAAAATAGTTGTTGAATGGGGAATGTTGTTGAGATTTGAACTAATGTCGAAAATGGCCGTTTAAATTATGTTAATTATAAAGTTGAACGAATGTCAAAGAATGACCGTTTAAATTATGTTAATTATAAAGTTGAACTAAATTATGTTAATTATAAAGTTATTGTGACATTTTGCTAAATAGTTAGTACTTTTTCTTAGAAGTATAAAACGTGTTCATTTCTATCATTTGAATGATGTTATATGTAAACTAGTTTTGAAGCACATAACATACCCATGCATTATCGTGTATTTTAAGGATTATTGCTATTGATCGGGTTTGCCATTTCCATGAGAACTCAAAACGCTTCCAGTTTGGTGCCGGCTTCGCCCTGTGCATTGTGGCATGGTTGTTCGCATGGATTGTCGCCGTTTTAAATGGCGTGGTGGTGTGCATCGTCAGAAAAACAGTCTCGTAGAAATCGGTTTGCTGCTAAAAGTTCACAAATCGACTGAATTTCGAACACAGGAGTGGCGGTTTTCACGCAGTTACGCTATATTTACTCACTTTCATATATGTTTACTCAGTAGTGCGTAATGTGTTGAGTTTGACAGATAGTGGAAATACTGTTACCTAAGTTAATACTTTGATGTTTGAAGGTTTGCATTTTGCTATCTTTTCGCTCGATCTTTATCTAAATTTAGTACTGGATACCGGTTTATACAGAAATTAAATTCGACGTGTTTTTGTGTACATTTGACATACTGTGTTTTATGTGTTTTTTAGTTTATTTGATTATTTAAGTAAGTAGCACAACTGTCAACCAATACGTGGTATTTTTTCAAAAAGACTAGTCAAATAATAATCAAAACCTGACATTGATTTAAAATATCAAAAAAAGTCATGTTGGATGATATACAACCAATGTTCAGGAGAATCCTATATATAACTGAATAAGTGACATTAGTTGAGTCGAATAAGGAATACGCATTTTTGTAAACAAATGGCCTCATGCGATATAGTGCTTTAGTGTTGGACAATATTTACCTTCTTAAAATGATTTCCTTTTGAGTACAATGTGTTTCTATGGACTATTTAAAACCACGGAGTTATACATTTTGCCGTGTACATTATCTAATCAGCATGAGGGCGATGACTGCATGTGATGACTTATACCGGAATCAGGAGGAAGGAGTGTCTACAATCTTTACAATAACTTGCACGAAGTCGCTATATTAAAATGAGATTAAGATGGAATCGCAATGCGGGTTTGTGTGTAGGTATTACGTACGCTTAGCTATAACTCGCAATGAACTTTGCAGTTTTGGCGCTGAACCGCTTATTAAAAACCATTCGTCTTGTATTTTTTAATAAAGTATATTGTGTTTATTCTATTCGTTTCTTGTATATACATTCAACGTTTCTACGCGATCAATGGGACTACTTTGTGGAAACGATATCATATCAGGCCGGTAGTTAGAGAATTCTTTCTGCGATTCTATCATAACTAACCCGTAGTGTGTGTCAAATGTATGACCTACACTGCGTTTTTTAACATGATTGAAATTTCCATAAACATGCGCTGCTAGCATTTCAAGTTTAATGATTTTAATATGACTACGGCGCCCTTTTATTTCAAGTATATGTGCTTCATGTAATGTTTTTGTTATTGCTATTTAATAATTCACTTGCAACAAATGTAGAATTTAAACATTTAGAAATTAAACAAAACTGTACTTACTGTTTAACAATTTGGTATTTACACTCCGCAAAAAATATTATTTTAATTGCATGTATACAGTATATTTAAATTATATTTTAACCACGAATGGTATATTTTAAAATAGTTATTTCCATAACCCCATGCCCCATTTACAAAATTTAAGTCAGGTGCTACCATGCGCCCTCCCCTGTATTGACATTGAATGCGACTGTGCATATTATGAATGGTATTCAGTCAAATCATGCTACCTTAAACAATTAACTCAGTTCAGACTATGTGTCTTAATAATATATCGTTCTTTTGTTTGCATTTTGAAAGTTCTTTACATAGTATCTAAGTTATGTATTTGTATTTTTTTGACATCTTTATATATTACTCTTTACTGCGCTTTACTCATTTTGCTTTTAATTACAAGTATGATCTTCTTTTTTTAAGGATAATTGTATGATTCATTGTCTCGCACTTACAGTTTAAAAGTCGCTTCACAAAATTATATTAACAGTATTTCAAAAATAATTCAATGATTCAAATTATATTGGTACAGTAACTGAACGAATAAATGTTGAATTCTATATGTTGCTTTCAAATATAAGCACATCGGTGTACAATATGTGTGCTACTATGTTATTAAAAAAGTCAAAGTTTATCGATTGTTAATGGTTGCTTTTAAGGGCTTTTCAAAGCCACACGAACTTTTTCAGAGACGTTACCCTTATGTTTACCTCAGGTCGTCAGTTATTATTTCAGTTTGTTTTGTTTTATTATCAGATCATGCGATGACATACGATCTTCTAACCCCATTTTAGTTCAATCATTCTTTTTCTAAAGAATTTGAACAATGAGAAGCATGATATGAAACAAACAATGCGATCAATGGTCCAGTATGCGATTCTTTTGATCTGAAAAATAATTATCAGAAATACAATAAAACAGAATGTGTATACCTCTGTTATTAAAGTGAACCTTAGGTTTAAACTAAATGCACAACAATAAAAGCGGACACATTCTTGCCGTACAACAATTTCATTGATGTAGTATAAATAAATGTTTCGTTGTGAAGACACTTTCTCTTAAGCAGTACAATTAAGCATTTGTTTAATATATAAAGCTAGAAACGCCCGCAAAAAGAATGTTCAACAAGAAAGTGATCATCAAGCCTGGGCAAAAATTACTAAGAGTAAATTTCATTTGACAGGATTAGTAATACCCAAAGGGAAGAAGGAAGAAATTTAAAAGCAAACTACGGCTTTGGAGTGCAGAATACCGTTATTACTCTAAATGTTGGTGCACTCTAAATGTTGGGAAACTCTTATAATATGATAAAATAATAATTTTGTGCCAATCTCAATTTGGGACACTTTGAACATTAAAATATTTCCTGTTTCTAAATTTTGGGGCAATATTTTTTTCTAAATTGGCAATGTAGTGTCAATTTCAGTTAAGGCGGCATTTATAAATCGCCATAAATCGCCATCTAACTATTATTTACAGGCACCATTAAATTGCAATATATTAGGAAACTGTTCAAGTTATGAATGCGCATATTCCATACACCCGTATCTCATCACAGCTGACCCCATCAATGTGGCCCCTTGTCGCCGCGTCATTAATTACTGCCTGGTTCAAAGATCTATATCCACTGTGATTTGCGTGTTTTATAGTAATAAATATACACACCCATTATGCAATTAAACCTTACAAATAATTGGTTTGGACCTCAATTTATTATTTTCAATATTGGGACACATTCAGGGGCATTTATTTTTTCTGCTTCTAAAAATTGGGACAGCAAAAAAATAATTATTTTTAAGTGTCCCAACATATAGAGAAATTACGGTATATTAACAGCAAAAGTCCAAACCAAACGGTCGAGTTCTTATAGCAATAACATAGAGACTGCAAACAAACTTTTACTCCGAAACAATGTTTGAGCCATGTAGGACCATATTTTGCACAAATCATATCTCATTCTTCACACCTCGCAATCTCATTTTTCACACTTTCTGTGAAATTTGTGATCGAGTCCAGTATTTTATAAGCACTCAAATCATATTCTTCACACATGAAAACAGTGTTCACATTAAAAAAAAAAAGTGAATTTGTTACAACATAATCCTATTTTTACACTGTATGTGCCCGAAAAATAAGGGTGTGATTTACGGTACGGTACGGTATGCATGGTATGGTACGATATGGTGCGGCATGGCATGGCATGGCATGTATGGCATGGTTTGTAATGCTATGGTATGGAAAGGTACGGTACGGTTAGATACGGTACGGTTAGATACGGTGCGGTACGGCACGGTTAGGTACGGTACGGTTAGATACGATTAGGTACGGTTAGGTACGGCACGGTACGATACGGTACTGTCCAAACGTACGTACCGACATGTGCGGAGGTTCTAACAAGGTCAATATATTACCGTCCGTGTATACGTATATTCTAGTTCGGGCGGACATATGCATGGTTATTTTTGGTTTTAATAATCATAAATAAGACGTTTTTTTTCTACGTACTTTCTGATGCGTGTAATTGTTAATATCCCAATAAAATGGTGTACATTCGTATGGACGTGCGCGAGTAAGCATTTCTATATCATAATTAGACCGTACAAACGTATTTACTAACGATTAAGTGCATGCATACATGAGTATATAGCTCCTAAATAGTGCTTAGTTTCTCATAGTGATGAAAATACGGATGATGATGTTAACGATAATGATAATAATGGTGATGACGAGAATAATTTATGACGATGATGACGATGATGATGATGATGATGATGATGATGACGACGATGATGATGATGATGGTGATGATGATGATGATGATGATAATGATGATGAGTACTGTATAATTACGCTCCAAATAATAATTTCATCGATTGTCGCGATACAATTTCACCATCAAATATGTGAAAAATATGAACCGTACGCATACCCAGTTTTTGGCCCATCACATTCTTCACACTTATAAATGTGACAAATGAGATCCTATTTTTCACAGGCGTGTGAAACATATGATTTGTGAAAAATATGATCCTACAGAGCCACAATAGATTAACAGCTAAAAACGGTTTATATTCTATAAAAAAAACGTACATACAATGCCTAATAGACTATTTTCAATTTCTAAGGAAAATCAAAATAATCTTAACTTTTTACGGACTGGGGTCAACTAGACCCCACAGGAGCGGATGAGGGTAAAAGCCTCTGAACTAAAGAGCTTAAGTATAATAACAACAGAAGGATTTAACAATATTTATACATATTTTTGACTGTATGTAAGCGATCCACGTATTGTCAAAAATTTTAACGAAAAAAACAGAAACACTCCAAATTATTTCATCGTTTAGCGTTACAAACGTTGTATAATTCAATTTCAAATGATGATTACTCATAAACGAAACGGTATTTACAGTATATATCTCTGTCAGTATAGTTAGTTCGCTCCCTTGTATACACTGATCTTTCTTTTTTTGAATCTGTAACAAAAAGTTGGCAAATTGTCAATTTGTCAACCTGTGAACAGGTCCCTTTAAAGCGTAACTGACTATACTATAAAACTGTTCGATGGGTTAAAACCAGAACCCAATATCTGGCTTGGTTGTAATTCTAAACCATCGAATAATGTAATTCGGTATGCTAGTTTCAATATGTTTATATTCCTTATAAAGTGTATATTCACGCTTTAACCACATTTGTGTCAAGTATAGCAATGTCTCCAAGCCTGTATTGGTATTAAATAGCATGCTTTATATTCTGAACTAGATCATTTAAAAGCATTCTACCTTAAACGATTAAATTCGGTCAAAAGCATTCTACCTTAAACGATTTAATTCGGTCAAAAGCATACTACCTTAAACGATTTAATTCGTTTAAAAGCATTCTACCTTAAACGATTACATTCGGTCAAAAGCATGCTATCTTAAACGATTTATTTCGGTCAAAAGCATGCTACTTTAAACGATTAAAATCGGTCAAACTATTTGTCATGTTATTATGGCAATACCGCTATAACCTTATTAATAACAACTGCGTATATGTACGAGTATTCGTATTTTATAGGTAGCACAACTCTGTTTCAAGGTATTCGTTGTTCTCACATGTACCGCTTTCAATTACGACATCAGTGCTCCAGATAACTTGTGTACTTGGGGTAAATGTACGCGTACTTCTGAAAATTTGGGAGTAAATGTACACTCTCCCCAGAATTAATATGGGTAAATGTACACTCTGTGTACAATAGGTGACAAATTTACATCCAACAAAACTTGACTATATGTGGAAAAAATATTATTTAAAAAATCCTTAATAATCTAGCAGCAACACCATTATAATTAAAATGTTACTAGTAAAGCTTTGGATTAAGACTTTTATTGCTAACTACAGAAAATATCAAATGCGAAATCAGGCAGACAGGCCAGTCAAAACTTCCAACTTCTGTTTTCAAGTCACTAAAAGTTGATATTATGTACCCGAGCATAGGAACTATCGTGAGTAATTGTTCACCTAAACTTTAATTTCTCTGCGTATATGTACACCCACTTCTTGCATGTATGTTGCCAAATATTTGAAATAATAACACAAATAGCATCATTAAAATTCAATTGTAATTTAAGCCGCAAAACACAAAAGCGCCAAACACAAACTGTTCTGTTTTGAATGGTTTCAAAGCATGAAATAAGAGCATTTCACATAACATCCAGAAATCCAACAGCCCAAGTGGACAATGTTTCACATACAGTTTTTACAAACATATAACAAATGTACACACATAAGTATATATTTGTAAAGACAATTACATGTACAAAAGGCAAATACGACTGAGCAAATCTATTGATACAAATGGATATTGTAGAATTTACAATATCATATGGCAATATAAATGTACAAAACCTATCAACAAAATGAATATAAAATAGGACATTTCACTTTTTTGATCTTAACTTCTTGTTTCACAGATCTTTCATCAGAATTTCATAACGAAAAAAAAAGAAAGTAATAATAAAAATAATAGTCAACTTAGCATTTTGGGTATTTAAAGGGTAGAACCATTCAAATGTTGAAAACATTTTTTTTAGAAGTATAATTATTGCAAATAATTAGTATTGTTTTAACAGATAAAATTTTGTAATAAAACATAAGAATGCCGTTAATTAAAGTACACGTTTTACTAATGTTAACGCCTAATTCAAGACTACCTGTTTGAAACAAAACAATAGACAGTCTCAGTATTGAGCTACGGTTGTGAAGTATGGGATTTTGGCAAATCTGCACAAGTAGGGAGAATTCTTTAAAAAATTTGTAAAAACCTTCTTAAAGTAAAACAATCTACATGTTCAATGGCTGTTTTCGGAGAACTTGGCCGACATCCACTGTATATCACTAGACACACACGCATTATTAAATATTGGTTAAAAATATTAAATACGACAATATTATTATTAAGAAGTTATACCAAGCATTGTTAGATGATTGCATTAAAGGTAAATCTAACTGGTTAACCAATGTTAAATTTCTTTTAGATAGTAGTGGTTTCTCATATGTTTGGGTTACCCCCTATTTAGTTAATACGAATAGTTTCCATCTAGATTTAAAACAAACACTGCTAGATCAATTCAAACAGTCGTGGTATACTGCTGTTAATAACAGTCGAACTTTGTGCACTTATAAGCTGTTTAAAACTGATTTTGACTTTGAATATTATCTTGATAAAGTACCATTAAGATATCGTATTGCATTATCTAAACTGAGAGTGTGATCTCACCAATTAAAAATAGAAACAGGCCAACACAGCAATAACAGAATCGAACAGATATTGCACTTTTTGCATAAAATTGATTTGGAAGACGAATATCATTTTATATGCATTTGTCCTCAGTATAGTGACATTCGGAAGACATATATAAGTAAATATTACTATACTAAACCTAGTGTGGTCAAATTTATTAGCCTATTTAAATCAAACAATTATAAAACAGTATTGAATTTGTGTAAATATACATACCATGCTTTTAACAGACAAAAAGGTATGTTTAATACTGTACAATAGTTGCAATAATTTGTTGTTCTCTGCAGTTGCATATATTAGTGTACATATTGTACATACTTTGATTAAGCTGTCTCGTATTTTGTCTTATGTTTTCGTATGAAATCTACAAGTCCCTCCTCTGGGCAAGTACTTTATTAAAACACATTTGTTGTAACTTTATCTGGATTTTGTTTTTTGCTATGCGAACTAGAAATAATAAATGTTTATTGTTTTATATACATATTAGTATTATAAACTGTGTATATATGTACATATGTTATAAGGTGTCATGTGACTGTTATTATTATTCATTGCATCATGTTGCGAAAAACATGCATATGTTTAAGTAACGAAATAAATATGTTGAATCTTGAATCTTGAATCTTAAGGCTTAAACAACGTTTCTTATAATCAAATAAATTAAATAGTCATAAGCATTTTGAACATAGATCATTTTTAGTACAATTTGTTATTTTATTATCACGAGTAACAACCCGTTTATAAGAATACACATTAAAATAAAAGAATTCCTAATCCCTAATTCCAGACTAACAAGAGTTCACTTCCTCAAAAATCAATACATGTATCGACAATAAATGTGGTGTTCCTAAATAGTACAAAACCAATTTTAATTGATCTTATATATATATACTATGTGATCGAACAAGAAACAAGTTATAAATATAACAACTTTGCCTTTTGCTAATAGTTCATTTTCTGAAGTAATTCGCTCTATAAATGTGTACATGTTTGGTCTTTTTTGGTAATATTATGGAATGCATTTTGCTCTTAGTCCCATATATACTTACATTCAAGCATAAAGTGAAACTTATCTTCAAGTGTGTTACAAACATTGCACTAGGCGCTCTCAATACATAATATATGTGACGACAGGTGCAAATTAGATAAAATTATTCGAAATTTATCGACATGACAAAAATTCGGGTATGGATAAAAAATTGAATTACAGCAATATGTTTGTATAAGTTAGCCCTTTTGAAGTCTCTCATTCCAATTCTGAATACGAAAATACATTGTGTTTTCCTTGACATTTTATTTAAATAAGAGGAAGATGTATGTCTATATAAAGTGAATGAAAGGGGATTTAAGGAACATGGCATTTCTGCTTCCCGAAATACATACCCAGTATTAGAGCATGTTAAAACAAACAAAAAAACAAGATGACGGAACAAATTCTTAAAGCTATATATTTTATAAATTCAAAAAATTATACGTCTGCAAATTTGAAAAGAGGTTGAATCCACAGACATTGATTCCGATTGTGTTGCTCTACTTGAGACCCATCTGTTTTTGTATTGTCTATAAAATGCTAAGTGGATATTACTTACCAATGAGTAACGAAATTGCAACAGAAGTTATTTCACATGATCTAATTGCAAACAATAATATTTGCTGAGACTGATAACGCCACAAAGAGAATTGTGAACTGTTTATTTTGGCCGATTTATAAAACTGATATGGGTTCTCAGTAGCCTTGCAAGTAGACTGGTCACCACTGGTGTTTCATTTGAGAAATATTTGTATCGTTGTTTATGTGTAACTAATTAACTAGTTTGGGTTATGATGCGTAAGAAATAAATCTGGAGGGCGTTAGCTATAATAATTGTGTATGGAAACTATTCCTTGCAATTTAATTCTATAAAATTAGCCAATATTTATTGAGCTTAACGACGTTTAAATAACGCTTTTATACCTTTTAGAATGCATTGTTTGTGGACATTTTTGTATGTATTATGTGTTGCGTGCCAGTTAACCAAATAATTTGAGTACAACTTTCTTATTCTATGAAATTTTCAACTATATGATGTACTAATGATCGAATTTTACACAATTGTAACGTTTGTCTTATGGACTATTACAATGCACAATTTTTTCTTGAATTTGTTTAAATACTTTATTCAGATTTCAAAATTGTTATAGTGAATAGATATATTGTTTATGAATTTGCAATACTTTTAGGAATATACTGGTAAAATGTATAGATAAATACAGAATATACTGGTAAAATGTATAGATAAATACAACGAAATAATTTAATGAATTTGAGTTAGTTTCCTTTTTATTAAGCACGTTTCTTTGCAACTGAACAATAAACATAACAGATACATTCTTAAAACAAAAACATTACTTTTGAACACATCAAAGCATACACTTATAGAAACAGAAAGATTTAACATGAGATATATGGAACAACATTAGTCATTTTCTATGTTCGTATACTTTTGTCTATTGAATCATGCGTTTTCCAACCGATTACAATAGACACAAAATATTGTGTAGTGGAAATAAGTTTAAGATTCGTAACTGATCTCGGACTTACGGACGCACTAAAAATATATCAGAAAATGTGTTTATTCTAGCAGAAGATATTGTTGACAATGATATTGCAATGAAATTCTCACCGCAATTAACACATGCTGCGTTAATGTCATTCTTTTTCTATTTAATGCAATCTCAAGTTTGGATATTGTAATGAAAGACATAGCAATTCTGTACACCTACGTAGTGCGATCATCCCATGCCAGCACATACAGTCAGTTAATAAAATCTAATTGTATGTTGGTTAAAAATTGACAGACATATTGAACTAGTGAAACATGTATTTTTGGTTCAACATTAGCATGTAGGACCAAATAATGGCCTCTTAAACACTAAGGACAGCGCCAACCTCCGCGCAGATATTTAACTGTGTTCGAGCATAGCTCATTAAATCCCTGCCGGCATGATGTTACACGTGACCATATGCAAACACAAGCATATGATAAAAACGTCGACAACGTAAAATCCTTGCGTTGTTATGTTTACTTTTTTTTTTTTTTTTTTTTTTTTCATTTTAATTCGTTATACATACCTGGACCAATAATGCAACATATCTGTGTCATTGTTATAAAATGATAATGACAATAAAATTTTTGTAAAAAAATAATCTTCAATCTCCTCATAATAGTCTCCCCTAAAAACTTCCAAATCTGTAAGCTTTTTTTACTCTTGGTGGCAGTGGTAACTGAGAGAGTATCAATGGGGAAGTAACCACTGGGAGGAGTTTGGGACAACGCGTGTTCCACAAAAGGGAGACTTAGCACATAGATCTACGTTTCAGATAACGGACTTAATCAATCGGTAGGCTAATGTCAACACAGAGAAGCCTTATGTGAAACAAACAATGGGATCAAGTTCCCAGTATCAGATTGTTTTGTTACGATAAATAATTATCGTTTGAAAGCATACTACAAAACGGAATATGTACCAGTGTTATTAAAGTGTGAAATGGGCCGTAAATTATAAGGCAACACCAATTAAAGCGGAGGGATACTAGCATTGTTACTATTCAATAGCAGTAGAATAAATAATTGTAATCTTCGTGAAGACACTTTCTCGTAAATAGTGCAGTTAAGCCTTGGCTATTGCAAAAGGAATATTTAAAAACAACTAAAAAGGAAGCCTGGACAAAACATTATTTAGTGCAAATCACATTTGGCAAGAGGATTGGTAGTCAAAAAGGAAGAAGAACAAAATAGCAATAACAATAGTACAGAGTATATTAAGCGAAAAAGTCTAAACCAAAAGGTCTATGCTTAGAGAATCAACATACAGACCGCACATAACTTTCTTCTAAAAAAAAACTTTTTTGAACAAAAACCGATTATCGATTTTCTTACCGTCGGATTTAGCTGTCTGAACGTCCTCTTCTGCATCTTTTCATTTGTTCTGCCCGACTGGGTTGACGAAGTCACGCTTGGGAGCGCAGGTCTATGGAAAGAGTGTGTTGCAGGAATTGCGCTGCGTATCCACCCAGATATGGTACGATATGAGACCATAAAATTTGTCTTTATAAATAATCTTTGTAAATCTGTGACATTATATATCACTATAGATTCTACATATTTTTCAAGTTATTGTCCTAAAATGTTCGGAAAAACTTGACATTTTTCATGTTATTGTCCTAAAATGTTCGGAAAAACTTGACATTTTTTTAACGAAATAACCAACCAATCAATGTCTTTTTAATATTTCGGAAATAGTGATTGTTGTAATGAAATTTTTCATGGTGCTACATGTGTACCACTGCGTTTATGTGTTTTATGTTTATGATCTTTCTGTAATATTTAACAAAACGATTTTGATTACAGTTATGAAAAGCGGACTAGTGGATTATTACACATTTGCTTAGTTGCCCATGTGAAATTATTTTCAGTGTATTTAATAACTGGGTTTTATGTGAGAACTACAATATAACTATACTTTGCTGTCTCAATAGGACATCGAATTAACGATAACTACCATGTCTCCTTTATAACATATACAATATATTCGAAGTACAAGTTCAAATACATGGTATCTAATGATATAATAAACGTATAAATATAAAAGTATAATTCGTATGCATGCTGTAAAGTAATGCATTGTCGTTGATGAAAACGTAAGGGCCCGTATTAAACAACACTCATTTTCAGACTAAAAGATAATGAATAGGTTTAGGTTTAAGACAAACCAATCGTGCACGTTCGCCCAGAAAATATGTCGCGTATGTCAAATGTGAATTGATCAAAGTAAAGAATGCTACACTGTATAATAAGAGTCTTGTAGATAGATAGTACATTTACATTAAGAGTTCTTAGTATAGAACACTTACAAAATCTTTATTTTTACATCTTAAGAATGGTTTGGTGAATGCGGACCCAGATTTACAAAATCGTGACTGCTATTCACAAAGCTTATAAGGGAAATCGTAAAATAAGTTGTATTAACAATAAAATTCAGATCAAATTTTATATGTGAAATTCAATGATTTTGTGTTTGCAATAGGGTAAATACTAAAGCGTAAAAAAATAAGTTTGTTTCAGGTTAGCCGACCTTCCCTACAAAAATGCTCCGACCCTAGAACATTTTATTGGGTTTGTCAGAATTATTTTTGTTTTATTTACATTTTTCAATAATTAAATGTGTTGTTGGATAAATAAGTGTTTTGTTTTGATAGTATCCACTTATAAACAATGTTTAAAGATTATTACTGATATGTTTTGAATATTTATTCAGTTTTAGAATCTTCAAGTTGACCATTTACCAAAAAAAAAAAAAAATACTAAAAAAATTATTCCGACCTACCTACCCTAATTTTTTTGGGCATGTAACCTGACACAAACATATTTTTTACGCCTAAACACCTTAACACTAAATGCTGTTTTAAAAACAATGCTAATGTAAAAATAACTACGCATGCAACTGCCGCAGATTTAAGGATTGTATGAATTTATTTAATGTACTTAATTAAGCTTTCCCATACTAGATTTTTAATACTAGTCGAGATGTTGTTTGATAATGATACATGATACGAGTTCTATTCATGTATTGCCAAAACTTGGAATATCGTTTTTATTACTTAGCTTCACTAGAATTTCTTAGGAGCAGACCAGATATACACACTTTTTTAAATACTAAGCTTGCTATTATTTAATTCTAGATTTATAAAGTTCCATGATACATTCATGCAGTGCGTGCAATGGTTTTCCTCGGGTTATTCTCGATGCTTGGCGCCACTGCCATGACAATCATGCACGTGTTCTTCTCGAAGGACAACAAAATCTTCATGTAAGCAAGCATCCGTTTGGCAGCTCTAGCTGGTACGTACGCAAATAGCATTTGTCCGAAATTCTGCATCGACATTAAGACCCAATGTAGATGCACTTATCATATCTGAGAAGTAACTGTAACATGGAAATACTCTACTTTTGTATGAAAATCTTTAGGCCAAATACAGTTTATTACACGAGCAAGTGTAACACATCGTCACTGGAATGAAGACACTTTTCCTAGAACAACATGGTTTTTGAATGTTAAAGATTTCAACCAATATTGAAGGATGACAATTTAATTCGTGTTAATGATAAAGTTATTGTAACATTTTGCTAAATAGTCGGTAATTTTCCTTAAAAGTACGAAACATTAATTTCAACCTTTTCAAGGATTTTATATGTAACCTTGATTAATCACAAAACGTATCCGTGCAATTTCGTGTCTTTTCTTTCAAGGAATACTCCTAATGATCGGGTTTGCCATTGTCGCTGAAAACACGAAAGATTACACCTTTGGTCTCCGCTTCGCCCTTTGCGTCGTGGCATGGTTGTTTGCCAGGATTGTCGCCTTCTTAAATGGCGTACTGGTGAACGCAGGCAGAACAATAGTCTCGTAGACCAATATCACATATACCAGAATGCGTATCGCAGCGACATAATGGAAGCACGCATGATTGAAACTGACTGTTTCCTGACAGTGACCTCATATTTAATAACTTTAGTACAACCTTGTAGTGCGTAATATGTTGTGTTGGACAATCGGTAAAAAGCGGTTATCTAAGTTTAGATATTGTTGTTGGGCGTTTTACATGTTCCTATGGTTTTAAATCTAACTTCTACATTACGATGGATACATGTAGTCGCCAAAGCATTGGTCCGAATATGATTCGTCGCTTATAATTACGATATATAGCTGTACACATGTGATTTACTGAATGTTATTTTAATATTTTGTTAATTATTGAAGTGATTTGCAAATAAAACAGACGTTTTCTGTTCAAAGTAGTGCACCTTCAATAAAAAAAAAAACTTGGATTTGGTGTGTATTCCACTTGTGTCTGGGGGTAAGCTGCTTTGAGAAAGCATAAAATCATTTGGCGTGTGATTTGGTCAAACTTTATGTTTGTTGTTCGTAATAAAATATTAGAATTTATACTGATAGCAAAATTAACGCTTATGTTCCATTATTTAATTCCTTGAAGAATATGGACAACAAATGAAACATTTTCAAATATTCTTCCACACGCAGGTGGTTATAGCGCGTGGCTATGATAAAATAATGAGTTAACGCATCATCATTTTAATGACAAATAATCAAGAAAATGGCGAAACGACAACTTTTCTGCAAAAAATCACTATCAAATATGTATTATATCTCTTTTGCGTTTATTAAGATCGCGTTCATGAAACTCTATGCAAAAGTGTTCAAATTATGTATGTTCAAACCGATGCACCCTATGATTCGGGCGTCCGGAGTTGGATACCTTATTCTACTTGATTGTGATTGTTTTCAGCAATATATTGTTTTCGTCATTTATTATTTATTTGTCATTAAAAAATAATGTGTTCGCTAATTATTATCATAATCACGCGCTAACCAAATTTGCAACCACACACAGTTACAACCACACACAGTTAATTATGCATATGTTTGCACGGCTACAAAGTTAATACAATATGTAAAATCGTGCCACATATTTTGAATAATATAATGGGAGTGAATACGTAAATATGAGAACAAGTCATGTTTTTTTAGAGTGGTGAGGCAAACGCAATACAAAATATAATGTCCATTGCGGAGTGCCAGGGGTACGTTCCTCAAAACGGACATGGATCTAATATAGGTTTAGTCCTTTCAAGTATATAGAGTAAAGATAACCGTATCAACTTTACGTAGATATGAGGGAAAAAAGTTCAAGGTTGAAAAGTCTTTTGGCGAAACGTCCTGTTGACCATATTTTGTTTGCTATGGATACGGAAGTAGCCCTAACAATCAAGTACATAAAATACAAACAAGGTTGTAACTGACCTCCAAATATGGATATTGTTTAGTAGATTCACATATACGGCAATATATAATGAAACCACACACGTGTCAATTGAAACATAATATAGTCTCCACGTGACCACGCATAGCGCACGTTTGGTAACAAGCAGCACACGTCCACTAAATGGAAACCACGTTAATAGTAGTATCCCTCATATCTTGTTTTGGGTGGAAAATTGTTTTATTCAATAAATCGTTTGATTCGTTTTTTGTTTTTGTTTTTCATTTGTTATAAATTAAAATACATATTTGTCCCAATATATTGATTAAATTATCGCTCTATTGATTAATTACATCAGTTCGCTTTGACATTTATAAGTTCCATATACTTTTTAATTAATGAAATACGTAAATATATAATTATACTAACGTGCTCATTTCGTTTATGAACGTTAATTTTGAATTTGAATTATTATTACAAAAATAATAAAATTATATATGTAAATAAATAGGACGAACCACTGGTGGTTAGATACCAGTAAATCAGTGGGAATCCCTCCGTGGTCCATTCAAAAATGGTGCCTATTAAAAAAGAGTTCCTTTTCTCTTCTGGTGCAAAAGCCATTTTGCAATCCCAGACATGCCTTTTGTAGTTATTTTTTGTTATATCCCATGTGTCTGAAACATGTTGCTGCATTTCATTGGAGGCTAACTTGAAAGGTGAACTGGTGTGGTGTGCTTACCGTGGTATGCGGCTTTTGTCGAAATATGACTGCCGAAACCATGTTTTCTACCGGTGTCTGCATTTTTTCATGCGAGATGCATTTTCTTAGAAGTAGCATGATGTATCTTTCTTATTGCAATTTTTGGAAGAGGACAGATTCATCTTTAAATTCATACCAGGCTTGCACAATCTGAAATAAAGGAAAGGCTAGAAAATGCCTAGAATGTTTGCCGTTTTATAATGGGACCCTATAGAAATTGTTATTATGCATCTATCAATATTTTACCCCAGCGGGGGAGCGGCGGGCAGACCCAGGGGAATTTTACTAAGTTTATTTTTTGGTGTCTAATTCCTTACCCTAGGACCAAGCAATTTTTCTAAATCCAAACAGTGGGAAATGCTATTGGTGTATCAAATAGCCCGGGGGACAATAATACCAGGATCTAAAGTCCGACCAAAGTCTATTTCCACGGGACCCGGAATCATTCCACATGTAAAATTCCCGCCTGTCGGGTATCACTTTTAGTCTAAAGTCCCGTATATGCCCGCCGCTCCCCCCTGGGGGACAATATTGATTGGCGCATTACTGGTACCTAACCTGGCGTTGTGAATATTGATTTTGGTCAACGCATTTAGTTCGTATTCATTTGCATGAAGTACAATATATAAATATACTTAAACAGAAATACATAATTCTGAAACGATGTTGCTTCAGCCTAATCGGCAGGGCTCTCAGCAGCTGTTGTTTTCTGTTTCATTATGAGAGATTCAGAACTGGAACAACCGTATATGTTAGTGATATGTAACCAAAAGCCATTTTAACCTAGGGGGGCACTATACAGTTTCTCGGGCTTCGAACTCGGCCTGGTGGGGTCTGGGTTCGAGCCGTCTTGCACACACTGATAATGTCAACACCTGAAAACAAACCAAACATCATTTCAATATTGTTGTGGCTGTGGCTTCACAAAAATGTAGGGAAAAGAATTATGCACAGAGTTCCACTATAATTTTAACATGCATGATCAGCCAATTTTGGGGTTCAAATGTCACCAGTTTTCGCGACCATTTCGGTGATTTTCAACATCAATTTGCAACTTTCCTGCGAATGAGAGCAACTCAAACACTGCATGCCTGTCTGCGTAACTTACCAGGTACTTGATTGCAACTGAGCAAACTGGTGGTCAACCATTCAGATTTTCCAATAAATTCCAATGTATGTACGCCCTTTTAAATATCCTGCCAAAATGGCGTTCAGAGCTAGGAATCCTCATTTACGAATTTTATGCGCAAGGTGGCTCAACACATACACTGGCTTTACATAGGTCATATTTCCGAATTCACTAAGCATGCAATTATAAACTCCAGCCTTTAAATCTGATACTTACAAATTCAAAGACACTCAAAATGCTGCTCAGTTGTACTGTGTCCCTATTTATTAGAATTTTCTCACCTGCCAAATCGAATTTTTGGCTGAAACTGTATAGTGACGCCTTAAGGGAAAATCACACTGTTCCATAGAGGCAAACTGAAATCATAAGCTTGTAGTGCAACCAACACCTAGCTTCCATAATAAAATTTGGATGAATATAATGACTTCTTTTCATTTTATTCATGTTTTAGCACCCATGTGACATTGCGGCTTTTGGCCAGAATTTACATGAGAATGGAAACATTGCTAAAATTACACTTTGTAACAACCGCAGTCTTGATTTGATGGTTTAAGCACAGTGCAGAAACACCTAATTCAATTTGCACACCAAGAGCACTTTCCACATTATAACAGAACCCCATGAATGAACAAAGCATCACCAAAGCTCAGAAAACTGCGAGTTACACAGTAATTTGTGGTATTCTAACTGACAGTATGATATTTTCCAACCCAAACAGGCCCAAGAATGTTACTAATAAACCCAGCACACAAGAAGTATGAACTTGCATGATTCATAACTGTAGTCATATAATGGTGACCAATATGGGGCATACCAATCAGACCGCTAGCACCACAAGGCCCTGTCGGATGGGTCCGGAGCTGCAGGACACAGATTGTAGTTGCGGATGTCCACAACAGATGACAGCTGATCTTCTTAAGGCAGTTCACCTGCTGCAAAAGAGTGACAAAAAACCTCAGATTGAAGAACAAGTAAACATTCATTTATGCGTGCAAGCTGGAAACACATGCGAAGTCACACGCATACAACTTGAATCATGTTTGGACCGGACAAGAAGCGACAATGAACGTATGAGTTGGTGCGGGCCATCTTAACCGATGTACCAACTGGTTGAAAATCACTTGTTTTACCTGCGTTTTCTGTGCCACTAAGGAAATTCTCCACTCAATTTGGCGATTATTATTCTAATCTGGACAAGGAATATTACATTTGTTTGCCCGTATAGCTATTTACAAATGGCTGAGAAACTACATCTTTGAATAAAATAGGCAGCAACTGCACTGGCCTGAAACCATCACATCCATTCAACAAACACGTGTCATTTCTGTCCGAAAACATTTCAAATCTATGCAAAATAAGTTTGCGATATCTTTTCAGCTGAAATTTGATGTATTTGAAACATTCGTAACTGTTCGTTCACTAGTGTGTGCCTGTGTGGAGCGCACGGGCCATTTTATCCACTCCAAGAGCATAAAAGACACAAATTCAATGCACAAAATACATAAATATACCATTCAAATGTGTGTTAAGTAGTTTTTCTGTTACAAAGCAAAATGCATTTTCTTTTATATTGGTATAAATATATTCTTTAAATGAAGCTTGTTTTAACATCTTATAGTGCCTTTTGTAAAATGACAACAAATACAGCTTCTGAGTTACCTCCCTTGTTTGGGACTCAATAATCATCAAATCATGGCCCGGACATTGACAAAACTATCCAATCCAATGTGCTGAGTTGCAGAACAAACTAAAAAATACCATATAAAGAGAATATGCTGACTTTCAGAAAATACCATGTTACCTTAATCGAAAATCACACGGTTCCATAGAGGCAAACTGAAATCATTATCTTGAAGTGCAACCAACACCTAGCTTCCATAATAAAATTTAATGAATATAATGACTTCATTTCATTTTATTCATGTTTTAGCACCCATGTGACATTGCGGCTTTTGGCCAGAATTTACAAGTGCAAAGAAGCCGCACTATGAGAATGGAAACATTGCTAAAATTACACTTTGTAACAACCGCAGTCTTGATTTGATGGTTTAAGCACAGTGCAGAAACACTTAATTCAACTTGCACACAAGAGCACTTTCCACATTATAACAGAACCCCATGAATGAACAAAGCATCACCAAAGCTCAGAAATCTGCTAGTTACACATTAATTTGTGGTATTCTAACTGACAGTATGATATTTTCCAACCCAAACAGGCCCAAGAATGTTACTTATGAACCCAGCAAACAAGGAGTATAAACATGCATGATTCATAACTGTAGTCATATAAGGGTCACCAATATGGGGCATACCAATCAGACCGCTAGCACCACAAGGCCCTGTCGGATGGGTCCGGAGCTGCAGGGCACAGATTGTGGTTGCGGATGTCCACAACAGATGACAGCTGATCTTCTTAAGGCAGTTCACCTGCTGCTAAAGAGTTACAAAAAACCTCAGATTGAAGAACAAGTAAACATTCATTTATGCGTGCAAGCTGGAAACACATACGAAGTCACACGCATACAACTTGAATAATGTTTGGACCGGACAAGAAGCGACAATGAACGTATGCGTTTATGCGGACCATGTTAACCGATGTACCAACTTGTTCAAAATCACTTGTTTTACCTGCATTTTCTGTGCCACTAAGGAAATTCTCCACTCAATTTACAAATGGCTGAGAAACTACATCTTTGAATAAAATAGGCAGCAACTGCACTGGCCTGAAGCCATCATATCCATTCAACAAACACGTGTCATTTCTGTCTGTAAACCTTTAAAATGTATGCAAAATAAGTTTGCGATATCTTTTCAGCTGAAATTTGATGTATTTGAAACATCCGTAACTGTTCGTTCACTAGTGTGTGCCTGTGTGGGCCATTTTATCCACTCCAAGACCATAAAAGACACACATTCAATGCACAAAATACATAAATATACCATTAAAATGTGTGTTAAGTAGTTTTTTTAAGCTGTTACAAAGCAAAATGCATTTTCTTTCATATCGGTATAAATATATTCTTTAAATGAAGCTTGTTTGAACATCTTATAGTGCTTTTTGTAAAATGTCAACAAATCCAGCTACTGAGTTACCTCCCTTGTTTGGGACTCAGTAATCATCAATTCATGGCCCGGACATTGACAAAACTATCCAATCCAGTGTGCTGAGGTGCAGAACAAACTAAAAAATACCATATTAAGAGAATATGCTGACTTTCAGAAAATGCCATGTTACCTTAAGGGGGCACTATACAGTTTCTCGGGCTTCGTACTCGGCCTGGTGAGGTCTGGGTTCGAGCCGTCTTGCACACACTGATAATGTCAACACCTGAAAACAAACCAAACATCATTTCAATATTGTTGTGGCTGTGGCTTCACAAAAATGTTGGGAAAAGAATTATGCACAGAGTTCCACTATAATTGCAACATGCATGATCAGTCAATTTTGGGGTTCAAATGTCACCAGTTTTCGCGATCATTTCGGTGATTTTCAACATCAATTTGCAACTTTCCTGCGAATGCGAGCACCTCAAACACTGCATGCCTGTCTGCGTAACTTACCAGGTACTTGATTGCAACTGAGCAAACTGGTGGTCAACCATTCAGATTTTCCAATAAATTCCAATGTATGTACGCCCTTTTAAATATCCTGCCAAAATGGCGTTCAGAGCTAGGGATCCTCATTTACGAATTTTATGTGCAAGGTGGCTCAACACATACACTGGCTTTACATAGGTCATATTTTCGAATTCACTAAGCATGCAATTAAAAACTCCAGTCCTTAAATCTGATACTTACAACTTCTAAAACACTCAAAATGCTGCTCAGTTTCACTGTATCCCTATTTTAATATTAGAATTTTCGAATGCCAATTCGAATTTTTGGCTGAAATTGTATAGTGCCGCCTAGGGCACATACCGACAAGAACAACAAAACAACCAGGAAGTAAATGACTAAATAAACAGAATAATGAATTCATTTGATATAGTGGTTTTTATAAAGGCATTAAACCTTCATTTGAAAGTTTTTAGCTTTGATTTATTGGCTACGATTCCAGTGTCATTTAGTGACATCGCATTTTTTAGTAAACAGAATAAGTGAAAAGGAATTTCAAAGTTTGCCTCTACCTGGCGGTCACACCGGAAAACCTTTGAGTTTGAGAGGTTTACTGAAACAATTAAGTGTACGTATATTTTGCTTTATATTCGTTAATATGCTTAGTTTTACCGGTCAGTTTTCAGAAACTTGTCTAGCATTTGCATATTATCAGATTCACTTTCATTTGTGTACATTGCTGGGCCTGGTTAGCTCAGTTGGTAGAGCGCTGTACTGTCAATCCGGGGATCGTGAGTTCAAACCCCAGCCAGGCCATCAAACTTGTGTGGGGATTGGTCATGATATTATTACAACGGCCATTCTCCCCCTACCACTGATTCAAGTAGGGCAGTTGTCGGTTACTGGCATAGGTATGTACACTTAGTACTGGTAAACCGCTTAGATTGGCTAAGCTTGCCCAGAAAAAGTGTGAGTAGGTTAACTGACCGCTGTGATATGACTGAAATACTTTTAAAAATGGCGAAAATCCAAACAAACAAACAAACAAACAAATCAATTTCATTTTATTTTTTTAAATGCCTTAAACAACAAAACAATGCCACTGGATCTTTCTGGTGTACATGTAGTTCAAATTATTAATCACACACGTTTAAGATTTTTATATAGATTAGATTTTATTTACAACATTTCCAGAAGGCCAATGGCCCATGTGGACAAATTTTAATAAATATTTTTTGATAACAACATTAATAGACATATATACATAATTATAACAAGTACTTAAGTTATGAGTAAGCAAGTGGTTACTAAACATTTTAAATAATAAATACATACAAAATATCAATAAATTACTAACATTAGTTAATACATATTTACCATACTTGTAATAAAGAGAAATAGTCATATCTATCGATACATTGATGCATTAGTGAATACATACCTTTATACACAAACACTCCAAATTATTCCATCGTTTAGGGTTACAAATGCTTTATAATTGGATCAATTTCAACTGATGACTACTCATAAACGAAATGGCTTTTACATTATATTTCTAGGTCCGTACTGTTATTTTGCTTCCTTGTATACGTTGTTCTTTAAGTTTTGGAATCGGTAACAAAATGTTGAAAACTTGTCAATTCGTCAATCTGTGAACAGGTCCCTTCAATGCCCTTATTGATCAATCATTACAACGTTAACGTCATCCAAACGCAAAGACGACCCCAATACTTGTGTTTGATGTTTTCAAAGATCAAACACCACTAACCAGCCTAAATTGCTGTACAATTATACTCGTTGCCTAGTAACGTGAGTGACTACTTTTACTTATTAGAGTGGCCGCCCGTGTGCGCATTGAAAGGACGTACTTCAAAACAACGGCATTGGGAAGGCGGTGCAACTGTGGTTTTATCTTTGAAAACACCAAACTTGTCGTCTTTGAAACTTTTACAATAATACTGCGTTTGGATGACGTTTACTTTTAATGATTGATCATTTTTTATTCCTTTTTTTGGGGGGGTGGGGCGAGGGAATGAAAATTATTCATTAGTACAATTTATGACCTAAATTTGGATACCAAATTTATCCATATTCAAATCTTAAAACATATAAAAATGACGAAATAAAATCATGTCCATTTCCTTTTCTTCTGTTAGTATTAATTCTTGAATTTGCGGATTTTTATCTCCATTTATATCTCAACAAATTGCAGTGTGATCGCTATATCAGGTTTAGCTTCTTTTCGTTGTTTGTTGTTTGTTTTTTTGTTGTTGTTTTTTTGGATTTTTCGCCGTATTCAACAATATTTCAGTCATATAACGGCGGTCAGTTAACCTACTCACACTTGTCCTGGGTATGCTGGTTTACCAGTACTGAGTGCACATACTTATGCCAGTAACTGACAACTGCCCGACTTGAATCAGAGGTAGGGGGAGAATGGCAAATGCCAACAGTACATAAATACTTATGATAATATAGTGTGAAATACATGTATATTTATATGACTGTTAGTGATCAAATCAATCAAAGAATATCATTATAATGAATATATTTTATTATTAATATTATTATTATAATTATTATATTATCATAACTACAACAACTTATGAAAACAACGTAATTTCTTCAAGTGTTCATGTTTTGTGTATTTTCTCTTTACAGGCGAAGGTGATTTATAGCCAGCTACCTTGTAATGCCCGTTTCATGCCACTGTTGTCTTTTCTTCAACTGCAAACTATAAACTATAAATACGTCTTTGAATATATGGTGTATTTTGTCTTTTTAAAATAAACTACAATTGTGAATATATGGTGTATTTTGTCATTTTAAAATAAACTACAATTCTAACAAAATCCTATGTGTTTGCGTTATCTTGGTAGGGACAGTTATAGTACCAAAAGAGGTAAAGGGTACAGACGTACGGTACACGTTGCTGCTGAAAAGGAGCAGCTGGAGTCTAGAGGGAATTATACCAGTTCATTGTTTTTTTTAAATATTTTTTCAATGTTCCAAGATGTTTATCGGCATATCTCAGTAAGTTACTTCTCTAGTCTCGTCAAGCTTAGTATGGTATTTCTGATTGAACATGCGCCACTTCTTATAAACTCTTATCTATAGTGTTTATTGTGCTATTGGCAATTCTTGATTTTATTGCAAAATTAGTGGGCTAGCATTTGTATTACATGTTTTGTCATCGCAACCAATTTTGCAATAGTTAGGCCATACACATTTGATTCAGTGTTGAGCGACCCTATGATTTTTCGAAACCTACCAATCAGGCAGGAAAAAACAAACAATGAGTCGATAAAAAAACATTTTACTTTCACAACTTATTCAAGACAGTGGTACAAGCTAAAGCAAATGTTTACCTGCAAAACTGTTTAATTTCATCTTAATACTGGGTACCTACTTTAACACAGTATTTAACTGTGTAAATTGTCTAGTTGCACAATATTTTTTACAAATATTGGTGAAAACACCTAAAAGTCTTTTCTTTTCAAATTGTATATGCTTTTCAAATAAATTTTTCACATTGTAAAAATTGTTTTTTTTTCGTTCAGGCATCCAAAAACCAACCAGCCCGAGGACGCTAAACGTAGAATCAAATTGGTATAGCCTTATTGCAAAACTGGTTTTCGTTACCAAACTGGTTGTAACAAAGCTAGGACTTTATTGTTAGACAGAGATGTCTTGTAAATACATTCGTTCCTACTGTGCGATTTTATTGACCTGGCACTCATGAATATTCCGTGTATTTTCGTAAATCTATTTTAAGCTACCAACTCAGATAATTGACTAATTAGATACGAATATGTATTGATTAAATCTATACATCGGTTACAATTGATACTGTAGTGCAGTGGTTAGCACGCTTAGTTTGTAATCGTGATGTTTTGGGTAAGAATCCAACAAAATGCACTTTTAATTTATTAAATTAAATTAAATTTATTGAATTGATCATGACAAGGAATCTAATCATCAACATCGATTCTGACACATAAGCGATCTACACCGATACTGAGAGCGAAACTTGAGTCTTTGTGAATGCATTTTATGTAGATAAATGAATTACATAATACAAATAAAACAAATGAAAAAAAGGAAAGAAAAGATAAAATAAAGAAAACATGTTATAAAGTAAAAAAAATGATAAAAAAGATTGTGGCAGGACTCAAACCACAGCCATTGTGATTCTAATTCTAAATCACTGTCCACCGCGCTATTTTTCCCGAGGCTTGTTGATGGGTGCTTTTGTTATATGACTATGAAATCCGTGCTTTAGACGCTAGATTAATATTAAACCGATATAAATAAAACAGTCGAGCGCTACCGGAGATTAATGAGTGCCAGGTCAACAAAATCGCACAACACTGTGTTAGTTCGACCTAAGTAGGCGTGGTAAGTAAATCGCGTGGTAAGTAAATCCCATATAGCGTACCGTCAATTCATATAGGCGATGTTTTCCCAACACACGTCAGATTCGTAGCTACAAATAACTGTAACACACGATATGCACGGGTTCCTCGAGCCCTATTGGCCAACGTGTTAATAAAACAGGGGGGAAACCAGTTCAATAAATAGCATATTGTGTGTGTTCGTGGTGGAACGAGGGATATTGGTCACAAATTATCCAAAGGCCGACCATGTTGGAAGGATTTATCAGCCGGGCGGTTTTAATTCTGCTGTTGTCAGCTACGTATGGAGTGGTTTCGTCGATCGCCGTTCATGCAGAGGCATTGCCGAGTTTCAGTAAGTGGCGTTTGATGTTTGTGTTGTTTTGTCATGATCTAGTGGGATTTGAGACTACTAAAACACAGCGGCGGGTGAAAATGCCATCTGTGAGTCATTTAGAAAGATATTGGTAGTAGTATTTGGAGTACTAGAGCTAAATACAAGTATCGCCGTTCATGCAGAGGCATTGCCGAGTTTCAGTAAGTGGCGTTTGATGTTTGTGTTGTTTTGTCATGATCTAGTGGGATTCGAGACTACTAAAACACAGCGGCGGGTGAAAATGCCATCTGTGAGTCATTTAGAAAGATATTGGTAGTAGTATTTGGAGTACTAGAGCTAAATACAAGTACAACAGTAATAGTACAAGAGTAATAGATCAGAAATGGAAATGTACCAGTCAGAATATTTAGTCAACAGAGCAGGTAACCAGACCAAAGTATCGCAACGCTTACTCGTACATAAAAAGCACACTCACTCTAATATACATGTACTAACAACATATAAAAGACTAGTTAGTTACCAGTAAGCCTGGAAATATGATGCAGTTTAACATAATTGTTACACATGTAGTTAACATAATTAAATTATTCATTGTGTATTTTATTTAACGCTTATGTCGAAGTCTCTAGGTAAGAAGCGCTTGAACAGCTGTCGCGTATTATGGCTCATTGCCACCATCGCGACAAATGTAATTAATAAAACAAACGTTGTAGTCGCAATGATTCCCCGGCGTGTATATGTTTATGCAACTGTATGTAGATCTTTAAAATAACATGTAGTACATGCTATTATTATCATGTGATGTCAACATGAAAGGAATACACCAACAAAAACGAAGTGCACATCAATATCGATGACTTTGATACATGTATAACTTTCTTCCTCGTAGATTGCGCTTTAAACGGTAACATTTCCCTGAAGAACCCCCATCCGGAAACGATGATCTGGGTGAACGCCACGAATTCAGTGGACGCTGGCTGCAGCGCCAAGTTTCTCGTGGACCCCCCGCAGAACGCCGTCGACCGGCAGTTAGTCGGCATCACCGGCTGCTCCCTGGTAAGCGTCAGGGCTCGTGTTTCTTAAATTCCTCAATTTCCTTCAGTCTTTGGCTGTTTTAAGTTGAGGTCTGTACATGCATTTAAATGTTTCAAAGTAGTAAATATTGCTTTGATATTTCATATTTTACCATTTTATTAAAAGAAATTGTTGGATTTAAAATATAAAATTTTATCTGAATTTTTCACTGAAGTACAACCTAAGTTAAGATTTCCCTTAGGAGCTTTGTAAATATCAGCCCTGTCCTAGTACGCAGAGAAACCGCTTTTCACTGAGAGCTTTGCTTAGGACTGCGTCTGTGTCTAAACTGATCTCAGACTTGCGTGTCTCGTTAAGGACTGCGTCTGTGTCTAAACTGATCCCAGACTAGTGTCTCATTAACGACTGAGTCTGTGTCTAAACTGATCCTAGACTTGTGTGTCTCATTAAGGACTGCGTCTGTGTCTAAACTGATATCAGACTTGTGTGTCTCGTTAAGGACTGCGTCTGTGTCTAAACTGATCTCAGACTTGCGTGTCTCGTTAAGGACTGCGTCTGTGTCTAAACTGATCCCAGACTAGTGTCTCATTAACGACTGAGTCTGTGTCTAAACTGATCCTAGACTTGTGTGTCTCATTAAGGACTGCGTATGTGTCTAAATTGATTTCAGACTTGTGTGTCTCATTAACGACTGCGTCTGTGTCTAAACTGATCCCAGACTTGTGTGTCTCATTAAGGACTGCGTCTGTGTCTAAACTGATCCCAGACTAATGTGTCTCATTAACGACTGAGTCTGTGTCTAAACTGATCCTATACTTGTGTGTCTCAGTAAGGACTGCGTCTGTGTCTAAACGGATCCCAGACTTGTGTGTCTCATAAAGGACTGTGTCTGTGCCTAAACTGATCCCAGACTTGTGTGTCTGTTGACTGCGTCTGTGTCTAAACTGATCTCAGACATGTGTGTCTCATTAAGGACTGTGTCGGTGTCTAAACTGATCCTAGACTTGTGTGTCTCAACAAGCCCTGAATACTTTTCGGCGTAGCTGCTGTCTAAGATCACTTTGACCTATATTTGTTGTAAATGTGTACCAATGAAAAGCTAGAACTTTGGCGCGATAAGATAATTATGCAGCGGGAAAACTGAATGCCATTATTATTTTGGGTAATTTTGAACGCGCGGGAGAATTTTAGGATATACTAACTTACAACAATGGTTTAAAGTCTACCAATAATGGTTGCTTAATTTTTGGGAAAGTCAGTTGAACTTGCTACATTAATATTCAAAACTGATATATATTTCTTGCTTGTTGGTCGTTTCAGAGTAACTAATCTTTAGTGATCTACGAAACGCCTACAACTTTATTTTTCCGATTTCCTTTTTATTATATTATTACGAACAGTGGTATCGCCC
Source organism: Congeria kusceri (assembly GCA_027627225.1). Taxonomy (NCBI): domain Eukaryota; kingdom Metazoa; phylum Mollusca; class Bivalvia; order Myida; family Dreissenidae; genus Congeria; species Congeria kusceri. The sequence goes on along the minus strand of CM051030.1, from coordinate 17,476,206 downwards.
TTGACTGAATATTTAGTTGTCGTTCTTTACTGATTAACTAGACGTCGTTCTATACTTATTACTGGGTTGTCGTTCTTTACTAACCATTTAATTGCCGTTCTTTACTGATCACAAAGTTGTCGTTCTTTACTGATCACTGAATAACGTTCTTTGCTACAATTATTATTTCGATTGTCGTTCTTTAAGTACTAATCACTGAACTGTCCGATGACTTTTCACTGAACGTTACTCATCTAATAATAACTTTACACCGCCCAATCCTATATGAAACTCAATTTTGTAATAACTTATAAAAATGCAGAATTTGTTAAATGCTATTCACTCGGTTAAGTGTTCTGCATGTAAATTGTGTCCTTCAGGAAACCGATATCAGTGTAATTCTGAGCACAGAGGAGGGGCGAGTACCGGACGTCGTTACGGAAGCGTCTGTCGTCTTCTACACGATACGGTGCCTCGTAACCCCCAACGAGGGATTCACGCGGGACTTTGTGGATAAAAGCTGGGTAACCAACGTGTAAGTGAATTATGATATTCTCCGGTTTTGATATAAGTAAGTGATTTATTTAATTAACGAGACACGCGGATACATGTACGTACATGGTATACTAGTATACAAGCTGTATACACTACTTTGACTAATTAATAAGTTACACTCAGCCCCTCATATGTCACTTTAACATTGTTGTAAGGCCAAACAAGAAAACAGTTGGTTTCCGCTTACACCCCAAACAAATCTAAGGGGGGGGGGGGTTAAAAAATAACTTTTTTTTCTTCCAACTTTTTTTCCTCGCGGCATATTCACCACACAGTTTAGGTACCTTAGCTATAAAGGTTACCGAAAAAGACATTTCGCAATATGAGTTTGAAATTTACTTTTTCAAAATATGAATTATCGAAAGGCCGCATTTAAGCGAAAACTGCTCTTTTGACCAAAAGTCAGAAAAAGTAAATTATCGATAGGCAAAAAATATTTTAGGGGCGGCGGAAAAACAGTATAGTAAACGGAAACAACTTTTTTTTACTCAGAAGTAGGAACGTTAAGTGAATTGGTAGCACACGTTTGATGAATGTTAAAGTACAATATTTTTTATGACAATTACTGTGTGATAAAACATTAAAATGATTATGGTTATTTTAACAACAAAAACATAAAACCGATGTTGAAAACATATATATAACAGTTGAAAGGTTAGTTATGCTTACAAATATTACAATAATACAGTTCAGGCGAACCACATATTTCGATCGCCATCGCAAATTCCGAAGTTTTTCGGTAAACGTAATTACTCAACGCGTCTTCGAGCAGATGCGCGGTGTAGTTGCTGATACCCGCCTCTAAACAGCGCTGTAGGACCATATTTTTCGTAACACGTCACAGGTGTGAAAAAATAGGATCTCACTCTTCACACATCGCAATCTCATTCTTCACATTTTCTGTAAAATTTGTGTTCGAGCTCAGTTTTTGATAGTCACTCAAATCATATGCTTCACACAGGAAAAAAAGTGTTCAAATCATCATAATCCTATTTTTCACACTGTATGTGCCTAAAAAAAGTGGGTGATTTACGATACGGTACGGTATGGTTTGCATGGTACGATATGGTACGGCACGGTACCGGAAGGTTAAGTATGGTACGGTTGGTACGGTACGTTTTGCATGGTATGATACGGTACGGCACGATACAGGACGATAAAGTATGGTACGGTTGGTACGGTACTGGTCGGCATGGCATGTATGGTATGGTTTGTAATGCTATGGTATGGAAAGGTACGGTACGGTACGATACGGTACTATACGGAGGTACGGTACGCTACGCTACTGTACTGTCCAAACGTACGTACCCACATGTGCGGAGGTTCTAATAAGGTCATTTTATTACCGTCCGTGTATACATCTATTCTAGTTCGGGACGACATATGGATGGTTATTATGGTTTAATAATCCAAAATAGGACGTTTGTTTGTACGTACTTTCGGATGCGTGCATTGGTTAATATCCCAATAAAAAGGTGTACGTTCGTACGTTCGCGAGTATGCATTTCTATCTTCTTATTAGACCGTACATACGAATTGACTAACGATTAAGCGCATGCAGACATACGTAGCTCCTAAATAGGGCTTAGCTTCTCATAGTGATGACAATACTGATGATGACGTATATTGATAATAATAGTGTTGACGAGAATAATTATGATGACAATGATGACGACGATGATGATGATGATGATGACGATGATGACGATAGTGATGTTGACGATAATGGTGATGAAGATGATGACGATGATGACGATAGTGACGATGATGATGATGACGATAATGATGATGACGACGACGATAATGATGATGATTGTAATGGTGATGATTACTGTTTGTGGCCTATTATGAGATTTTTGGTCAAAATGGGATAAATTTGCGAAATTGAGATAATTCACATTTTCAGATGCCTCAATATATGTTAAACACAGAAAACGTATTATTTTTACAATATTTGGACGTTTAAGATGGAAACGTTGGCCTTAAAATTACCCTCCAAAACGCAAAATATGACATTTTCATGATTTATTTTCATGTCAGTAGGTCACACAAATGAACTTTCCATATATATGTACCATTGTATAAATAAATCACAAACATAAGGTTTTGTTACAACAAGAAAGTTAATAATACTATTATAGCATTGTAAAACAATCTTAAAATTACAACAAATATTGGTTACCTTGGCAACAGATAGCAACTCTCAAAATAATAAAATTCCTGTAATAATCAGGAAGTTTGCTGCATTTTATTAAAACAGCTGATACCAGACAGAAAAATATGTAAGGGAAATTGTTTCATACCTGATTCAACAAAATTTATTATTATGTCCCAGAAAAATAAGTTCGTTTGTTTATTGACTCTTACTATAATTGAATTACAATGGAATCAGAGATGAAATATGTTGCAATTTATCAATTTTAAACCCATTTATCAAAAAAGGAAATATCTTCCTTAAAACTGTACCCAGATAAATCAAATTTTGCATCAGATTTTGCCAAAGATAGACAGTGAAGTTGACAAAGTATCTAGAGATTTAAGTTGAACTGTAACCATGGCAACCATACATAACATGAACAGATGTGAAATGAATGATCTCCCCATTAAGCCTTGACAAAAACTACACTTAATAATTATGAATTGCAATTAACAAGTTCATACCGTTAAGTCCATATTGAATAAAAATTCAGACAGAGAATGTAACCCTAAAAGTAACTATTGATGTGAAAGTACCTTTTTTTCTCAAGTTTTCTTCCACTAAGTGACTTTCATTAAATGTTCAATTCAATGATATTTATTTCCATCCTACAACCTTTTTAATTTCATGCAATGTAGGAATAATTAATTGAGATTTCACACATGAGTAATTAGGTAAATGGCAATAACAATAATGTGACACAGATTATGATTAACATAGCGGTTACCATGGTTACCATTTTAAAATTGAAAAATAGCTGTTATTAGTCACATTTTGTCGGCTTTGGTACATCTGGCAGTGGGCATGTACTGGCACAGATAGAGTTGCACAGTAGTCCAATTTCTTCGTGTAGATAACACTGGCGTTCAGCAGATATTCCAAGTGACTCCTGTTGGTGACCCAAACTGACAGGCATTACGTCCTTCTTCACGATGGTCAGAGCCTCCTCAACATCAGATGCATACTTTTGCACAAAGACCATCACCGGCTTGTCTGTCAGATGTTATTCTGAGTTCAAACAGATAAATAACATCACACATAATCAATTGTGTAACACATTTTTAAATGATGGAAACTAGAACATCACTATAATGCATTCATCAATATAAGTTAACTTGAAAAAAAGTAAAACGTTTCTTTATGATCTAGGTATAATAAATATAAATCCCATAATACATTGTAGTTCCCTAAAAATTAACATTTATATGAAATACAATAGATGAGATTTCGGTTGAAATGTGTTTGATTTTAATCACGGAAAATTACTTGTTTATAATAGGTGTTATAAGGGTAAACATTAAATGTTTGTTCGTTATTTGACAGGTGTGCGTAAAAACAATTTAAGCGTTAGAAACAAAATATATACCTATGTATATTTATGTCTTATGTAACTATACAAGAAAGTGTCTTATAATATATTCCCTAAAGTACTTAGTAACTTAAGTACTTTATACTTAAACAGTTGATCAGATATGAAAATATACGTACAATTCATTCACCCACAAAAACAGCAGCAATTTATATATTTGAAGCTAATACAAATAGTTGCCAATATAACTAGATAGACAACATGCATGTAGTACGTTTTATGGGTAAAGATACATCAAATGGACACATACATGTTAGTTGATCTGACTAGAAAAGCGGCATGGACAAAGGCGCTAAGTTTTCTTAACACAGATTCACTATCGGATGACATTAGTTGTATAAATGTTTGCATATTTGGTCTGTTTCTATAATATAAAGGTATATATTTACATCTTAAATCTGTATATAAATTACATTCAAGCACAAAATGGTATTCGTCTTCTAGACGATTACAGAGAAAAAATAAGTATATATGTTGTTGCCCATTAACCATTGATATCTCTCGGCGGTTTGTTGGAAAAACTTGTTGCGACCATATGAAAATGAAAATTTTGTGATGGCCATGTGGAAACATTAAAATTTATAATTAATAAAAATAATTCACGATCATGACGCAGTAACAGTTGCAACCTGCCAAAATTAACCGGGGTGGTTAACTCATGGCATTTGCATTAACCACACAATGTCCATATTACAGTGATAGCATGATACCCCTGTATTACATGGTGTTACAAACACGTGCATTTGTCATACAGTGTCAAAACAGGTTGCTAGATCAACAGAAACCGCGCGATTTTGTTACAATAACCGAAAGCTCATAGAATCTAACCGAAAATGACCAGGAATACACAAAATCAAACTTATTATTTAAAGTAATTTACTTTTTCTAAGAAAATTGTGATTAAAGGAAATATAAAATAAATATAAACATTAAAACTAAAATAAATAAACAAACAGCAACCTTTATTGTGTTGTGTAGTCTACAAAACGACTTCACTAAGCCTTTCAGACTATGAAGTTTATATATTCTAAAATAATTGAAATGCTCAATAAAAAAAAAAATTAAATAAAGTAGTAAACATCACGAATCACGATCAAAACAAATATTTATTTCTATTTATTTCATATATATAATTACATACACTGGGGCTTTCGGTTATTTTCAATGCGCTTTCGGTTATCTTACAGAAAGTGCACGTTTTCGGTTATTCAGGTGTCCGGTCAAAACTCAAAACCTTGCATTGATCTGTGGTATGCTGAAACCACAGTGGGTTATAGACTAGTCAGCTCTACAAATTGTGTCCTTCATGATAATGGCATAATAACTAGTAAGGTGGTTAAATAAATTTTTTAAATAATATATACATGTAATAAGAATGAACATTGCTGCTAAATATAATTGTACAGGTGTTATTGATTTTGACATGTTCAATATATATTTAGGAAGAAACAACATTGAAGAGAAAGTCTAGCTCCAGTGACGGTTCTGCTGCCAAATACATTAAAGTCATAGCTAGCATAGAAGAGAATACAACTAATGAAACAAGTCCAAATGATACCAAAGATTCCACTATGGAGTGCAACTGCCTTTTAGACAAGAATTGACAACGGACAGAAGGAGATATGGTAATTGTTGACTCTCAATTACTACATGCGCTGTCTGGTGGATTTTGCATGAAATCCCAGAGGAGAGATTTTGTTGGGTTTTTTATTCCTTTGAAAGATGACATTTCAGATTCCTAGTTCTGTACAACTTTAACAAGTTCCCAATATTCCAGAAACATCTTAAGTTTATCTTAAAATATATTCACATAAGTTTTCGTAAGGTACTATTTTTAAAAATAAATTAATGAATCAAAATACAGTTGTAAGTAAATAGTAGTTATTAAGTTGATAATTAGTGAACATTTGGCTGAATTTCATGCATACATGGAATAAAGCTTAATAAAAAATAACGATTTTAAGGCTAAGATTTCACTTCAGATGTTTCAGGAATACGACCCCATTTACATAGAAAATTGTTGTGAATGTTCATTATGAACATGTAGGTTGTAAATCATGACATAACTTACTTTAAATAAAAAATGGCTTGAAGTTTTAAAATACTGTTCATCAGGCTAGCTACAGTTCCATTCTGGGCTCATTCCTGATGCTGAAAGCATTATTGATATTGAATGAATTTTTTTAAGGTGATGTTGTCATGTTGATGGCTTCATATTGTTATAAGAATGTACACAGATTACGCATGCTTTTGAAAAACATGTGGGTTGTCATTTGTAGATATTGACTTTAAGTTTTTGCAGAGTTAGACTTCAAACAGATGTATGGCATACGAATGACTTTTTAAAGTAACATCTTAACATAAAGTAAAAATCTTATTTTTAGCAGTTGTTTTGCGTAATTGCACATTGATTTCTTAGATGAACATGTCCAAGAAGCCTTCAAACACCTCAACCAGTTGCTAGAAACCGATAATTTGAAGAGTCTCAAGTCGGTACTGCAGAATTCTAAGGATAATGATGAACTAGAGATTGGGCTTGGAGTTCACCTAATTTCAAAGCTGGCTGGGAAGGCGTTTGTCAGCAGAGAGAAGAGTTTGAAGGCATGTCCATGTGGATGTGGTAAGAAAATTCCTGGCTGTGAAAAAATGTGGATAGGTGAGAATCTGTTTGGTCTAGTTCTAATTTACTTTGAACTTGATCACAGTGGCATAGTAACCATAGGCAAAGATCTAGGATCAAAAAGGTACAGGGTGTTGCTCAAAAGGGGCAGGGTGGAAAGATTAACTAATTCCTGGACATTTTCTAATAAATTGGTAAAACCAAGTTTTCTTTTCAAATAAATGCTGCTTTTAAGGTTTTTAAACATAGTCCATTCATTTGCCATTCAACATTTGCAAAAATATATACAATTTGAAAAGATATTGAACATTTCTGTGTTTACCAGAAAGAAGCAGGGTTCAGCACCCCGCTATTGTGCTCTAGATCTTTCCCTAGTCACCAAAATAATTAGATCAAGTCAATGTTCCAGGGCCCATATCCAAAAAGCTCCTAGGTTAAAAATTAAGTTAATTTTTTTAAATCATAAAATTTCTAAAGTCTGTAGCTGGTTTATCTAAAGTTTATTTGGTCTCAAATGGTTTTAATATGGTATATAATCAATAGATGATTAATATTTTACCATACTTTCAATGTATAATATTGATTTTCATGAGGAAAATTGTATTTGAATTTTTCCCTGAAATATGACTTAGGTTAAAATTATCCTAAGTAGCTTTCTGGATATGACCCCAGATAAGTTTTTTAGAGTAAATGTTCACTCAAACCGATTGCTTTTTGGTGAGTGTACACCTGTTCCAAAATTTTTGGGGGTAAATGTTCTTTCAGTTGGAAAATGGTTAGCTTGGAAGTGCAAACGAAAGCAATTGAGCAATCTTCGGTAATGTAGTAGATAATGATAATGTTTTGAATAAACGACTTCTACATACTCACACTCCTAACAGCCGGATAACATTAATGGGTTTGTTTTTCATTTCCATGTATATGCAACAGGTTAAAATTCCTGCGTAAATGCACACTCTTATCTTATATATTGTGCGTATCTTGTGATTTTGCCTTGCGTAAATGAATAATTGTTATGAAACTAAAAATTAAGAACAAAGTAATAAAACAATATATGATTAGGCCAACATTTTTTTTATCTTTTATTTTACGGGAATTCCTACCCTAATTTTCAACAAAAACTAATAAAAATAAAAGTAACCATTGGGAATTTAATTTATAATTTCCCCGCCAACTTGGTATTTTATTCATAGCACATGTACTATTAAAAAAAACATATAAATGTGTGGAAATGTATGAAGTATTAATTGTATCTGTTAAATACTTATTTCTAAGGAATTAACTTTTAAACTAGCATGTCATTAAAGAGCTTGTTTTTAGCCTTGACTGTTAAAAATGTCTTAAGTTTAAAAATAAAAATGCTCCTTTTTTAAATTATAAGGTATATTGTTTGTCTATTGCTGTAAAAAATTGATTTTATTTTTATTTGTATTACTCCCCCCCCCCCACCCCCCTCGACTCAAGTTTAGCTCGACTATTCAAAGAATAGATGAGCTTTCCTACTACCGTCCGCGTCTGAATTTGTTCAGAGTTTTTATTCAAAATTCTTGTAACTTCCAAACTACATAAGTTATTCTCTTGAATATACCTTTGTCATCAACTCCAGTGTCAGGGGCAACATTCCCCATAACTCTGTTTCGTATTTTGACAGAGTTATGCCCCATTTTCACGTAGATTTCCTGGTTAAAGTTTATATTCAAAAATTTTGTAACTTCAAAACTACATAAGTTATTCACTTGAAACTTGTAACTAAACTTTGCCATCAACTCCAGTATCAATGGCAACATTCCGTATAACGCTGTTTTGTATTTTGACAGAGTTATGCCACTTTTTCACATTGATTTTCTTGTTAAAGTTTGTATTCAAAAGTTGTGTAACTTCAAAACTACATAAGTTATTCACTTGAAACTTGGAACTAACCTTTTGTCATCAATTCCAGTGCCAGGGGCAGCATTCCCCATAACTCTGTTGTGTATTTTGACAGATGTATGCCCCTTTTGCACTTATATTTTCAGGTTAAAGTTTGCATTCAAAAGTTTTGTAACTTCAAAACTACATAAGTTATTCAATTGAAACTTGGAACTAACCTTTGTAATCAACTCCAGTATCAAGGGCAGCATTCTCCATAACTTTGTTTTGTATTTGACAGAATTAATCCCCCGTTTTCACATAGATTTCTGGTTAAAGTTTACATTCAAAAGTTTTATAACTTCAATACTGCAAAAGCTATTCACTTGAAACTTGGAATATACCTTTGTCATCAACTCCAGTATCATAGTGAACATTCCCCATAACTCTATTTTGTATTTTTATAGAGTTATGTCCCTTTTTCACATAGATTTTCTTTTTAAAGTTTATATTCAAAAGTTTTATATCTTCAAAACTACACATGTTATTCACTTTAAACTTGGAACTAACCTTTATCATCAACTCTAGTACCAGGGGTAACATTACCCATAACTTTTTTTTGTATTTTTATAGAGTTATGTCCCTTTTTCACATAGATTTTCTTTTTAAAGTTTATATTCAAAAGATTTATAACTTCAAAACTACACAAGTTATTCACTTTAAACTTGGAACTAACCTTTATCATCAACTCTAGTACCAGGGGTAACATTACCCATAACTCTTTTTTGTATTTTGACAGAGTTATGCCCCCTTTTCACTTAGATTTTCTGTTTAGAGTTTATATTCAAAAGTTTGGTAACTTCAAAACTACACAAGTTATTCACTTGAAACATGGAACTCACCTTTGTCATCAACTCTAGTATTAGGCGCAACATTACTCATAACTATGTTTTGTATTTTGACAGAGTTATGCCCATTTTTCACTTAGATTTTCTGGTTAAAGTTTATATTCAAAAGTTGTGTTACTTCAAAACTGCATACGTTATTCACTTGAAACTTGGAACTAACCTTTGTCATCAACTCTAGAATCAGGGACAACATTACCCATAACTCTATTTTGTATTTTGACTGAGTTAGCCCACTTTTTACACAGACTATGTGGTTAAAGTTTTTGTTCCAAAAATGTATAAACTATAGGAGGCTTCACTATAAAATATTGTATTTTAACAAATTTATGCCCCTTTCACTATCCAAAATATGTACCAACTGAAATACTTTCAATAGTCCAGTGCGCTGTCCTCTGACAGCTCTTGTTTCCACTTAAATGTGTTTACATGCAATGCGGATGGGGTGAAATTTACATGCAATGCGAGTGGGGTGGCGGCACCAACTTTTGGTTTCTGCTCTAAAACTTGAGAATGAATCTTCATACATAGATACGTGTACCTCAAAGCACATGGGATTGCATGTATGGTGGGGTCAAGGTCACTGTTGCTACAAATAGAAAAACAGTTGCTGCTCAATAACTCTACAACAAATTTTGATTTCTCGATACCTATAGATAGATATGGAGACCTTGCTTTGGATTGCATATGGGGCAGGTAGGGCCTAGGTCACTATTACTAAAAACAGAAAAAACAGTTTTTGCTCAATAACTTGATTACATATTGAGCTATTGTAATAGCAAAATGTTTTCTGTTGGAAAATTCAAGAAAGAATTGTTCTGTAGAAATTAAACTTGATATGTAAATACTTATGGTAAAATACAGTGGGAGCGTCAAATTTAACTTAGTTTAATTGGCCCTACTTTCCAAACAGTTTGTTTTAGAAAAAAATGCTTTACTCTGACATGTACAAGATAGTCGAGCAGCTCTTGTGATTATTGTTATTATTTTTAGCTTACCTGAGCACGAAGTACTCGGTAAGTTATATGTATAGTGGACCTCTCCTGCGTCGTTCGTCGTCCGTGTGTAGTCAACAATTGAAATGGGTTTGTTCTCAGGCAGGAGACTTCACTTTTTATCCAATCTTAAGCAGACTAGCACAGTTTGTGTATGACCATACAGTCTCAGACGGGATTGTTATTGGGTCAGATCACACCAGTAACACTAGAGTTATTGCCATATTTTTCATGCAAAAACAGTGGACAAATGTATTTTTCCAACATATAGACTTTATTTTCCATCCAATCTTAACCACACTTTCATAGTTTGTGTATCAAATCTCAGTAGATGCTAAAAATTGGCCAGACTGTGTTATAGTTATTATACATGATAGTTATTGCCCTTTGTTTGTTAAAATACATATCAAAAAATGGACATTATTCAGGATAGAGACTTCATTTTTCATCAAATCTTCACCAATCTTGCAAAGTTTGTCTATTACCATGAGATCACAGTTGAAGTCGAAAATAAGCAAGATCGGACCAGAAACACCGGACTTATTGCCCTATATTTCTGAAAAATATGCAAAAATTGTCATTATTCAGGATAGAGACTTCATTTTTCATACAATCTTCACCTATCTTATACAGTTTGTCAATGAACGTAAGACTACAAGTGCAGTTGAATATAAGCATGATCGGGCCAGAACCACCTGATTTATTGCCCCTTGTGTTTGGACAAAAACACGTTGTCAATGATTGGCTTGCACACCCGATTTTTATTTAATGTTTGCATAACTTACACAGTTTGCATATGACCATAGAAATTGATTGCTAAAATTTGATTTCCAACAGTTGCAATTGTTGCATGCAGTTATTTGTACATGCAACATTGATGGCTTCAGAGCCTGCATTAACATCTTTTATCATCATTGGACAGAAAATTATCAAAGACAATATATTGCACAGCCATCGCATTTATCGCATTACAACTAGTTATCCAAAACTGTCTGTGAAAAAGACATCAAAATCTACTGTTTCTGCATTTTCCAGAATTGTCACTGACTTAATGCAAATGGGTCAGGTAAGAATGTCAAGAAAAATGATTTTAAAACCATTAGCAAAAAACCGCAGATCCAATACCCAACTCATACTTTAGATAGCCCATTGCACTAACCGATGTTTGAATCAGATAGATCCTATCCCCCTGTGCGTATTGTTCAGACAACTTAATTCAAACCTGTCACAACAGTATGGTCTTCATCTGTAGCAGTTCTCAGGTGAGCGCTTTGGGCCATGATTGTTTTATTATTTTTTATTTTTTTTTTATTTTTTTTTATTACCGGTATTATTATTATTATTATTATTATTATTATTATTATTATTATTATTATTACTGACACTTGAGACTGTAATTTCTTATTTCTTCTGAAGAAAGTCACTGAAAAAAAATGTTTATTAGTACCTTGATTTAAATAGCAAAGACAGTTAAAACTACATTAGTTTGATTTTCATAAATTACTTAGTCATATATTTAATGGATAGCTTTATTGGTCATTTGTGTGTTTGTTACCTCAATGCAGTGTCCAGTTTCTCGAAATGTAACAAACTGGCAGCTCTTTAACTTCAGAAGTAAATACAATTAATACCGCAAACTGAAAATAAATTAAATTATGTTATTCATTTATAATGATATTTTCAGGAACAAAAATTCACTTATACAACTTATTTTACCTATATTCATAAATAGCTTGCTCCAAATTGTGTATGCCTGTTTTCCTGTTCAGTTTGGAACTCCTTAATCTAGATTCATCCTTCTTTCCTATCTATTCAGCCACCCCTGTCTATTCGACCACCCCCTGAATAATGGAAATTATTTGCAATTTCTAAATAAACTTGTGTTAGTTATTTGTATTGTAACATTTCTATCTCATAAATACAATTTTTTTAAATTTAAAAAACTGCGAAATTTATATTTTGTTTTACTAAATTAATATATTTGAAGAAATTCTCTGAAATCACTACACAATATTTGCATAACCCAGGATTTTTGTAAACATTCAGTGAAAACAGTAATTTGGTGTTTGTTAATATAATCCAAATATACTAAAGTCCTATAACGGCAGATCTTTACCATAATGTGTCAATCTCATTCCAGGTTCTAAGGACACGTGGTTTGGGGAGGTTGACATTCTAGCGGGGAACTCTTCACTTGGGGATACCGTCTCAATCTCGGTACAGGAAAGGACTTTGGAGATTTGCATGTTGGGAGCGATGTAGAAGATAGTAAGAATAAAATTGGAACAAATAATAAAATTAGAGCTGAAGAGGAAGAAAAAAGCACTGGTGATCTTAGTATTGCCAAATATTATGAAGAAGAAGTTAGTGAGAAAGAAATGGGAACTAAGAAGGAAAAGTTGCAGGGAAACGATACTAATGTCTACGGTAAGAAAGGATCGCAACTGAATGAAGAAACATTGAAGGGTAAAGAATGCTCTCAAGATTTGAGTAATGATGAAGTTCGGTATTTAGGAATTCATTTAAACCAAGTTGTTGCCCGGCGGTTGTGTTTGCTTATACGGAATACAATAGGCACATGGAAAGGGGGAATTGTATACCAACAGTTTTAATTGATAAAGCTGGGTACCAGTATGGTATATACAGCCCTGTGGATGATGTTGTGTTGGTTTCCAATCGCATGAATTTTATGGACACTGAAAACTTTGACGCTTCTGCTGGCTACCGACCTTATGTTTGCTTTGGTTGATTTTCAATCATGGATTATTCTTCGCTAAGTGTCCGAAATTACTGAAATGCTGTGTAAAAAGCGGATTTCATGAAAACAAATTGTGGTCTACCTCATTATCAAAATTTAGTGGAATATTCAGAAAATGTCTCTATAGATGGCGACGACCTTCACTTTCCAAATGATACTCCCAATGTTTTAAGTGAGCATGGTATGGACTGGTTTTATAATAATAAATTGCCATGTTCAAGTTAGAATGTATCAATTAATGTTTTGCTAGAATTGCTTTTTGTATGAGCTGACATAAATTTGTTTGTTCTGGTCATGGGTTTAATTATTTGGACGTCTCATTCAATAAATCTGGGATTCAAAATTGTACGCGTAATTACTATTAAGCAGAACTGTATACCGGTAAATATACAAGTAACATCCGATTTTAAATAGTACGGAATAAGCAAATTATGTTGATATACGTTAATAAATGTTATTTTGAGATAGTATTATGTTCAAGCATTTTATCGTTGAGAGGTTACCTCCTCATATGTTGTGATGTCAGATTTTCAAGTATGGTAAAGGTTCTTTATATTTGTAAGAACTTAAAGTGAGTTTTTTTTAACTCCATTGCATGTTAGCAGTATATTTGATTTGCATTGGTCTTATCTAAACTACAACATACATTTTGATGATGTTATGTTTGGAACAGTTTATTAATATGTGCACATGTGAAGTTAATACTGATAACGCTAACATAGATTAGTTGATTAATGTGTGTTATTTTGTAAAATGTGTGTAATTACTATTATCGAAAAGGCGAACAAGAAGCATTATTTACAGAAAAGTACATTCTATCAAAATGATTTTTAATACAGGTGAATGACAATATGATGATGACGCTATCAGTGATAATAAAATATAGCTACATAATTTGTTTCTGCCGATACTTAAGGTATAAAAGCTGCTTAAGTAAATACAATCCAAAAGTTTTAACCTGAACATCTGCCTGCTATTGTTAAAATTCAATTATTTCTGTTCTCATCACATACCAGAGCTATGATATAAAATTGTTACATACATGTAAGGTAAATCATAAATAATTACAAAGGGGTTTTCTAAATATCAAGTTATGTCCTAATTTAGTTTTTAAAAAAATCAAATTCTCAGAAATTGCGTCAAATACGGATAATATAGTCATTAATTGATTATTCTGTATACTATATAAATATATAATAATAATAAAATATTCAGTATTTAATTATTATATAGTATATCAAGGTTAATTTGTTCAAAGATATAACTAAGATATAGTAAAACCTGTTTGTATGAATTATATGCAAAATGCACAAAGACTTTATAAAATAGGGTCGCTTTTTAGCGTCTGTTTATATTGTGCATGCAATTAAGCCCAGAGTGTCGTTAGTTTTTCGGACATTTTTGAAAAAGAACTGAACATCTGGAAGCAGAAATAAAATACAAACATAAAGTAAATTCCATTATGAACACAAAGTTGTTCACAATAAACATGACAATAATAACAACAATAATACAATGCAACGTTTGAAATATAAATTAAAATTATGAAAATGTCTACATGATAAACTCCACATGATTTAGGTTGAATCGATATGTGTGTCTGTGTTTTTACTTAGCCGGGCCCGGCTAGCTCAGTTGCTAGAGCGCTGGACTGCCAATCCGGGGATCGTGAGTTCGAACTCCAGTCCGGCCATATAACTTGTGTGGGGATTGGTCATGAAATTATTTCTACGGCCTTTTTCCCCCTACCTCTGATGCAAGTTGGGCAGTTGTCAGTTACTTGCATAAGTGTGTGCACTTGGTACTGGTAAACCGCTTAGATCGGCTAATCTTGCGCAGGAAAAGTGTGAGGCGGTTTACTGACCGCCGTGATATGACTGAAATACTGTTAAAACGGCGAAAAACGACAAACAAACTAACAAACATTATTACTGTGAGTTTAAGTTAAAGACGCTCTGCTGGCCATTAGCAATACAGAGTCCTTGGGATAATACAGCCATGGATTTCAGTAGAATTTGAAAACCGGGACTCAAATGACCCATGGCTTGAAATATTGAAGATCAAAATGAAAATTTCAAGGGTCAAATACTGAAATCACAGGAAGTTTGTCTCTGCATATCTGCTATATAGTCTAATAATGACAATTTGTGTTTATAATGGTTAAGAACTTTGCACACACAAAACACAATTATTATAGTGAAATATTCTTTTGTAGTGCTTATAGTATTATACAGCTGTACGTTTTGCAATACGCCCATCCGTTGCTCAGTTGGTTCAAATACTGGCGTAGTTTTCTTCTTCCGTGCAGCTATGTATGTACATCTCCCTGAATGAACATTGCAATATTTAATATAGAATTTATGCATCAAACGATTGATATTTTATGTTACATGTCCATTGCAATGGTGTGCATGTTTGCATAAACTAGTATGCACATGGGCATACTATAATAGAACGTACCGTGGGAATAAATCATAATCTTCATCAGATATACAGCTGGACAACAGGTCAAGTCATGTAACAATCCTTATTATAATCCATTCTAAAAATGTTCATATCAAACGTGTCACATACGCGACGAACATTGCAATAATAACTGATTTAAATTACCGTATTTAAAATACTGTTTTTGTGTTGCTCATTTCGTGCTAATACAGAACAAATTAGTGGAAACAAATACAACCATAACAGTAATTGTTTTGTAATTGTTTTATAAAATGTGTGAACATAAAAAAATAAAAACAGAAAGAGAATACCTTGGCTGCTCCAGAGGCCTTTCCCTTTTCTCTGAAACAACGCTATTCTTTAGACTCATAATGTACTTATGTGTACAGTTTACGTTCGCCTGTATTCAAGTTGAGATGTGTATTTTTCGGACTGTCCGGAATTTCATCTTATCATTTATTATGCAAATGATTTTTCTCAAATCCAAGAACACTTCAAATATAAGAGCATAAAATAAGTAAATGCTTTTGAATATTTGATGACGGGAAAGCCAATGCTGAGATCGAACCTACGACCTCCGCTAACCGCTCGGCCAATAATATGTATAAAAATGTGTCATAATAGTTGACGTTTCGAACAGCAATAGCGTCCATGTTTTACGATTATTTGTTAAAAGCATATCCAATGAAAACTAATTACACAATCAATTCCATTGTACGTATTTAACAATAAATCTACATGTGCAACAATTAATTTTAGTGTACATGTAACAATCAGTTGTACCTTGTACAATGTTTACATGTATCTAAATACTACATGTAGTCGATATATGTACACGATAAGTTACATACGTATATATCCATTAAAAAGTTACGAGGGTCGTCCCAGTAATTCGTGGACTCTGTTAATAAAATTATTACCAAACCATAATATCATTGAATAAAAACATGTGTTTTGCAAATTTTTGTAACTGATATAGTGCTATAGGGAAACTGAATCAAACAAATAATTCAGTAAATAAGCATCAGCGTCACAAGAGTTTTGACGCCGATGTATACGTCCATATGAAATTGATGTAAAGTTCTAAGTTTAAAAATCAAATATCCATACTTGCCCTCCTGGTCATAAAGCAGTATGTTACTGGAACTGCGGTGATTATGCCGACGACGACGAGAGCTCCAGCACAGGCTGCAATAACATAAATGCCAGGCAACTGCGACGGGCTGTCGGGTTTTGCATTGTCCGCATCTAAAAAAATCACGGTCCGATGAAAATATGCCACCGTAGGCCAAAGAAAGAATTGTCTCCACTACTATCTGTCAGGCTTGTTTGATAGACAGTTTCTAATAAATACCACAGTATTCTAATAAATACCACAGTATTTATAGAAAAAATGTAGTAGTAGTAGGAGTAGTAGTAGTAGTAGAAGTTTATAAGTAGTATACAGTTTGTGGCTGCCTGGCTGGTCACTATTATGCCATAGGGCACTCAGTGGGGTTTTCTATTTCTTATATTATACCGAACATTTTCATCCTGTGTATCATTCTGTGTAAAGTCAACTATTTTAACAATACACAACCTGCAAAAAGATATTTGAACTCTCAAAGTAAGAAGTCATCCAGAACATCTAAAAACTTTGAATTTTTTTTTTAAGAGATAGCGATAGCAAAATCGTTACAAAAATCATGTCTGCATTACGGAGCGCAATAAGACAACATATGTTATTAAATACCAGTATGTTTAATTACTTTATACCCTACGTTGACATTTTGTTTAAATGCTTTCAGTTCGCGATTGGTAACATTATATTTGTACTGTATTATCAAAAACGATCACGTCACAGACTTTGATTCTTTGAATAATATCAATGAAGCGGACCTCATTCGTAAAGGTTAACACGAGCGATCATATCAATGAAGCTGACCTCATTCGTAAAGGTTAACACGAGCGATCAAATCAATGAAGCTGACAACATTCGTAAAGGTTAACACGAGCGATCATATCAATGAAGCTGACCTCATTCGTAAATGTTAATACGAGATATCCACATACTGAAACAATATTGACCGGTCCACATACTCTTGAGTGTCTCTATCGCATTTTACGGACCTAAACCGGTCATTATTATAGGTCAAAAAGGAGAAATCTTTGTGATGTACAATATAATAGCCTGTTACTTAAATTAAAATGTGATACAAATTATAAATATCTTACACTTTATTGCGAGTCGTATCATTCTTCCAGACCTGATGTCGACGCCAACGTTGTCAGCCTTGCAGCGAATTATTATCCCATTGTCAAAACGTAGACCTCTATACATATAGCGGCTTCGTACAGATTTATCTGGGCGGACGTCAATTAAAATATCGTGATGAACAGTGACGTCATCGCTGACGTCATCGCCTGTACCGTTGTCTTTCAGCCATTGAATGGACGCTCGTGGATTCCCAAGAGACGTGACGCATTCGAACATGACGACACCAAATTCCTGGACTTCTGCAATATCGTCTGTGGGCGACGTCAACGCCACACTGGCAATCGGTTCTAAAATCATATAATAATATGCCAATTAATAATTTTAACAGAGGTATCAGAGTTTTACTTACCAGTGACTGTTGCTTTCGTTTATATGTATATTTTGCAATTTAATGTAGATTTTAATATAAGTCAACCTATTTAGAACAAGCATGTCTATAATATTTTATACTTACATAACGTCATTTTGTTAACGTCAGTTTAATGAATATTTAGAGTAATATTATTAGTACACGAATGACGTGCATATCAAAAGTAGTTTATGTATAAGGTATACATATGCATGTTTATGGTTCGCGTTCTGTATGAAATTCATCGTTTGAGTTTTCAAATCATGGGACTCATGATTGGATGGAACATTGGGGTAAACACTGATTACCAATAACGTTCACTCAGACTGTAGAAGTGTTATCGGTGATAACGTAAGGCACAACAGAGGACGTCATCACGTTGGACGTGATGCACTTCAACAGTCCGTCAAACGTGGAGTTAACATTTCGTATGAACACAGAGCCATCTGTTACATGGAATGACGACAAAGTATACATCGGCGGAGGGTAGGCGTCGCTGCCACAGGTGATATTGACGTCCTGTCCACTGTAGACATCAGTTGTACCGTTGACAGTTTTGCCATTGACGTATATCATTGGTTGCGTCGGTACGCCTGATGATTACCCCGTTAATGTTTAAAACAAAACATAATTTGATAGTAAAAAACAAATTCACCGACTTGATGCGATCTGAAATATTATTGCTCACAAATGACACTATGGTACAGTTTATTGTTGAAAGCAAACGATATCGCTTTCCCATTAATAAAACAAATAAAAAGTGAGGCGTGTCGTTGGAAAACAGGGTTTAATGCATGTGCGCAAAGTGTCGACCTGGATTAGCCTGTGCGGACTGCGCAGTTTTCGTTGTATGGTATTTTATGTTTCAAGAAAGTGTCTTATCAACATAAATTCACAGTAGGCGGAAAGTGCCCTCCAGAATCACCCTGCGCGAACTGCACAGGCTGATTCGGGACGACACTTAACGCACACGCATTAACCCCGGTTTTCCCACGGCACGCCTCAAATGTATTATAAGGAGCTTGTCTCTCCTTATAACGCAATAACATAATGTCGCATAATATATTTTAATACTTGTCTGTTTAATTCAAAGCTATTAAACGCTGGTAAATTTTGCAAGTAGCAGCATTTTCAGCATGTTTGATGCGAACGTCTGTCAAATAAACTGTTATTAAACAAGTCCATTCGAAATATTGACAGTACCGGCTGTAATTCCAATTTAAATTAATTTGCATCATTTACATTTATAAATAATAATAAATAACAAAATAATAATTGTTTATGCCAAAGGGTGAATATAAACACCAATTAAAACGTAGAAAATAAAATTATTTACATGGCAACAAACTGAAGGTTGTAAGTATCCAAATATATTCAGAACAGAACATTGTTTTTTGTCCACTAACGGTACATTTAAATTCGACGAAACAAATGTTATTGCAGGCAACACAGTTTAGACTGCTGAATTTATTATGCAATAATTTCTACAATAAAGTGAGCGTGTCCTATCGTATTGATGAATCGGTTATGAATCGCGGTTTACATTCTATTTCCTGACAGAACAATTACTACACTCATAGATATTACGATATTCATACACTTAAGTTACTTCCTGTAACATTGTCTGTATCTATCTTTAATTATATGTAACTTTATCTAATGGCAAACATATTTAACATTGGGTAAATGATGGGCTATTATTTCTGAAATAATATATTGGTTTAATATCCGTCAGAACATATGGTTATTATATCCTGAGGAAAATGTCGATGCATTCAATTGCATTCAGATAACCAGATACTGGTCGATAACAGGAAGACACCATTTCGCAAATACAACTCAATATACATATCAGGCGTGTCATGAAAAAACAGGGCTCAATGCACTTGCTCGTGCGTAGTGTCATCCCAGACACGCCTCATTTATTTATACATATTAGGTTTCAATTTCACGCTACAGATTTACTCACTAATTACTTGCTCGTTGGTTTCAGTTGTGTGGTTGTCACACTTTGATTCAAAATTCCCTATATTGCAATCATGATATGCCCACGACATTTACCGTAAAACTTAAAACCGTAATCAATATTTACACACGCCTACCTGTTTCACTGGGGCATAAACATATGTTTGTTTCAGGTTACATGCCCAAAATGTTAGGGTAGGTAGGTATTTTTTTTTTTTTGGTAAGTGGTCAATTTGAAGATTCTGAAACTGAATAAATATTCAAAACATGTTGGAAATGTCATTAAATATTGTTTTGAAGTGGATGCTATCAAAACAAAACACTTATTTATCCAAAAAGCATGTAAAATTTTGAATAGAGTTAATAAAATAAAAGCTGTGTAGATCGGGTAACCTGAAACAAACATATTTGTTACGCCTTAATTGTTACTGCAATACGTTAAAAGGACCTTTAAGACTGAGAGATTGGCATATTAACAATTTTCAAAAATGTTATCACCTATTCTAAAAATAAAGATACATGCATAATACATGTATATAAAGAGCAAAATGCCGCTGCTGACCCAGACTTATATTCGAAATAATATATCGTATATGAATAAACATCAATTGAAATGCCAACAATTATAAATCGTTTCTAAAGATTTTCATCGATTTTTAAACACGTAATAAATTAGTGTGCCCATTTTTATGAAACAAACGACGAACTGTAAATAAGTCTATTTAAGTCCATCGAAGGTTTAATTTTGATAGACTATAGGACTAATGGACATTTTGTCACATAATGCAAATACAGGAAAAAAGCCGGACACAAATAATAAATATAATAACAATATCATCAATAGTTGCACGTTTATGGCGAAGTAAGTCCCACTGAATTGTTAGACATGCAATTAAGTAAAACAGCTTAGTGTAACGGCACCACTAGAATATGTATAGATACATCAACTTTAAAGTTATGATGAAACTTTTTATTTATACTATTTTTAACTTGGTAAATGCCACATGCTGTTTTCTGTGTATGCTGTCTTAGATAATTCTTAAACACCTCGGGAATATTATTTACAAACATATTTTATATTCCGACTATGTTACATCGGTGAGATCGAATCAGCTGTGTGAGATTTTTTGTTTGTTTGGATTTTTTCGGCGTTTTAACAGTGTTTAAGTCACGTTGATCAGTTAACCTACTCACACTTTTCCTGGGAAAGCTTAGACGATCTAAGCGGGTTGACAGTACTAAGTGTACATACTTATGCCAGTTACTGTTAACTGCCCTACTTAAATCAGAGGTAGGGAGGGAATGGCCGGAGAAACAATTTTATGACCAATCCTTACACAAGTTGGATGAAATAGTAAACGGCAAAATGGAACATAAGTTCTTTTAGGAAGGCATTAAATAGCATTTTCTAAAATAAATTATGGAATTATGCCATACATGTATATCATTGCTTATACACGAACATAAATTATTTACATATATAATATGCAGATGCGTGCATTTTATTTTAGCCTATGTATCTAGTATGTCATCTATATTTGTATTGTTGTTGTTTTTTAAATAATTTTCATAGGCGTATGCATTTTATATTTTTTAAACAGCATAAACAGTATAGACAACTATAGATAAAAAATACTTGACTTATCAAAGCTTGTGTGTGTAATGTATTCATATTTATAACACGCTGTTTGTAGTTCTGCATTAATTTAACTGTCCATGCATTTATGCCTATCTTTAGTTTTTCATCCGCATTTTATCTGTGAAATATTCAAACACAATACTACACGAATAGTGTCACAATAAAACCCAAAAATGTACCACATCTGTATTCATACTATTCATACAATAGTTTGAACATGGCATAATAAGGTGTCGATGTTATTTAACTGCATCATATTGAACGTGTCGCAAGCGACGGAAGATATCTGTCGGAACAAAAAATGCCAAATGCCCAGACACATTCTGTCGATAGTTCATGCAACGGTGCAAAGCAACAAAGTCCACTGTCACAATAACGTTACATTAAAAACCAAGAATATACAGCATCTGTATTAATTAAAACATAACATGATACTGTTCTATAGCCATTTAACAACAACATATTAGACGTCAGTTAAACACAGAATGTCTGTCGGCACACAACAAACCAATGCTAAAGCACATCTCTGTCGACATGCCATGCAACGGTGCAAAGAAACAAAGCCCACTGTCATTTTGCAGCAAGGACTGCGAAGGCAATCAGCACACACAGTACTGAAAAACACATTATTATAATATTAAATTGTTATATATTAATACAGTATATTAAAATTCGATTATGAAACTGATATTTCTAAGCTCACATTAATGTCAACATTTTCGGTTCCTCCGACCAAATGTAATTTAAATGTGCAACGTTCGGCTGTTATTCGCTGACGATTCTGTAATCT
Organism: Congeria kusceri; assembly: GCA_027627225.1. Classification (NCBI taxonomy): domain Eukaryota; kingdom Metazoa; phylum Mollusca; class Bivalvia; order Myida; family Dreissenidae; genus Congeria; species Congeria kusceri. The sequence continues at coordinate 17,453,535 of CM051030.1, read as the reverse complement.
TTATGTTTTAGTGTTTACATTGAAATACGTAATGGGGTATAGAATCAGCATGAAAGGTGTGGGGCATAACCCATATGCAAACACTCTAATACAGTCTTCCGGTGAAACTCTAGTCGATAAATGAGTAAATATAGTAACATATTTCGGAACAACGCATAGTTGCAAAACATAAGAAACAAATAAACATAAAAGAGACCAAGGCAAAACAATATCCAAGGCACTAAAAAAAATCCAGATTCAATTTTAAAGGGACTTACATATTTTCCTCTCTTTTTTAAATAACATTAAATGTATTTAATGTAAACACTTAACCAACTGGACTAACCAACACTAATTATTACAAGAACATTGTTTTAAGATATGCCCTTGCCGAGTCTCGAACGCACGTCCTTCGTGTTAAAAAATATGGTGCGCTAACCATCGAACATTCAGACTTGGATATGAACAATAGTTTACGTGAGAATGCTGAAAGACAAATAGGCACTTTCAAGAAGGTTCTGTTCTCCTCTTAGAACGCAAAGATGACAGCTGCCATGGTGTCAGCGACAATCTTGAACACGCTGATGAACGCAAATGCACGGACACCTTGCATCCACGCTGAAGGAATAATTTACGGTCTATATACATACAGGTAACAGTTTATGGGGACTTGTACACAGCTAGTTGTGATAGTTGAACTCTAGCTTGTTGCATTTAAAATGGAGGATAGACTGGAAATATGACAAGTTATATATATAAACCGCTGAGATACATTTATACATGTCAAAAATAAATAAGTTTTTCTTTGTAATTAAAATGGTGCATTTTACGTTTTATTTGTTCCTAAGATACATACCGCTAAAACAGACCTTAAGTGATGCTCCTTTCATCAACCGTTAAAACAAAGAAAAAAGTAATGCATTAAAGTGGATATGCGAAGCCCTTATCTAAATTGGAAGAAACATGAGTTCCGAATCCAACGGCACATAAACAACCGAACTAAAAAGCAAATTATATTATACATTGGTATTTATAGTCCGAACGTATATTGCTGTTTACAAATACATTCAAATACTAAACTGTTTTGGCCTTGAAATTAATGGATTACGTGTTTGTGACTTTTAATTATTTAATGCAACTCAGTGCAATTTCTACATAATTGGACTTTTTATATGTCGTTTGCAGTCAATAATGAAACTAGAAAAATAAAATAACTAGTTGTAAACATAAATAATATCTAGAGGATTTAAATCGATCATCATCATGTGGTTTGTTATGACGGCAGGGATTTGATTAGAGCTATGCTCGGAACCAGTCAAATCTCTGCGCGGAGGTTGGCGAATCGATCGAGAATGTGGGTCACGTGTTGTTCCGTTTACAATTTGTTTGCACAGTATCATTCACGCTAATAATAAACGTGTGTATCGGTTTATTTCACATCCTGTTTCGTCTGTGTAGTTGTTTCAGCTATCAGATAGCTACACTTCAATTGTGCATTTAAAGTCAAACGTGTTCAACATTGATTACGCATTTTTAAATTACGTTAAGGATCACTTTATTGCCTTGCTTCATTAATATTGATGCATACTGTAAAACCGTTTTATTTTGCGGTGATCTAATTTTTGCAAATTTCGCCACCCGAATTGAGCGCGAATTTAATATTATTTTTGATTGTTTACAATGGACTTATGAAAGAAAATGAAAATTGTGCGAACTTAAGACCGCATGAATAAGCCTTATTTTTCAAGAATGCGTGAAATTTCGACACTGTGAAATAAAATTATTCGAAAATATCCAGAAACAGCTGAGTAAATGGCACGTATTAGCCCACCCGATTGCGGTTACATATAGGTACATGTGGGTGCAAAGTACAAATATTATGCATACGTTATTTAAAATATACATGGGGTAACACTATTTTGTGCTTTTATAATGTGAAATTTCCGTTCTATATCATAGACATGTTTACAATGATGATCATCATTGTCTTAATGCACCACTCTTGCGTTTTTCAACAAAAAAGTGACAAATATATTGTTTTTATAGTATTTATTTTGAAAGCCATGTATTCATAGTGTATACACATGTACTAGTATACTAAAACATGGGTCGTGTTAACAATATCGTAGAGCGTTAACCTATCCAATCTTGCTGGGTCGCAAACGCTGTCAATGCCTCTCTTGTTATAACTTGTATTTACAATAGTTTGTATTTGTATCCCGTAGTATCAGGGCCTATGCATTGTTGTTCTGTTTGTACAAACTATCATGTCGTTTAGATCGTGAAGAATTCTATACATTTTTGGAAATGTGGTAGCTTTAATACTAAACATCATATTTAGACAATACATTAAATTATTTAAATAAAAAACAACAAATCTAGAAATACCAAAAGGCTTCTATATTCCAACTTATTTAGTTTTCGCAGTTAAGACATTAAATGACATCTTTCAAAAATACGTGAACCAGTCCCTGAAAATTGTCTTGGCCAGGAAATACCAATTGTGCGTCAGGATTCATTTCTGAAATGGTAAAGTAATAGAAACACAGACTTACATGGAAGCAATGGCCACACTCAGACCTTGTGAGAACTAGTGATCGTCGACCGTCCTAGGGTGCAGCCGTCTGTCAAAAGAACATGGTCGAAAGTCATCACTAGACCACAGAACAGACTGACCACACAAGCAGTACCGATGAACACATATACTAAAATATGTTTGGCCATCGGATTAAAGATATGAAAATGTTTGTAGTACCATGTAGCTTAGAATTTTGCCTAATGTATGAACACCTTGGTTGTTTTGCATTCCTTTGGTATAGCTTAATTATCATCAGATGATTATTGATGTCAAATGTACACTATAGAGCTTATCATTTTTAGATATTTATTTAGGCATTTTAATGTTCATCATATACCTCTTCACTCTCGTTTAACTAATACTTCTTTCTTCTAAACATAATCTGCAATTTCCATAACACGGATATACACAAATTAAATCACGTGAATTATTTATAGACATAACTACATTTACTGTATGAAAACATGCACATTCCGTTTTGCTTGAACGCAAATACCACACATATTTTAGGTTCATTGATGCGTATACGAGTTTCCACCATCATCATCATCATCATCATCATCAGCATCATCATCAGCAGCAGCAGCAGCAGCATCAACATCATCATAATCATCATCGTCATCGTCGTCGTCGTCGTCAGCATGATCATCATCAGCAGCAGCACCATCATCAGTATCAGTGTAGTCTTCATCATCATCGCTATCATAACTTTCTGCATCACCATCATCCTGTTGTTTGAATTGTAATGTTACGCTACAAATACTTTAAGCCTTAAGATACATGTAGGATGTTTTAGTAGTAAATGCAACACAGTACGCAGGTAGTTACATTGATAACTGATATTAAAATGGATTGTTGAAACATGCCTGCGATATTGTGGGCCAAAACATGCACGATCGATTGTGAGCTGGTCTCTACGCATGGAGCATTCAGATGATCTATCATCAAGACAGCAAGTCCTGGATTAACACAGGACTTATGTGTGTTGAGTTTTAGTAAGACTTGCGATTTTGACACAATCGAGCTATACGTTGAAAGTAAAAAAACCTAACAAGATCATGGTGCAATCGTTCACTCATATATGACACAATGAAACATCTATGCTTATCAGTTGTATGCCGATTGTTTGTTTTTATATATATGATTAACTGGAAAGTTTACAAAGGGAACTCGAAGTACGGTATATACATGTATGAATGAGCATGTTTTCAAGCATGGTTGTGGTTGTGGTTTCTGCTTTTTCATGTTTTTCGTACACTGAAATGGGGTGAGTTGCTCAAAACTTTAACGGCGAGTTAGGCTAACAGCCGTTACAGTTTGGATTGATTTATTTATGTTAACAAAACGTTACAATTTTAAACTGCGAGTGTATTCTATACAAAATGTTATGCTTAATAATGTACCAAATGTTTGATAAACAAGTACTTGTAGTATTTGCTTTAGTTCAATTTTAAGTTAACAGGCTGTTAGCTTAATTGGCCTTTAAAGTTTTGATCAACTGAGCCCTGAATTGTAAGGGTGAATGACCAGTTGCCTGGAATAATGGACTATTGGTTGTATATGAAGATTTCCCTACTGTAGTTACAGATATAGTTTCATATTGTAACATTTGAAAACAGTTGAATTTAATATTTGGTTGACATACATGTATTTATTGACAGAAATAGAGTATACTATCTATCCATATTTAGTTCAATGCATTCAAAATTAGTACTTTGATTCACCCGAGAGAATATCGTAGAGCACAGTGTGTCCTATAGATTTCATAATAATAGATATGTAGACATACATACGTTACTGTTTAAGTAACAGTAATTTATATAGCTAGTTATAAATCTAATATATTTTTAAACAGGACTGAATATTCATTAATTAAATAACGTCATCTGACAGTACAGTCATTTACAAAGCATCATATGGAAGTAGAAATTAAAATAACAAAATAGAACTTTATATGTAATATATTTAGTTTACATCATTTAAAAAAAAAATATATAAACATGCAAACACATTACTACCAAACTTTTAAATAACGGAATATAAATAAAATACATATTTTAAGAACTTTTATTATCACAAAAACTACATGCTAAGTATATTCGTGACTTCGTTGTAATATGCAGCATCTATAATAAGTGCCCGTTACTTTTTGCAAGTGGTAATGTTATATGAAATGGGAATGTTATATAAAAGGGGAATGGTATATAAAAGGGGAATGGTATATAAACGGGGAATGTTTGACAACCGCACCAAAACCAATGACTAGTGCTAAGTATGTTTATTGTAAAACTATATATAAACAGGACTCGATTTTCGTAGTTTCCCCTGTAAGTTCACATTTTGTTTCTTATGCAACTCGGTCCCGTTATCGTCCAAATCTTGTCTTTATCTTTTTTTTATCTTTATCATCTAGTAAAAGTGCAAGGTTTTATTTATAGTGAATAAACAATATATGTGTGCCCTTTAGTCAACCGTAATCATTGCGGTTCAGGGATGCTATTCCGTGTATACTACACATGTTTAACTTTATGACACGTGAATCCAAACGATTATTTGAAATTATTATCAGCAGTAGCGTGTTACTATTTGTAGTAGTAGTAGTATATGTAATAGCAGCAGTTGTTGTTGTTGTTGTTATTGTTGTAGTAGTGGTAGTAGTAGTGTTAGTGGTTATGGTGGTGGTGGTAGTAGCATTGGTAATAGTAGTAGTAGTAGTAGTAGTAGTAGTAGTAGTAGTAGTAGTAGTAGTAGTAGTAGTAGAAGTAGTAGTAGTAGTAGTAATATTAATAGTAGTAGTAGTAGTATCAGTAGTAGTAATTTTAGTAGTAGTAGTAGTAGCATTGAAGAATCAATAGCATAAAATACAAAATATGCATATTGCATGTACATGTTAAACACTCACTGCAAGATCAATATAAATCATTGTCATTAACAAATATATAGTAGTGTAATCATAAGATTACTTCAATACAAATACGTGATAATACACATTACACACATGTTATTGCAAGCAAGACATGTTATCTGCATTTACACAGACAAACCGATGAATGACAGATAAAAACAAATCAGATAAATAAATATAACAACATGAGGTTATACGATTATCGAAATCTTGAAATATTATTACAAATATTCACCTGCTCTTTGTGAATATGGTTTGCATTGCAAGATATAGTTTACATATCAATATGATTGTATTTCAGTGCATGATATATATTTCCATGACACATTAAACCACTTCAACATGGATGTTACAACATACGCTATATAACACCATATAAAATATATTGAAACAATCTACCGTTATCTAGAAGCGTAAATAAAACAATGGATTGGCGATTTATGTCAATACCAATATGCATACGTTTGTTCTTAAAAAAAAGCCAAATACACATGATTCCATGAATATATCTAGTCACGAAATGTTTATTATCAACTCTATGATTAAATTTGCCTCTGGTGTATCAGCACACAACACCAATAATAACACCATTAAACACAATGTGTCCACATGTAACCTTGCACACGTTGCTGTAAAATGCAAACATTTAATTAAGATTGTTACCCTTAATTTAATGCTGGTGTTTGCCTAACCATACCTTTTTATATATAGAGGGTTGAAAATAAGAAGGTAAGAACTGCCATTGAAATCATTAGCATTTCATACCGTCTAGCTTTCAACCGTCGAATATCTTTCGTAAAGGAATAATGAAAAGGTATACTGCCTGACCAAATTTTCTAAAACGAGTTACCTTTTTTGTCTCTTTTATTCCGGCAAATTAAATGTTGCTACCATTTCTTCGCCTGTCGTTTTAAGCTTAGCCTTAAGTTTTATTTCTGTCCCACCAAAGTAAATTCTTATTATTGCACTCGATACGTTCCCTAGCCTATCCTTACAGTTCACATTGAAGGAACCAATCGAAAAGCATCCATCATCATCCACGAAAATTGGGTTTTTCTCTTTCGTTGCAAAGATCCGAACGTTAAATGTCGATTGTCCTTCTGGGAGATCATATGTCAGTTTTCCAGCCGGTTCATCAGTTCGAATGGACTGGTCAACTTCAATGAGCTTTGAAAAGCAATTCTCAACTCTACCTTTTCTGGAACCTTCTGTTAGTACTTTGTCGGGTGGATGCACTGATGGATTAAACTTGCCAAACACTTTAATACCATATGTAAATTTAGCGATCCGTGATATGATTTGCGTTTCATTGTGCCTAAACATAACTGCACCTCTTAGAACAGCCAGGCCAGCATCGGTTGGTATGGTAACCTGCATTGTTTTAAAGGCAACTCGCACCTCATCTTGCAACAACGGCGACTCAGAAAACCCACCTACCATAACAATATGATTGATAGGATTGTCAACGTACTTTGACAAAATGGAGAACAATTTCGCAATGATGTTTTGAATCGGTTCACTGAATAAAGCTGAAAGATCACTTTCTTCGCATCTAATTTTTTCGCTGATAACGGTTGTGCTTTTCCCATACTTTGATCGCTGAACCTGCTCCTTGAAAGTGTGTCCAGTCATTTCTTCGACAAGGTCCTGTATTGATGAAGGGACGACTAATGTGCATTTTGCAGCAATGGGTGATTTCTTGCATGTTCTCTTCTTCAATTCGAAGGCCCTCGTGATTCTAATGTAATCGTCCATATTCTTCTTTTTGACTGCTTGCATTACCGCGCATCCTATATGTCAAGAAACAATTATCATTATACATACTGTACTTAATTTTATACTTGCGGAAACGTTTCAGAACAAAGTAAATATGAAACACTTTTGCAAACTTATACATCCATCAACAATGTGCATCACTACACTCCTTATACTATACATTTATAGTGCATATTATACGCATTATGATACATTTATACCAGCTGGAATTGGTAACTCTATTATAGTTACCTCACACACACAGCACGTTGATGTCATGAACACATACCTGCCAACGTGTCAATAAACTTTTCAAACTCCTCGTCAACTTTTGTTCCACCACAGTCTCCACCGCTGGCTTTCTCTATTTCTTTAAGCTTCATATCTGACGTCACCTCGTGCACTGTTATGTCAACTGTTCCGCCTTCAAATATATATTATTAATGTTAACTCCGTGAAAAGCATTAATTGAAAAAAAAAACAATTGTGTTATTGCAATAAACGTTGAATAACATATTTTGGGTGAAGAGAGCCATGTGAATAAAATGCTACTCACAATTTCTCATGCAAAGATATGATAGAAACACAAATCTCAATCACATATTCCCGATTTTTCCTACCGTTCTTGAGCCAACAGAGTACCGATTCAAATATGTCTCAAGCCGGGACAATATTCTGACATTCGGGGCTCGAAATTCAATTTTTGATCAAGATATCGAATATGTCCCGACATCGTCTCGACAGAGTCCTGACAGCGTCCCGATTCTACCGAATGCGATACAAATATACCCTACAGCGTCCCAACAGCATCCCGACATTCCCGACTGTTTTATCATCTGTACCGTAGCGCACTCTGGACGCTGTCGGGAGCAGTAATCAGGAATGTATGACTGAGGCTTAATGCCTGCGTTCTTGAGCCGAACTAGTCCCGAAACAAATATGTCAAAAGTCGGGGCATTATTCCGAGATTTGGGGCTCGAAATTCAAATTTATATCATAAGATCGAATATGTCCCGACAGCGTCCAGACAGCGTTTCGACAGAGTCCCGACATAGTCCCGATAGCGTCCCGATTCTCCCGAATGCGATAGGACACTTTCCCGACACTTTCCCGACACTTTCTCGACAGTGTTCCGACAGCGTTCCGACATTTCCGACTGTTTGATTATGTGTATCGTTGCGCTATCGGGACGCTGTTGGGAGCCATAATCGGGAAGTTGTGACTGCCGAAATACTCCAGACGTGATATTTCTATATTATTTATAATGCATTATCAATCCCGTTCCACAAGACATTGTCCCGATAATGTCCTGACACCGTTCCGATTTTGACGAATACAGACGAATCTATCCTGACACATTCGGCTGAGTCTCAAGAATGTTAAGGGAAAACCTTAACTGTCGGGAGAACTTGGTCGATCACGCCAAACATGTCCCGATAATTCCCGATACTTAGGACAGCGTACCGACAGCGTTCCGACACCTCCAGACAGCGTCCCGACAGCGTCCCGACATTCCCGACTTTTATATAATATGTATCGTAGTCCTGTCAGGACGCTATCGGGAGCCATAATCGGGAATGTGCGACTGAGGCTTAAGTATTTTATTTGGCTTAGGTTGTTTTCATCAGTTTGATCTAAGATCATTGACCTACATTGTAAAAGTTATTACAGTTTCTTGGTATATTTAATAGTTTTATGATAAATCCGACAATCCGACTATCCAACAGTTGTTACGATATAAATGTTGGACGTTAATAGTCCAAATCATATACTTAGATGTCTAAAAACAACGCTATACGACATAGGGTAGTGTAACAGTAATAATGGGTATAGACAAAGTGAGTACGTTTGTTTTTCTTGGAGGATGCTATTAAAATATGTAAAGGTAACATAATGTTTAATTAGTCCCGATTATAAATTTATTAATTCCATGCATGTGTTGTCTAATATTCACATATATAATACTTTACATGTACCACACATAACCCTTGTTCAAAATAATGTACAGTGTAAACGTTCTCTATACATTATATAATTATTTAATTATACATTAATTAGCAATTTGTCCAAATGTTTCAATAAAAAAAACTGTATCGCCGATTGGTACGTACGCTTGTTTAAATTGACGTAGGGCATGACTTATTAACTGAAACCAAGTATATGCATACTTTACCTCCAATATCGCACACGAGGTAGCGTGTGCCGGGTTGAAATGTAGAAATATTTGCTGTTTTAGGATCTTCGGTCCTTGTCAGTTTGGCATAGCGACAGTAGATAGAAGCAGCCTCTGGTTCCAATGCAAGGCTCAAATGTTCTATTTCAATTCCTGCCTGCAAAACCGACTGTTCTTCTTTAATTAAATACAGGTGCATACATATATTTATTTCTTCGATTAACGCATATTCAATTTCGAGTAGAACGTTACACAAGAATATACGTTGCTATATATCTATAAATATACCTCTTGAGCCGAAGTTTTCATGAACTGTTTTGCAGATTCATCCCATATAGCTGGAATTGTTAAAACCCAATGAATTTCACTTTTTTGGAATTTTCCGGAGATTTTGCTATTTAGGTGACCATAAAAATCGTCTGTCAAATATTTAATCGATAACGAAAATACAGTTAATGCATTAAGCTGTTTTCCAGTCTCGTCTTTTAACATTGTGGACCGCCCAATTGTCTCCTGTGTAGAAAAAAATAAGCCATCTGTTGTAAACAATTGAACATATGGCAAATAAATTCATTATCAATTCTTATGGACGTTTGTATTATACGAGTTTTGTTCAATAAATTCGTAGATTAAGAAGCATGTGTTTACATTTTAAAAACGTAACGTCTATTTTGGGCATGAAGTAACATTTACAAAATAGATTCTAAACCGGTATCAGGCCACGACGCGATATTTACAAAATATATTATCAGTATATAAAAACTGTACGAAAATTGAAAATAACATGCACAACTGCAGATCTGGTGTTATATGCATAACATGCAAAACTGCAGGTCTGGTGTTATAAACATAACATGCTAAACTGCAGATCTGGTGTTACATGCATAACATGCTAAACTGCAGTTCTGTTGTTATGTGCATAACATGCTAAACTGCTGTTCTGTTGTTATATGCATAACATGCTAAACTGCATTACCTTCTTATCGTACAACTTCATCTTAAATCTGCGGAAGAAATACCAGTTCTTGTGTTCGTCGTCTGCTGCCAGTTCGGCATACCTGTTCTCAGCATCGTACCCGAACGCCTCAACTGTTTTGCCATCCGACTTGATGAGCACACATGTTGGTGCTGTAATATAAATTATAATGATAAGCACATTCTTCCAGAACGGACATCCTCTGTGACATTTAGGATATTGATTTAATCGAACATTAAGAATAATGCAAACCTTTGATGGAAAGCCATATCAACATGTAGTCATTAAGGTGTTAGAGTTATTCGCACATTAATATTGTCAAAAGTTTGATATGGCATATAATAATATGCGAGTTTGTCTCCAAATCCTGGATTGTAAATATATTCTTTATTTTCAAGCACAACAGATATGAAATAAAATTAAATGGTCGCCTCGTGTGAATTAAACTGTTCACATACGAACAGAAAATACACCTTATCTGCACGTTAGTTTTACTACCTTTCAATGAAATGAGCTGATCACTTGAATTCCACTGCTGAGCATAAATTTTCGTCGGGTCCTTTGTAAAATCGTCCTTTGTAGAGTAAGCCCACCCTGAGAAGGTGGTCCCGAAATCTATGCTCGCCACAATCAAAGCCATTTCGTCCTTCGAAATTCCCACAGGTGACAAATTTATAAAATATACACTGGAACAAACAAGTTTGTACTTTGTGGTTGATTTTGTGTTTACTAGTACGTAGTGTTTATTTGTCTGTGGGCAATTAGTCATTTGCCTTAAAAGGCCTTTATGATGTAAATAAGGGTCTCTCTACTGATGATGCGGATTGAAATGTCGTATGTTTGTTTATGCCTATATCTGCTGTCGTATAATAGTCAAGGTAATATTGTTATATTATTTAATTGTTTTGTGTGTCATCTGAGCAATTGTAACAGCAATCAAAATCCAGAGAAGCTCTGCTTGACTTACATTGTTAAGATAATATATTACATACAAAATACAAAACTCGCCTAGGTTTTTGTTTTCTATTTTGATACGGAAATAGTTGATTTTATGTGTTTAGTTATATTTTAAATGGGACAATCATTGGATGAATGTATCTTGAGATTGCGGTTAAATAGGTTATTACCAATGTGATAATGCATCATTTAACAACCTTGATATTTCGACCGTAATCTTATTTTGAGTAAATATAGTTGATGACTGGCAGTGTAGCACTATACCTTTAATTTGCCAATATAGGAATATTGCAAAAGATCTTCGTTAATATTGATTGATTATAATATAATAAATTGCGTGCCAATGACAATTATTTAGTATTATTGTTTTGTCATTTGTTTGGTTTAGAATATCATCACGTAGGGTAACGTATGTAGTTCAATAGAGTATTATGCGCCAAAGAAACATACAAAAACCACATTTAAAGTGTTCTGTCGAATTTACATATCTAATTATATTTATCTAAAGTGTAACGACTATTAAATTAAATTAGCAGCCAATCCTTTGTGAACACAAAACATAACAGTCTTTGTGCTCTCATTATTAACTATGTGTTGCTGTAAAATAATAGAAACTACTTGAATAACGTTAATATAAGAGCTTATATATAGATATGTACATTAAAATGAACGTACCTTATAGGGCCTCTCCTAAAATGGTGTGCACCCGTTCATGTACGCTTTACTTATTACATCGATTAAGCTTCTTGCTAAACTTATTTCTGAGTAAATATGGTAGATACAAATAGACATGCAATTAGTGTATGTAAATTATAAATACATTCAGACTGTCAGTGAACTAGACAAATGATAACGTCTAGTTTTAGAAACTAGGACAACTACTGTTATTTTATTGTTATTAAGCACGTGAATATTATGAAACAAACTATAGCATGTGACCCTTTCCGATTATGTTCTACTATATGGATCATAACTGCATTTTTTTGAGGATAACATATTTTGCTAAAAGTCAGGATCTGGTTTAAGATATGTAGGGTTATGCTATATTAATCTGTAGAGACACACACTGACATATAAAATACCATTACTGTAGTCATTTTTCTAAAAACAAAACCGTTGTAAAATGTTTTGGACTCTGTGTAAAACTACAATTAATTGCAATTTATTTTATGTTTATTTCCTTATTAAATATTATGAAATAAATAGAAAATCAGTATCATATGGCATAGTGTATGATCGTATTTTATTGTATTTAATACAAAAGTATTTGCGTATTCCGCTGATGTATGCAAATGGGAGTATTTCATTTTAATAAGTATATTCGAACTTATTTTGCAATTCACGTTAAAATTCACCTTTTCGTTTGAGGGAAATCAAGTAGTGAAGCAGAGAAAAACATTAAACTTCAATATTTATGTAACATTTATAAATCGTACTATAGGCACTGTGAATACGTGGATAATATTTATGCTCTAATACCATACTTAAAATAAATACGTCCCTATCGATTTGTGTAAACGTATCTTTGTGAAATCTCGTCTCTAGTTTCCGTTTGTTTTGTGGGGATTTGTTTCATATAGGTTGTCTTCATATAATCGCGGCCCAAAGTAAATAGACAAATCTCACATTAAACCTTTAGTGCATATAGACAACTGATAGCTGTGTGCATGTTCGCAACATATTTGAAGATACGAATCTATACAGACGAAAGATCATAATCCTGGTTTAAATGATCATAAACGCTATAAGTTACACAAACATGTTTTAAAAATTATGTATACAATGTACTACATGTATAAACTATTATATAGTTTTAATTAAGGTGATAATTAGGGAATAATCTATTTACGGACAATGAAGGAATTAGTGGATGTTTGTTGGTTTCCGTAGAATATCGATTTTAATGTACGAGTGATTATATAAATTTTCACGAGAGGGGCAGTCACGAGAGAAAATACATATTTTCTATGATCACGAGTGAATCAAACATCGATATTTCAATGAAACCTATACATTTTTTGTATGCATTAAAATTTTAGCATATTCCGACATATCGGTGAAAAAGTAGATTCATTATTAAAGTGGTTATTTTTTCTGTTTAAAACAGTGAATTACCAAGTTTATTTTCAATGTTTGAAAGCATTGAATTACCAATTTAATTTCACTGATATTTTCCTAAAAACCACCTGAAATCAATACAATAAATCGTGATCTTTCTGTTTAAATACGCTGCAATCGTGTGTATTTAAATCGTCTGATTTATCTATATCGATTTGTCCACGTTTATTACGATTCTCATTTGCATTCTTACTGACTATACCTTTTTTCTAGACAAGGTAAATGTATACATATTTACAGAGTAGTAGTTGTAGTCACAGTTGAAGTGTAGTACAGTTCAAGTTTTTGTAGTAGACGAAATAGTAGTTGAAAGAGAAATAATACTAGTAGCAGTAGCAGTAGCAGTAGCAATAGCAGCAGCAGTAGAGGAAGCTGTAGCAGTAGCATTACCAGTAGTAGTAGTTGTAGTAGTAGTAGTAGTAGTAGTATTAGTAGTAGTAGTAGTAGTAGTAGTAGCAGTAGTAGTAGTAGCAGTAGCAGTAGCAGTACTACTAATAGTAGTAGTAGTAGTAGTTGTAGTAGTAGTAGTAGTAGTAGTAGTAGTAGTAGTAGTAGTAGTAGTAGTAGTAGTAGTAGTAGTAGTAGTAGTAGTAGTAGAAGTAGTAGAAGTAGTAGTAGTAGTTGTAGTAGTAGTAGTAGTAGTAGTAGTAGTAGTAGTAGTAGTAGTAATAGTAGCAGTAGTAGAAGTAGTAGTAGTAGCAGTGGCAGTAGCAGCATTAGTAGTTGTAGTAGTAGTATTAGTAGTACGATACGGTTTTGCAAGGCAAACACAATTATAAAAATAATGTATATAATACATGTGTGCTTTCTATGCATATGTGCAAACGAATCTTGTTTTTACTATTCATTCAAACGTGAGAGTTTGTTAAGGTGTAGTATATTGTATAAGTAAGAATATAAAATAATTAACTTACCCTCAATGACTTTTTGTATACACTCTACATTTAATCACAAAATAGCGAGTGCCGTGTGGTGTTTACCCTCATCGATATATAATAACTTCCGCATAGATGGATACATCACAGAGAAATTGTTTGTGTCAATAATTATATTCGCTTGTACCTCACTATTATTATTATGCGAAACTACCACGTAGGTATAATGTTAATTAATATAAAAGTTCAAATGTTTTTTTTTAAAGTTGGCTTACTAATTACGAAATACATTTTCGCTTTCGATTTGAATCGGAATTTAATCAACCCAAATTTAGTTTTTAATTGTTATATTCGAACAGGCACTACTGAATGTTAACTCGACCTTTGACCATTGACTTGGCAACGTGATCTAAGCATTGATTGCATTGTTCTTTTTGTTGTGTTGGTCTGATTGTTATGCAGTTTTGTTAGTTATAGAGTCTGGTGAGTTTGGCTCGTCAGGAAACGGGTTTGCCATGACTGCTTTGCATAAACCGTGTGAAGGCGGGGATTCTATGTTTAAGTGTTTTTGTTCTTTATACTGTATTGTATTGGCCAGTACTAACACAGTTAAGAGATTCATGGGGCCACCTAATTTGGAGGTGTTAAGAAAATGTCCGTTGGTGACTTCCGAGGTGTTCCGGTGGACCACAAATATTGTAAGCAGTAAGCATGAGTTTCCGTTTTGTATGAATTTCTCCACTTAACGGTGCTTTTTCAGAAATCGGAAAATGTCTTTACCATTGCGCCGAAGAGGTTGTGGTTTACTACTTTGCAAACATCGTATGTCTGCCGATAAACCAAACTTGATCCTATGGAATCCGTGGGCGTAGGTTCGTACACTTGGTAAGTAAATTAGTCATGTAGGACTTTCAATTAAACGGCTTAACTTTAAACATTGAATTATTTGAACTAAATAGCTCAAGTACTATAACAAGAAAAGCATAAAAAAGAAATAAAAGAAAGTATTTCTCCCATCGGGGTTCGAATCTCAGACATTCAGATCAAAAGTCCAACGCGCTAACCTCCCAGCTATTCCGATTTGTAGACTGAAAAGTGTACCTTTTGGTTTATGTCAGTAATTCACGTGTTTTCAACATTTGCAACAAAAACAACAGAAACAGCCCAAATTAATCAATCGTTTCGCGAACAAACGCCTTATAATTCAGTCCATTGCAATTTATGATTACTCATTAACAAAACATTATTTACAGTATATTTATGTGAGCAGTGTTATTTCGCTCCTTTATATATACTATGTTTAGAATCGGTGCTAAAACATTTAAAAATTGTTAAATCGTCTGTGAACAGGACCCTTCAATAGTATAACATTGTCCATGCCATAACTGGACAATTATGGGGCCTTTGTTCCTTAAATGGTAGTAAGGTTCTGACTCCATAAGTCTTCGTATAGATTGTGTGGTCCCTGAGTCACAGTATGAACTTTTTATTCTGGTTATAACTGTACAGTAGTTGGGTCTAAAAGACCTCGGTTATTCTGATTTTGAATAAAGATTCGTCATGACTATAGATGCACCTTATCTTTAACGGTGTCCCTGCATTAAAGGTAAAAAACCAGACCAACCGTGTGGAATACTTGGCTAGTAAATAACTGGACAAAGTGAGGACCTAGTTTCTGAAAACCTGGTCGGTAGGCTGTTGATGACTGGAAGATGTATATAATAATGACCGTGCTGGATCAATATAGCACTTAGTTGTAATCGTTGCCCCGTCAGTAACTGAACAATGGCCACAGCTTTTTGCAACGAAACGTTTGAAATCACACGCAGCCTTGTTTCCTTTATGTTTGGATTTTTGTTATTGAAAGTTTTAATTGCTTATGATGTTAATAATAGTCGTTAGATCTATTTTATGCCAGGTCTGCTCGCAAAATTCAACCAAAGAGCGTTTTACTTTATGTTTTTATTTTAAATTGTTAATTATTTCTGTAATCAAATATTTTCATGGGCTTGGATAACAACAACATATGAATATTGAAGCAATTTAATATTAAAATATATCGAAAAAATAAGTAATTATACACTGTTTATATAACACAATACAATAATTCAAACAAGCAAGCATTTGGTAATGAGCTTAAATACTATACAGTATAGCATGTAATAAGGTATGTAAGTTGGTGCACTGTTTAACAAGCTTACTTTGAGTTGTCCAATTTCTGAAAAAAGCGCTGCACATTTGTATTTTGCTTCCAACTGTTTTCCAATGAAAGTTGTATAAAACTTGCTGACAGAAGTTATATCTACTAGTTATAGAAATAATCATAAAACATATAAACAATACATGAAAAATAATGCGTAATAATGACCAATACCTTGTACAAACATTGTGTAAGTATACATTTATATAGAAGCATACTAGCATACGCAAATATTGATAGAAAACACAAAGTACACCATGTTAAAGTGTAGTTAAAGTCTACATTTGTAGTGTTTAAATAGTCATTGCTAAATTATTACTTTGGTCAACTGTATATCAATTCAAATGAGTTATTCCTATGTACCTATATATTGTAAAATAGACATAGAAAGTGTAAGTAAAGCAATATAATAGATCTCTAGCCAACGTATAGACATTTCGCTTGGCTGTTTGTCATCCTCTCTTAAATAACCGGTTACCCTGATAATTATAAGGTCATTATAAACAACAATATAATAGGGCAGTGGGAGCAGTGGTCTAGTGGAAGGACGCTGGCTTTGGGATTTCTGGTTCGAATCTCGCCCAGACCACTGGAATTTTTCTGAACAAATGTTTTTTCCCACGAATGTTCCTCTCTATCCCGGTGTATAAATGGGTACCTTCGAGAAGTACGAATTTTGAATAAACAGAAGTACACAATTATAACTAACCAATGCAATGTATGAAGAAATGTGTTATGTCAAACGACATCACATATGCAAAAAAAGAGAGAAAATGTGTAGCAGAGTTTCAACATAAGGTAATATGTTTACTAGGCAATTAATTAATATGAACTGACCTTTTCTACTTCAATCTAGCACAAATAACTAGATAATTCAATAGAGACACACAGAATGCTATATTAGTTTCTACGAAAAATAAATCAGGATTTCTGTAACAAATGCGAGATTTATAAATGTTTTATTGTACGCTCGTATTTAGAACAAACGAAGATACTCGCTATATTCATGCACTGGTGAAGAAACTGCAAACCAGTTCCGACATGTTGTAATTTAAAAACGTTACGTTTTTAATTATGATTTTTCAGAATGTCATTTCAATGAAATAATAATCGTTTTCACCCACATATATTAAAACAAATACCCTAACATAATTATACTGAACTTTGAATTATGACTCTTGAACATTTTGAATTATCTTATGTTGAAAGTCATTAATCAAATTAAGCATGCTTATATCTAAAACATGGATTCAAAATAATTTCAGTACTACTGTAGGTTAAATGT
Source organism: Congeria kusceri (assembly GCA_027627225.1). Classification (NCBI taxonomy): domain Eukaryota; kingdom Metazoa; phylum Mollusca; class Bivalvia; order Myida; family Dreissenidae; genus Congeria; species Congeria kusceri. The sequence continues at coordinate 17,435,734 of CM051030.1, read as the reverse complement.
AGCCGCTGTTTCTTCATCAGTAGTATACAGTCTAGATTTAACCTCTATTTCAGTTCCACCCAAATATATTTCAATAGTTGTTTTTGAGATATTGTAATGTTTGTCTACACAATTGACATGAAAAGACCCCACTTCTAAGCACCCTGGATCGTCAACATATTTCGGATCTTTCGCTTTACTTGCAAAAACGCCAGCCTCGTAATACGTAACGCCATCCAGCGCATGGAAATTGTCTATACCAGCTGCTACATTAATGGGAACGAATTTACCAATTTCGACAATTTTCTTAAAGCAGCCTGAAACTCTTCCTTTGTAGAGATCATCATGTATTTCTCTGGTAGGATACTGACGTGTTCGGTCAAATGGAATACATGTGTTTATTCCATATGTAAATCTTGCAATCCGTTAAACAATTTGACTTTTATCGTGCCCAAACAAAACCGCCCCTTTAAGTGCGGCTAGTCCAGCATCATCAGGACTTACAAACTTCCGGCTTGGGCATGACTCCTTATTTTATTTTGTAAGTATTGCGACTCCGAAAATTCCCCGACCATTACAACAAACAAGAAATGTCTTTTAAAAAAAAACAATCGGCGTTGAAAATAATATTTTGATGTCATTTAAAACTTTCCTAAACAGACGGCCAAGACGATCGGTTACGTGACTTCTCAGACCCCAGATTTTTTTGGTCCCCACCAATATTAGGAGACTTATTGGACCCCAGATTTTTCGGACACTATAAGAAAACTTATCGGACCGAAAAGTTAATTTGAGATAAATTTATTAATTTAAAAATTAAATAAAATTATCATTAATATATATGCCGTGAATAAACCAATCATACAGCTCCATGTTTCCACCAGTGATATATGAATAACCATAATAATTTAGGTTAAAATAATTGTTATCTGAATTTGTCAAGCCAATTTAACAAATTAACAATGTAAGACAATAATTTCGGGAATGAATTAAAATTATTATGTATCAGACGAGTCTATATAGTTATTTATAGTACCGGTAATATACCATTCATATTAGTTATCTAATATAATAACGATTTGAAGTCAAATAGGCATGTATACTGTGTATCCCAATAAAAAGCAATAGTCAGGGAACATCCAGCGGTTTTTGAAATGTTCAGACTTTATTTTTGATAACGCAAACATAAAAATGTAGTTCCTGTGTATAATTAGTATTGCAAATTGTTTATTCATGCTACGCAAATAACAATTCGACGTATTCCGACTCTTCTTTCATAACATTTTATCTATAGAAAATGTAGCATCTTTTTACAAATTAAATAACATCTACTGAAGAAGTTGATAGAAAGACGCAATTATAAATAATCGTTAATAAATCGTAACCACAATTTTAATTCAAATTTACAGTAAGTTTATAAATATAAATTACCAATTTATTGAAATATTTAGGTTTATGATTCTCTGAACGCTATTATTGATGCATGTACGAGTATATTAACACAGCTTTAGAACGGTTGCTAGCTACGCGCGCTATTTTTAGAGTGACACTACTGTGTCTGGAATGTGATAAACTCGCTAGAACCAATGGGCTACATGTTAACGGCAAGTCTGCGAATGAGATTTATGAATGGGAACATTGCACAATTGCTATTTATAAAGCGTACCGCTTATATAAATGTAGGCTAAACAAAATAGTTATTTCGTTACGTGTATGAATATAGCATTCTGTTTAAGGCATACAATGAGAGAATACGTTCATAATTAGCCTCTTCTAGAGTATATGTCGATGATATGTTTATAACTTCATTTTAATCACTTATGTAAACAATTATGTAAATTTTTAATCCCCAAAAGTATGCAACAGTTATTGGTATACGTTAAACCATTGTTTGAAGTTTGCATTCCCTAAAATTAGAAAATTTGCCCAATTCTATTGGCATTCAATTTTCCCGCTGCATAATTATCGCATGAAATCTAGGTCAGAAGTGATCTTGGACAGCTACGCCGAAAAAATCTTGATTGGATTGTGTATGTAATTTTTCAATATGGAACTACAGTGTTGGATGATATTTTGAACAGGAACGTCGTATAGAGATGCACACAGATTTGCATCGAGTTTCAATGTATGTTCTCTTAGGAATTTTATATTGTCCTTTTTATCTGATTGTTCAATATGTTCTTTCAAACTTTTCCCTGTTAAATCTAAAATAGTTTTCTGTAGAGTTGGTAGAATTAGTATGTTCAACTTCGCCGTATCATTCGGAATTTTCAGACTTTTCTTTTTGGTCTCGAAAGTCGTCATTAATACAATGTAATCGTCCATGTAATCGTCTTGAAAACGTTTTATGACCTTATGTCCTAAACTACAAATAATCACAATTTATAACGTATGTTTCAAACAATGTTTTAATTAACAAAATATAATACATATATGACGTAGTTGACGTAGTGCATATCATCCTTGACGTAAAAGAGCAATACTCAACACCTACAACAGCATACGCTGTGCACAATAAAGTGGTATATACCTGTTAAAGAATCAATAAAATTCTTAAAATCTTCGTTGACGTTTGTTCCACCCCAGTCGTATCCAGCAGCTTTCTCAATCTGTTTTAGTTTCTGTATACCCCCACGAACGAAGTTTAGGGGTGGGGGTATATAGGAGTGAGCTTGTCGGTCTGTCGGTCTGTAAGTCTGTCGGTCTGTTGGTTTATGGTTTCCGGATGATAACTCAAGAAAGGCTTGACATATTCATATAATGTTTGGTACACATGTGTAACATCATATAATACAGGTTAAGTTCGATGTTGGTTACAAACCACTAAATTTTGACAGAGTTGTAGCCCCTTTTCGACTTAAAATTATCTTAAAACATGATTTCCGGACGATAACTCAAACATGGCTTGACGTATTCAAATAATTATTGGGATATATGCGTAGCATCATAAGATACGGGTCAAGTTCGAATTTGGTTACAAACCACTAAATTTTGACATAGTATGGCCCTTTATTTGACTTGAATTACCTAAAAACATGGGTTTCCTGACGATAACTCAACAATGGCTTGACTTATTCAAATAGTTATTGGTACACATGTGTAGCATCATAAAATACAGGTCAAGTTCGACTTAAGTTACAAACCACTAAATTTTGACACAGTTATGGCCCCATTTTTACTAAATTCCCGAAAATCATGGACAATAACTCATGAAAGGCTTCACCTATTTAAATTATTTTTTGGTACAACATCAGGTGTAACATCATAAAATACAGATCAAGTTTATCTTTGGTTACAAACCACTAGATGTTGACAGAGTTATGGCTCCTGTTGAAATTAAATTTTTCCAAATACACTGTTGACCATTTACAAATTAAAGCATTCTCTCTCTGTCCATTTCTTTCGAAAGGATGCGATAGTTTTCTGACAAGGCCATATTGTGGGGGTATATCCATCACTCATGTGACAATTCTAGATTCTACAGTTATCTCTTGTACTGCTATGTCAATCGTTCCGCCTGAAACAATGATTTTATTCATTGACGATGATTTATATAAAGGGACATAAATGGTATACTTATAAAAAATTAAATTAAACATAGGAATAACCTTTTATAGTACCAACAATTCGCATATACATATTTATCTTAGCTATATAAACTTGAATGTAATTTGAATATTTTAGAACGTATATGCCAAATCGCAATAGTAATGTACTAAATAGTGTATTCCTATTTTTTTAACGATATAACACTTGGGAACATAAGAGTAAATTCATAGTCGTAATTCTATGTACACATGAGCAGTTTTTGAGGTATTGCATAACGTGGTTTGCATTGACAGTAATACAATAGGTTGTTATTTAGCGCCTGAGAAATGTTTTGACTCTTTGAGGACTGTTCGTTTACCCAAACACTGGAGTTTTTTATAACCAAGAACTAAGCATGAATATTATATAGGTACCGTTTGGTAAGAATTGGTATAAATTTAAGCATTTTGTCTCTACGCCTGCAGTTATAAAGCGGGTAGAATTATGCACTTAAACCGGAATCGGCATGTAAGGTTAGAATTCAAATTTCATAATTCGCCACCTTGGTATTACAAGGGCCAATCTGCTTCTTTTTCACATTCCAGATAGGCTCTTGTGATCCTAAGGTTGCGAATAATGCTGTTAGTTTTCTGTCATTGATCATTGTATTATTCGTAAAAGAGCTAACTTCAAAACAATGTTAAACCCTTGCAGATACATACTGCCTGCATCGCAAACCATGTAACGTGTCCCAGGTTTCAGTGTAGACAAATCTGGTGTCTGAATCAAGTGTTTATGAAGACAGTAGATAGCAGCTGCCTCGGGCTCAAGGGCAATGCTGAGGTGTTCAATTTCAAGACCAGCCTTAGGCAAAGGACATGAATTGTATTATTTACTTGCTAATTATTGCTAATTATTTACACATGGTACATGGACTAAGAATGAGTATATAAAAATTATGTTTAACATGCGTCAACATGGTTTATCTCAACATAGATAATAATACTCTATCATTCTATATACATTATATGAAACAAGTTAGTTGAAATAAGCATTATTGCTTTCATGAGCCTCAGTTGTTTTGTTTTTACATAAAGATCTGTTTTATAATTTCACAAACTGTCACTGCATACATTAAAGAAATCATAATGAAATTAAAAGTAACATAACAATTCAATTTTGTTACTGTTTTGTTGCTTGTGTAAGTTAACATTGTATGCCTTTATAATAATGAATATAAATTTAAAAATAAATTAACTCGAAAAACGTAACATGACATCATATAACTATTTATAGAGCGCGTGATATTGTTATCCCGAAATGATAAAATAATGTTAACAGAAACACCTTTCAATCAGAAGGGAGACACTTTATTAAATACAGGTATTATTAAGGAGCTTAGCATATTGATAGAAAAACAATTAATGTAATACCTGCAAGTATGCAAGTAACAAAACATACATTGTATATTGTGTTCAGTTGTAAGTAGAACACATCACATGAAAAAGCAGAATTCTTTTGTTTAAAGTTAAAATAATTAAATATAATCTACTAACCTCTTCAGCTACTACTTTCATTAACTTTTTAGCAAGTTCGTCAGATATTGCTGGCATTGTAAGGACCCAGTTAATATACTTCATATCGATCCCTCCATCTATATCGGTTTCAAGCCTTTTCAGAGGATCCTCTTGAAGGTATATGATTGTTAAAGAAATCACAAAAAGGGCCAGAAGCTCTTCCCAGTTGCGTCTTCAAATATCGTATCTCGCCCAATTGCTACCTACATGTATATGTAAAGACGCATCAACAACGTATATTATGCAATATAATTAAGTAGGTTATAACATAATCAATTGATGTATCTAGTTTGCTTACATAATCATTATTATCATGAAGATTACAACATATTGCTTTTGAATAACTTCATATTGAATAAGCTGAAGAAGTTCCAAGTTTCGTGAGAGCTTCCAGAAACTAGTTGTGAATATTTGCTTTCAGTCTCAAAGCCGAATGCGTCTAGCATTTTGCCGTCCTGCTTAATTAGAATACTGCAATTAGAAGAATGACAATTAAAGAATGCGCAATTTTACAACATATTACAATACATTAAGCATTATTACATTCTTTTGTCTATTAAAATTATTTTAGAGTGTGTCCTACAGTGTTTATGATATTAAAAGTAAATAACATAAATTTTCAATTCATAAATAAAATAAGGTTGATATATTTAATCTAGTTAGTGTATTTCTAAAAAGGCGACTATGAACTAAAGAAGAACGATGTTTTCTGCATTATACGGTTCGTTTCAACATGGATAAATTAAAACGTACGTATAAAATATATCTATTTTAGATACATTGATTGATAAGAGAATAACTGTTTTGGGTGGAATTTTCCGTTCATGAATGTGTAAAGTAGTGTGTAAACCAATTGGATGTACTACCGCATGTTGAGATTGCGTATATCATCTATAACGCAATGTCTATGATATGTTGGCTAGGGCGCAGTCAAAAACTAGAAAATTTAATCTTCAGGACGAGAAAAAATAAAACAGACACTTTTCTTTTGTTTTGCAAAGGCAACTCATGTCCGTATTATTTATTTTCGAGTTTTTTGTCTTGGATATATTGCATTAAACTTCATCAATCACTTGATTCATCTGTAATCCTGAAACAACAAACGAAGTAAAATGTGTTTTTGTCTCACATATTGCTTCTTACAGAGTATTGTTTTATATTTCTTTACATGTTTTAGTATCTGATTATTGCTTTAACAAATCTTATTTTATGACGTGAGCAGTTTATGTAGGCAAAATATACGATATTGTGGAATAGGTGTACAACTTATTACACTATCCCATGGAGTGATTTGAACGCTTACTGTGATTGTATTGAACACGTATTGTGATATATTGTGAGTGATGTCTGTTGTTTTTACTAGTGAAGAATGTATTTCATTCATGTTTTCTTTGTCAAAACTACGCCATGTTTGTGTTTGCCGTATAAACATGTGTACATGTGTATTTTACTTGCAAAAATGTTATTCATCAAATAACAATTCAATTCTATCAAAGTAATGCAACATTAGTATAACATCGATTTTAGATTTATTGTAACAAAACATGATAATGTGGTTTAGTATTATTTATACCCTTTATTACATTCATAACTACTCAATGGGTTATAGCGTCTGCAGACGCTATAGATTTTAGGAAGATATAAAAGGAGGAACATGTATTAATTGTTTTGCAGCTAAATGAAAACATACCTGTCTAATTGTTTAAATTAGTGTCTATATGGTGTCTATATTTTAATATGTTTGAGTCAACCCCTAAATATCAACTAAACATCGACAAAAAGTTGTTGATTATCACCAACACAAACACATACAAGTCGATTCAAGGTTTAATTATTGGAAACTTAAATACCTTTTGCTGAGCGGAAGTGTTCATGTTTCTTTATATGAATATCAGCAGTATTGTCTTCAAATAATATGCCAAGCCAAAAAACGTGGTCCCAAAATCTATTCCAGCCACAACTTTTATACCATCGGATGTGCCCATAACTGTTGAAATTCTTGTAAAAAGGTAAGAAAAACAACAACAACTATTTGCATTTACAGGAAAATGTCTACGAAAGTGTTCTCACACAGCAATATACATGACATTGTATTGTTGAAATGTGCAATAATAAGGCAAGATTAACTAAGTATCAATAATATACCGAATAGTAAGATTGTCAGCCGATAACAGATAACCACGAGCGGATTGAACTCACCACTTCCAAAGCCAATACATCAAATTTTCCATGTACGTTACACGGCTTTGAAATAATATAAGTGCAAACTGCATGCAAGACGTCATACATGTAAAATAAACACGACCTAATTTATATAATTACTTTTTACTAAGAATGCATAAATACTTGCCATAAATATACTTTAGTTTAAATTTATTATGTGCCAATATTGATTTCTTAATTTCATTTCATGTTTATAAAAAAGCCACCTTGGGCTCTACTCATAGGCATAGTCACTTTATGTTTGCAAATTTTGTTATCCATCAGCATCTTCATTCCAAACGCACAATGAAAACGTTGATGTAGATATTTTCTCGCATTGTCGCTATTGTACAATTTAATTTCTGATTCAGTCTTTTGAAACGAGTGAAATGTACAACTTATTAATAATGAATTTCTTATTAACACGTTTACAACGCATATCAAAGCCACCATTGAACTTTATTGCGAACGTGGTCCGTAGTCTTAATACATGTTGCAGTTGTAATTAAATAAAAACCAGATCAAAAAAAATCGTAGTCTGTCTCAATAATGTATTGGATTGTTTCATTCCATTAATATAGGTGAAGGTTTTAGTTTCAACTAAATAGGTTTGGCTCAGAAAGAAACCAAAATAAGAACGAATCTTTCGAAATAGTGGAAAATCCAAAAGAAAAAAGACAGTTCAATATATCGGTGAGGTATTCTTAGCATTTGCTGTTATTAATCTTACTCCTTTTCCTTTTGGTAAAAATTCTCTATGATAAATGGTGACTACATCTACAACTAAATATTGTCCAAATCAAATAATATTTTAAAAAGTAGTCCCTTACTGTGAGTGATATAGGGATACATCTCACCATCATTTTTCTATATTTCACTACTTAGCATTAAATAAAGAGTTTTGTCTGTGTTAGTAGGAGAAAGATAACAAATTATAATGTAAACTTGTATAGCGGCCGTTACAATATTTTTTCAAAACGCATAATAAGGGTTTAACGTGCAACTAGTGTATCTTATACAGAAATGTGAAGCAGATACAACAGTTTCTCAACACACGATACGTATATCAAAATAACATAAAATGACCTATACAAAGATTTGGTCTTGACAATGTTCATTGTCGTCCAAAATTATATACATGTATGTAATATATCAAGAAGCGGTATTACAGACAAGTGACAAAAACTTATTTACAAATAATCATCTGTTAAAATTAGAAAGTGTAACGCGAAACGTTTGTTATTTAATTTTATATTTTCAATCGCGCGCGTCTGTTATATGACGTTAAAAATACACGCTTAGCCTAGTGTATATATATAGCAAAACCGTGGTCTAGTGGTAACGAACTGCCTTCACAACCCATGAGTCTCAGGTTCGAGACCCCGCTGCACCCTAACCTACCAGCTCGTCGGTCGCATGAGACGTTAAAACGAGGTGCAGTGTACTAGGTGCTTCAAATCGGGCACTAAAAGACCCAGCAGGGGCGTCTCCTGTATCTTGCTCTATCCCCCGTAACCAAGTAACAAGTTTTCTGAGGGCGATGGCCATATGGGAGAGAATCCCGGTGCACTCGATACAAATGTACTACACACACAATGTATATAAGATAGAATAGCCGAGTGGTTAGCGTGGTAGACTTCGCAGGTTCAAGCTCCGATGCAGGTGTGTTTTTTCTCCTTTTTAATGTTTTTGTACAACAGTTGAACGCGTTTTTTTTTCCATATGCTTTAGTTTACGTAGTAAGTACAGATTTGTAAATAAAAATAACGAAACTATCGTGAACCAGTTCCTTAAATATCATAGCTGGAAGCAGCTATATATGAATGACATCAAGAAAAAGCTTGTACATCTTATAAACATATTAGGGCTGAATATTCATTTCAATAGCATGAACGAAAAGCAGATACTTTCAATAGTATCACATGAAAGTATATTTAATATAATCTACATATGAGGAGTGTCGTGGGAAAACCGGGCTTAATGCATGTGCGTAAAGTGTCGTCCCGGATTAGCCTGTGCAGTCCGCACAGGCTAATCCGGGACGGAACTTTCCGCTTTCATGGTATTTTCTGTTTCAAGAAAGTCTCTTCTAAACATAAATCCACTGTAGGCGGAAAGTGCCGTCCTGGATTAGCCTGTGCGGACTGTACAGGCTGATCCAGGACGACACTATACGCACATGCATTAAGACCGGTTTTCCCACGACACTCCTCAAATATACTGTTGACATCTGATCTATTAAAAAGATAGCATATCACATTAAAATAACAGCATAATGCACACTTTTTTATTAAACATTTATTAAGACAAATGGTGGTAGTGGTGGTGGTGGTGGTAGTGGTTGTGTTGTGGTGGAGGTGGTGATGGTGGTGGTAGTGGTGGTGGTGGTGGTAGTGGTGGTGGTGGAGTGATGGTGGAGTGGTGGTGGTGGTAGAGATGATGGTGGTGGTATTGGTGGTGGAGGTGGTGGTGGTGGAGGTGGTGGTGTGGTGGTGGTGGTGAAGGTGGTGGAGGTGGAGGTGGTGGTGATGGTGGTTGTGGTGGTGGTGGTGGAGGTGGTGGTGGTGGTGGTAGTGATGGTGGTGGTGGTTGTAATAGTAGTAATAGTAGTAGTAATAGTTGTAGTAGTAGTAATAGTAGTAGTAGTAGTAGTAGTAGTAGTAATAGTAATAGTAGTAGTAGAAGTAGTAGTAGCAATAGTAATAGTAGTAGTAGTAGTAGTAGTAGTAGCAGTAGTAGTAGTAGTAGTAGTAGTAGTAGTAGTAGTAGTAGTAGTAGAAGTAGTAGTAGCAGAGATATTCTCTGGAAACCGTGTTTTATGGAGTTTATGTCGAAAAGGGGCCATAACTCTTTCAGCATTTGGTGGTTTGTAACCAAAGTCAAACACGATTGTATTTGATAATGTTAAACCTTCGTAGTAAACATTATTTGTTTGTGAACAACCTCTTACCTGTATTGTATTATGTTACATGTACATATACCTAAAATAATCTTGATGTGTTAAACATTTCATGAGTTATTGTTCGGAACCTGTTTTTAGGGAACTTAGGTCAAACAGAAGCCATAACTTTGTCAACATTTAATGGCTTGTAACCAAAGTTGAATGATGTTAACCTTATGCAGTAAAAATATTAATTTCTGTTAAGCCTTCCATGAGTTTTATCATCCAGAAAAAAATGTATTTGGAAAAATGTAAGTATGTAAGTTTAATAGGGATCATAACTGTGTAAACATTTAGTGGTTTGTAACCAAACTCAAGCTTGACCGGTATTGTATGATGTTACAAGTGTGTACCAAAAGCTGTTTGAATATGTCGAGCCTCTCTTGAGTTAAAGTCGAATCGTACCTGTATTTTATGATGTTACACATGTGTAATAAAATAATTTGAATATGTCAAGACTTTCTTAAGTTATCGTTGGCAACATTTAGTGTTTTATAATCAATCTAGAATTTGGCCTGTGTTTTATAATGTTACACATGTGTAAAAAATATTTCAATATTTTAAGCCTTTCTGAAGTTATCTTCCGGAAACCATAAAAACCATCAAAGAGCGACAGACCCAACAGCCCGGCGGACCGACAAGCTCACTCTTACAAACCCCCAATACACGTTGTTTGTGGGGATATAATCAAATGAGTTTGTCGGGGTATAATCAAACGAGTATTAACACTTTTTAGTTCCTTCTTGTTCAAACGTATTTAAATTCGTACTTCAAGGAAGTTAAATTATCAGATATTCATAGTGCATGTCATGAAGGAAGAACAATAGTGGGTGTAAAACACAGATTACGATTTTACGATCACGATTACCTAACAACCATGCAATATACAGGCATATACATGGCAATATGCAAACACGTTTATGATATAAACAGTTATATTAAAAGTATAAGAAACAATTCGATTACATGAATTGTGTCATGTAATTATTTTAGCCAATGACGTTGAAACCCAACGTAATAGTAGAGTTAAATTGATATTATTATATAGCATGTTATTATAACTTGCAGACGTTTACCACAACAGCCTACCGTTAGTGATGTTAAAACGATTTTAAAACAAACAATTCACGGAAAAAGCGTGATCATGCTCTGGCTCGGTAATTACATTGTCATTTCAGCATTTTCATGTTTCAAATACACTTGTATGGTAGCGATCTTCCACATTCTTTGACATATGTCTTTGTTGAAAGCTGACAAAGTATTTCAAGTGGCAATATCCTTGTAACAATACAGTTGTTTCAATTAAATCAGCGAACTATGATTTCGTTGTTGCAGTTAAGTTTCATTACAGAGTCGACATGAGTGACGAATGAAACGAAATGGTCATATGATGATGACCAATAGCAGCATCAATTACATCACAGTCAGTCGGTTTATTAACAATAATTGCAAAAATTACTTCTCATAAATATACAGAAAGTTATAGCATAATTTCATAATTATCGTGTTTGTGTTTGGTATAAAATTTACCTTATTCAGACTCGTACTATCCAGCAAATATAGATCTCATAATCGTCATCTGCATGAGCGCACCAATTATGCGCAATTGTTCTTAAATATCCTGTATATGTATTTCAGTCATGTTGCTATCATGGCATGACACAATTCTTACCAATATTGACATTACGTTTTTACTCTCTTGATATAAATCGCGACATTTGCACAACTTAAAGGTTTGAATTGCACGAGACGACTTCGCGCTGAGCATTCGTCTCAACTCTATTTACTACGCGTATTAAATTATAAAGCTATATTTTACGTGATCTTATCGCGACAGTTACTTATTAAAACAAATGACAATGAATAGAGTTCGACATGCTTCATGTGGCATAGTAGGGTCAGGTATTAAGTATTGCTCCGTTTGTTTATTGGATACACGCATGAATGGTTTTTCGTAATTAAGGAAATGATTTCTAAAATAGATAATGTTACCAAATCACATGTTAAGTGCAATACATGCTGTTTTGTACATCAATTATATGCACTAGTACTAGTTAACAGTAACATTGTAACTATCTGCAAGAAAAGGAACGTTGTACACGTTAGTACTTCATATCATTGATGTCTGAATTAAACCCATCGTTACGCGTACGATGCTTTACTTGTCATGAGTGTCATTTGACTGCCGTATCCTGCACCAAAGTGCCATTGAGTGGCTCTCTTAAGCCTTGTCCGCTGAATAAGAATACCTAACAAGAATTATGTTTCTGTTTTGATACTCTGAGCAACGGTGCTCGACACTTTCTGGTCAATTACATGTAATCTAAACACCCGTTAAAGTTCCGTGTAAATACACTAATATAATAAACAACTTGCATCTAATAAACAAAGAATATACAAAATGTTTTTTCTCATTTACAAAAGTTGGATAATCCGAATTTTATTGGATAAATCGAAGGTTTATTTTTTGTGCAACCCAATTCAATAATCCCACAAATTTTGTATTATAATAACGTCATGGTCCATGACATCTATAAACAACGCATTGTGGTACGAGAACGTTAATTCCCTTTTAATTATCTGGCACCTAACACTGTATAATATGATACATATGTATTGATATAATCTACAGACACACAATATATTACAATCACTACACGATCACATAAAAGAACACAACACGTAAAAAACAATAGTTAACGGAAAGCAGGAACCCTACAGTTACCCACATTAATCATATTCCCATTGTTAACACTAACCAGTTCTATTTACACTTATTTGGCAATATTTATGTGTTCATGTATTTACATTAAACACAATGACGTGCACGTTTAATTCCATTAGTGTTCATTGTATTCTATTTTAACACGGCACGCATACGGTTTTTCATAGATAAAAAAGAAATGTACAATGGGTTATTCTTCAACAAATTATTGGCGGAGCCTTATGCTTTGAAAATAGTTCCGGAAATTCAAAGAAATAGTTCGTAAAATACAAGCGCTTAAAAGCTCGATATCAAAATTGTGACAAACAAATCAAGTATGCATTATGTGGTGCAATAAAACCACATTAAAACCTCATTTTTCATATTTAAGTTCACATAAAACGTTTTGTGTTAATATGCTTTTTTATTTGGGCTTGTTAGCATGATATTTTTACTGTATTTATCAATAAGTATGATAAATCACATTCATTTTCTGATTTTTAGTAATGAATCCGACATTCGCTCAATGTGTATTAATGAAGCTAATGTCATTTTAAATTCTTATATTTTATTGACCTCACTAAAACGCACATGTGAAAATACACAGCGGAACTTGGGTGGAGTATAGATAAATATAGTTCTCATACATAAGCATTATAAATACAGATCAATTATATATTGTATTAGAATCAAAATAATTGAGCGTTAGCGTTGGTTTTTGCTGTAATAACCCATGTTTTGGAGTTCCGATGCGTTGGAATTAAACCTAAAGGGCGATAGCATTCAAGCAATGTTAAACAGTTATTGTCAGAATTTAACAAAAAGAAAGTATTACAGACAAATGTTCGCACCGACAATTGTAGTTACAAGATCAACTACTTAAAGTGTAATACTTATGGACATGCACTTGCATAAACACATCATACATGCGTCATTGAAATCACTGGCTTTCAAAACAAATGTGTTTTCTTAAAACTGATATAGTTGTGCAATAGTTTATGACTACTTTTCTTCGAATTGTTAAAAAATGTTGTACAGACAATATAGCGGTAAATCTAACTGCATAAACAGTAGACGTTTCACTTGTCTGGAAGATCAAACGTTGCCGCTCTTTCTTCACCGGTTGTATCCAGTGTAGCTTTTACTATTTCGGTACCGCCACAGCACAGTGTTAGAACTGCACTCGAGATCGTCCCATTTTTGTCTTTACAATTCACATCGACCGAGCCAATCTTAAAGCATCCAGGGTCATCCACTAATATAGGATGTTTCTCCTTAGCAGCATACACTGAAGATGTATAATTAGTATCGCCAGCTTTTTGAAAAAACTCTTCACTGCCAGCCGGTGCATCTGTTGGTATGGACTGTCTTATTTCAACAAGTTTTGCAAAAGAAACCTCAATTTTGCCTTTCCAAGTACCTTCCCGAACTACTTTGTCTGCGGGATGATTGGACGGGTCATATTGTTGGCAAGATAACATTCCGTACGTAAATCTTGCAATTCTGGACACAATCCGACGTGGATTGTGCCCAAACATCACTGCGCCTTTCATAACAGCCAGTCCGGCGTCCTTAGGAATAACAACGTGCTTTCCTGGAAGGCACTCTTTACCGCCTCTTGCAGCAATGTCGACTCCGAAAAGCCACCGACCGTGACGATATGATTGATGGGATTGTCCGTGTTTCCTGACAATAGTTTTGACAAGTGGTGAACAATACTTTCAACAGGATCATTGAATAACGCTGATATGGTTTTAGCATCACATTTAATCTTATCTTTGACCATGCACACTTGACTTATGTACGGTGAGCAGTCAATTTTATCTTTAAAATGTTTGCCGGTAACTTCCTTCATTTATCGTGGCGGGAATTCTCAGCATAACTTTACCTAATGTTGTTTGTGTGCATTCTCTCGTTTTTAGCTCGAATGTCCTCATAATGTCTAGATAATCATCCATGTTTTTGTCTTTCAAATCTCGCATAACAACTCCACCTATGTCACAAATTCAAGCTGTGATTTAGTTTTCATTAGTACAGTACCTCAGTAACACCAATAACTTATAGAGCGTATTTGAAATCGAAAAGCAGACTGAATAATATTAATTAATAATAATTGAAATTCTAATTATTAATTTTACATTACATATTACGGAAAATATGTCCCGTATCGTACCGGCCAAAGTATCAATAAAAGTTTCAAACGCCTCATCGACCTTGCAACCACCCCATGCCCCACCGTTGGCCTTCTCTATCTCCTTCAGTTGCATATCTGGCGTTACCTCGTGTACTGTTATATCAACTGTTCCTCCTTAAACAAAACGTTTATTCAAGCGTGCTTCGATTTAACCTTCGGTAGATGAATTCTATATTCAGTCCTCAACAATTTAGAGCTTTAACAAAACATAAACTTAAACACGAATGAATAAATGGCACGGACTCAGTGCTTTTTTTAAAATCTGGAATCGATGAAATCATAAAGCTCAATCAGGACACCAAAAGTAATTAAAGATGCTGCAAAGAAAGATTTAGATGCCGCAATGGGATGCAAGAGCATGTACAACGATATCCAGTCTGTGATTCTGTTAACTTTAACTTACATGTAACTTAGCTATAAACGGATGTTTTATAATATGTAACAAATACATTACAAAAAGATCTTTCCATTATCTAAGCATGAGTTAAGAAATATGCTACATTGTTTTAAATTTGTTTTCAATATCGGTGAACTATTGCTTTCAACTACAGATTGTCAAATGTTCTGAATTCTTCAAGCGAGTTCGTGAACAACTCTTTATGCATAATAAACATGACTGTAATAAGGCATATTAATGAAAAAAATATGACATTGAATTACCAAACCGCTTTCCGCTATGATACATGTCCATGTATAATTGGAACTCATGTATTAACTACGGGTTTCGTGTAAATAATTATTCTTCCGCTTGCACATTATGCTCAAACAAAGTGCTTTGTTTAAAACAAAATTGAATAATGCGCGAACAATGCTTTGGACAACCACCACTGTGAGATAATTAAGTATAGTTAAGTAAAGTATTTAGAATTTGTAAACAAAATCGATATAAACAGCACAATGGTGGCCACTGTTTGATCACACACGTAGATATTAGTCAACCTACCTCAAGCATCACACACAAGATATCGCGTGCCTGGCTGGAATGTTGAAATATCTGCAGTTAAAACGTCCTCATTTTTTGTCATGTTCTAATGGCGGCAGTAGATGGAAGCTGCTTCTGGTTCAAGGACAAAGCTTAGATTTCAATTCCAGCCTAATGAAAATAGTAAAAGTCTATATAACGTATTAATGCTAGTATATGCTAAACTGAAACAGATCCATATGAGAATGAACAAAAACGGGAGAATTTTAATTTCCATTATATAAAAAGTAAATGAGTTTTACTAACGACAATACTGGTTGAATGTTGTTTTTTAATCTATTCATATCTCTTATGTATATTGTATTTATTGTATTTGCATTGTCCGTTATCATTTAACACAATATCGAAGTATATATAAAAGGAGAACACCGGGCAACTAAAGGGAGGTGCATAAAACTATATTACAAGCGCTCACTTGGTTTTGAAATGTGAAATAAGAAGTACGCTCATATGGATTGGGCAAAGTAAGTATGTAGCCAACAGTCAGTAAAGCTTGAATAGCATACATGTTATGATAAATAATTACCTCTCTTGATGCAATTCTCATAAACTGTTTTGCTTGTTCGTTCCAAATAGAAGGCACTGTAATGACCCAGTTTATGTCATTTTTGTCGATGCCACCTGTTATTTTCTCACTTAAATGTTAATGAAAATACGGTTAACGCATGAAGTTCTTGCCAGTCTTGTCTTTTAACATCGTGTGTTTTCCAAATTTTGCCTGCAATTGAAATAAGAAAAACAATTATTATGTTTTTGTTGTCAATCCATGTCAAAAAACACTTTTATGGTATACATATTATTTATACTTACATATTGTGTAGCTATTCGACTGGTTGCAAAACGATGTTAATTAAATTGTCTTGAAAAACAATACCTCGTCATTGAACAACTTCATTTTAAACTTTTTGAAGAAGTAATACTCTTTGTGCACTTATTTTGCAGCTAGTTCTGCATATATTTTTTCTGCTTTGTACCCGAAAGCTTCTACTGTTGTTCCGTCTGACCGAATCAACACGCACGTTGGTGCTGCAAACACAAAAAAGGTTTAAAATCGCTTTGTCAAGTAAATACAAAGGATGCTTTCTCTCAGCTTGAATGTATTGTTACATAAAATTATCATCTAAGAAATGTAAACACACCCTCGATGTATATGATAACTGAATCGGTATAAAACCAAATATCATATCGTGTCACAGATATAGTTCGTCAATGGCTTAGAAAGTATAATAGTTCTTTATCGGACCATTTCCATCAAATTAAAACTACTTACAAAAACGTGTGACTAGGGTTTCAATTGTTTATTATAAGCAATGTTTAAAGCAAAAGGTAAGAATTAATTTATTTAACGATTTGCATATCTATGCAAATAATATTCGCATTTTCATGTTAATCGCTACATTGTTTATTTTAATAATTATATGCCGATCCAGAGAAGGTGGTCCCGAAATCTATACTCGCCACGACCAGCGCCATTTTATGTTTTAATTTAAAAAAAACTGTGTTTTATTTTACAATTACTTAACGGTACAGTTGTGCTGGAAACTGACCAAACTTTAACAGTAGTAAACTTTAACAGTAGGGCAATCTAACATGGTATGGCTTTGCTATTTAAGTGTTTTTTTTTTCTTACTGCTTTTTTTGTTTTTGAAAGGACAATTGATTTTGAAGTTCATTATCTGATCCGTCGCCAAAGTTTTACCAATCCGCCAAAATACAATATTCGATCATCAAAATTTATAAACAGCGATGCCGAAAAATGCAATATATACTCGCCCACAGCCGCAGTCATTTGTCTGAAAAAAATATCTTGTTACGTTATGTAGAAGTATTGTATCATTCTTTTCCAACTGACTTTCGTCATGTGCGTTGCTAATAACAGCATTACTCTCAGCATACACGTAGATATTCAAATACAAATTCAAAATTATAACTTTAATAGCTTATGAGCCTGGCCTGCTTATAATTAACATATAAAAATAAAATGTAATCGCTTATAAAACTTGCAAATGTTTTCGACTCTTAAAATATCAAATTACATTAGCGTTGGCGTGTGCTGCAGACTTAAATAACGTCCTAGGCCTACATTATTATCAGAATTGGTAGATTTTGCACACATATAATCGACTGTTTGCACGACCATTAAAACGAATTAAATACATAGATTTAACATTTAATATACATACAATATATAATACATATTTATTATTATAAACAATAAAGTTTACCTGATGTCCTAATCTACACTGTTGGACAATATTACTTCCGCCAAGCGAAACAAATGGCGTGGACTCACATGCACACAATTGTAAACTCTATTCGTGCAAACCGATCGTGTGGCGTTCTGACTGTCCGGGATAAACAGACTGTAATAAAGACAAACTTATCGTAATTACCCATATGACTGCGTTCTGTTTCCGTTTGTTTCTTTTGAATATACTTCCTATTTTGATTTCAAAATAACCTATATTCCAAAGTTTCTCGTTTCGTCCCTTTGAATGTGTTCATCTATACTAGTTGAATATTACGCGAACTTATAAACGATAAAATTATGTAAAGCTATATCTAAACTAATAGTTCACATTTACAATAAGCATACCTGTTTGCTAGGATGAATGGAATGACAATCTAGTCTACTAAACATAGCTTAATATGTCAAACATGATTTTATTTCGATAACATTCAAGGATATATTTAGAGTTTCTATTTCTCATGCACATTTTAATGTATACTATTATAATGTAAATTAAAACAATCACACAATGACGACATGCATTTACTACTTTTAAACATTATTTACTTGCATGATAGTAAATACTTCAATATGGACTTAACTGTGCTTCAAATGACTTGACAGAAATACAGTTTGGCATATAAACAGTACATTGTTCTTTCCTCACAGGTACAAGCCCAAATACATGACTGCTAACTGGGAACTCTACTTCTGAAAATTTTGCAAGTTTTGTGCCACATTTTGTTTATCTTCGAGTCAGTAAAATATATCACTATCGGTTTCTTTTAAAATGAGACCATAACCTGTACGGCTGAAGTCTTGTATTCCGCTTGTAAGTCTGTTTAGAGTTACGAGTTTGAAGTGACAGAGAATATGGCGTGATATGTGTAGTAAATTTTCTTTTATTTTAACGTATGGGTTTATCTGTGTAATGGGATAAGCACAATTTTAAAGCATTTAAAATATAATCTGCACACGCTGTTGATATTACCGTGTGTTATGCATTTGTAATATATCTCGATTAACATTAAAGTATTGATAACATTGCTCCATTTTTAATTATTGTAGCCTTATATCGTGGCATTTAAAAATGTTATGATAGCATTTTACAGTTTCAGCTAAAACATTTGAATTGGTAGGGGAGAATTTCTAATAAATAGGGATACAGTGAAACTGAGCAGCATTTTGACTATTTTAGAATTGTGAGTATCAGATTTAAGGGCTGGAGTTTTGAATTGCATGCTTAGTGAATTCGAAAATATGGACTATGTAAAGCCAGTGTATATGTTGAGCCACCTTGCACATTAAATTCCTACATGAGGATTCCTAGCTCTGAACGCCATTTTGGCAGGATATTTAAAGGGGCGTACATACATATAAATCGCCTTGTTAATAAGATATATAGAATACATACTTTATTTATTTATGCGATCAATTTCTACATGTCATGTCAGTTTTATAACAATATTATACTTGTATAAAGACAACGTTTTTCAATCACAAATTTATAATACATTCATTATAACAATTTATAAACTACACAACAAACAGTATGTTTGTCAAAAATGACTTTTGTTTTGCATGTTTTCTGAAAACTGCTTTTATTTCCGCATAGAAAAAATAAACATGACAATTATTTAATTTATTTACTATTTATCATTTCAACATGTATATATGCACAGTTATATACTCGAATAATATAATATTATCTTATCAAGACAGCACATTGATTTTTATTAAAGTTTAGTCTCTTTCAATTTCAATTACCGTTACTATGTTCTGAATTCCCCATTTGCTGTCCATACCTGCGTTGTGCTTTTATATGTAAACACATTTAAATATATAAGATACTAATTCGCATTCTATCTATTTTATAACCATTCAAACGGAAAAAATATACAACGTACACACATGAATTCAAACTTCCTCAGTTGCTCAAAATTAAGATTTGTGCTTACCAGTTGCTTATGTCGACACAAACTCTTCTGTCCATATTCACTACCAAACTCCTCACAGTGGTCTCCCTTACGTTGACCACTGCCGCCACAAGTTGCTTATTCCAGTATTGAAGAAGACAATTTAATAAAATCTTGATTTGTATCTAATACATATTTTTACATGTATTCAATTAAAATAAAAGCATTTGCAACTGTATTCAATTGTAATGTTTTACTTAAAACTGTATCACTAATGCATTGTAAGAAAAGAAAGTGAAAGTAGAAAGCAGATTGGATAAATTCTGCTTTTTCCCAGGAAAAGTTCATGTTTAAACCTCAAACACTGATTTATTTCTTGTATGTCTATTGTCTGAAATGAATTACCGTTAAAACTAATAAACATACCATATTATTCGCGTGTGGATAATATAAGGTAATAACTATTTTTAAAGCAATTATGGTCATATGATATTTGTTTCGCCAGTGATTATTCCCCCAAAAGGGGAGTTTATTGTGTGGAGTTTGGTACACTATATGTTCAAACTCAATCGTACAATCCGTTTAAATGCAAGTGAGGATCTTTATGAAAATAGACGAATTAATAATACAGGTAAATCAGAGGTTTTACATTTAGACGATTACAGAGTGTTGGTATCAACGAGAAAAGAACAACAACCGGATTCACCTATTTTCTGTAAATCGATTATCCGCTCATTATAAACTACATTCAAATCGACTATAGTTATACGTTTGCGTTTAACCTTGTTATTAGTGTGAAATAAATGCAAATGTATGTGTAATACCTATATGGATGAGAAAGGTTTATACTTTTGACTATGAAATATACTTCTTTTTTAGAATTCACCAAAAGCTACTTCATCTCTAAGAATGTGTCCATCTAATGTAGCTTAAAAGCACACGTACATATACACTATTATATACACGTTAAACATCTACACACTTATCTGTTTTAGTAAAATATGTGACGTGATAGTTTGACATATCCGTTCTAAACTGTTTAGTTGAATGTCATGTCTAAGTTGACGCTAAGAATTAATAAACATTAGCCTTTTTTTTCAATTTAGCAAAGCAAATTTTTATTTGTCAATAAATTTCGCAGACAATGTAAAAATATGCCTCGTTGTTTCAATACTTTCAGAAGTGTTACTTTACAATGATGATGGCTAGTTTTAATATTAGGATTTAATGTTATATTGATATCACAAATAATCTAAATCACACAAGCACATCTTAATGAGTGCTTTTATACACTTCATTAAAACCAGAACGCAATGACTGAATAAAGTTATACCTGTAAAACGTTTTATCAATGTCAGGTGCTTTCGTAGTAAATATCTCAGTCTGTACATTAAAATTATATATAGTTACGGGTTTCAAGGGAAATATATAAATGTAAAATATTCGTTCATTGCGCATCAAGCTTGTTTATTGAGCATCATGTTCGATAGTACTAGGCCGTACGAAGAGGGTCTTTATTGCCTAACCCAGCATGATGCTTCAAAAACTAGCGTCACGCTCGAATTGACGAGCATGATGCTCGATCTTATGAGCATGATGTTAGGCCGAAATAGCAAATGCTCGTTTATTGAGAATCATGCTCGTTCATTGAGCATGATGCTCGATCTTACGAGCATGATGCACGTTTCTATGAGCATTATGCTGTCTAAGATATTAAAGACCCTAATCGTACTCCATATGATTTCTTTGTTTGATAATGTTCACAAATTGTTCTTCTAGCAATAAAAGAACAGGCAAACGCAAAGGCTTAATTAAATATCATGATATCTCAGATCCGCGTCTGCTTTAACAATCATATTGCAACGCATCCATAAAAAAGCAACATAACCGATAGTTTGTCCGTACCTAATTTGGTTCATCTTTTAAAAAAATGTAGCGATTAAATACATATTATGTTTATCTTATTACATAAGTCGTGTATACAATAAATTAATAAACTATTAACAACAGATACACATAAGTTAGTAAATATGTTTGGCGTTGTTCTCGTGAGGAAAGCAACAATGGTGTCAAAAATGTCAATCACTCGAGTTTAGACTAATGTGAATTATTTGCGGGGAGTCTGAACTTTCATTGTATAGGAAACATATCTTTAATGCTAGATGCATCAAAAGCATAGTTTATACGTTCGTGTTGCCTTCAATTTTGATAGACATCCGCAACCTTTGTGGTGTAACTTTGGGGTTAAGGGCTTTGTCAAATCGAAAGAGGAAGTGCATTTCGTACATTTTTTATTATGCATATTTCAACATTAGTTGATACGATTTCAGAGTCATCTTAATGATACATTGGAATAAGGCAATTAAAGATTAAGAATTTTTATATGATTTATTGAATTGTTAATACTTTAACATATACGAAAGGGTGATGGATCCTAATGCTGACTGATATTAGAGTCTTGTTCCAAGCTTCTTTCGAATTATTTACGGGATTATTTATCCGCAGCTGTTTATCAAATTATCAAGCATACACATATGTATTAAATATATCAGTGAAATATTTAAACTACAATTATTCTGATCCTTGTATAAAATTATAATTTTCCAATACTATTAATAATTTAATTTAAATTAAATTAAAGTACCCTTATTCTTGATAATATGAACAATATAATTGGTAAGGATTTGCACGCCTTCAAAAAACAACTCGATTTGAATGCCTAGATTACTTGTATTGTCCGTTACCAGGCGATAGACCAATATGTTTAGCATATTTGTTTTATTTGCTATTTTGTTTTGTATGCCACATGCCAGTTGGCCTCCACTATTTAGTCCGCACGTTCTCTGTTTTAAAACACGGTGCCATTTTTGCGATAAACTACTTACCACAACGAATGAAATAATATTATCTAGTAAATACATTTTAGCGTTTCTTAGTTTCTTTCTTTGTTGTACTATGTCCTTTAGATGTCGGTTTGTTTTAAATTTTGTATAAACGAATCAAAATCATTAAAACTGATACTGAGATATGTTATATTGTTGTCAATGATTATAAATTACATACGGTTAGAAACATTCTGATGTTTAAGAAGGATTAAAATAATGTAGAGAATTTGATATGCCGTTTGAAATAATGACCGAGCATTCTAAATAAAATAACGGCGTTAAGAAATAAATTTATGACATAAATTATTTTCGGAAATAATGATATCAAAAAATTACAAATGTTTTGATGTGTCAAGCGCTCTTTTCGCAAATGAAGTGTTTAAATACTCAATAATATACATGGTGCGTCGCGTCATCCGATAATGTAGCGAAATAAACACACAAGCACATAAATGTAATTAGACAGTTAAGAAAATTATCTATTGTGTCTTCCTATAATTTAAGAAGAGTTATCACAAAATGTGATTTAGGGGATCTCTTCACCAGATTTACGAATGGACAGTTGTTCAACATTGTGTCACAGATTCCAAAATTAAAAGAATACAGTATATAAACGAGCATAATAACACTACCGATGTACAAATGTACTGTAAATACCGCTTCATAAATCAGTTGAAAATGATACAATTATGAAGCATGTGTAACGCTATATGCAGGAATTATTTAGTTGTTTGTGTTGTTTTTGTTAAAATTGTTGAAAACACGTGGATCACTTATATAAAGAAAAATACAATTCTTAATAAAGAAATCGGTATGGGCAAGTGGTTTAGGCGTTAGTCTTTTGAACCGGAGGTCTGAGGTTCGAACACCGGTGGGAGCAACCTTTTTTGGCATGTTACTGTTATTTAAGTGGAACTCTTTAGCTCCGATGCTTAAATCTGTCAAGTCAAGTTTTTATGGTACACTTTACAAAATTCAAACATCTGTCAACAAGTTCATTTCATACACCACGTCCCGCTTTGACAGACAGAGCTTTGCAGTTGTATTGCTGTGACACAGAGCAATCTAATGATTGATAAAATGACCTGCATAAGACAAAATAAGCCTGAACTGCAAAAAGGAGTGTACAATTGGAAACAATTCACACATGTTTGACCGTTTACCTAGAATTGTGACCTTGACCTTTGATTGATCATGAAAGACATATGCGCGACACATCGACTGGTCAGGTGAAATAATACTCTGAAGTAATATTTAAATCCTTCCGGGCATTTAGAAGTTATGGAGAGGAACAAAATACAAATATTTAACCTATGACCCTGAATTGTGACCTTGTCAATTGACTTTCAAGCATGGGTAGTGTACGTGATACATCGTCTGGTCATGGGGAATAATATAAAATCCTTTGGGGCATTCAAACATTTAAAGAGCAAAAAAAATAAATACAAAAAGAAGGCACTCTAATTTGACATTTGACCTGAAAGTATGACCCTTGACTTTTAAGGTAGCCAGCTGGATTTTGTGCGCAGCACACCGTCTCATATAGTTTAACATTAGAGTAAAGTAATTTAAAAATCATTCCATGTATGGGGAAGTTAGAGCTCGGGCATGTGCTATTTTCAAAAACATAAATAATTTTATTGGGACCTTTGACCTCAACATATGACCTAGACCTTAAAGATAGCCATCTGGTTCTTGTGCGCAACATAAAATCTCATATAGGGTAACATTTGCAATAAATTATTTTTATGTTCTTCAATGCATGGGAAGTCAGAACTTTGAACAAGACCAATGTTGATCTTTGACCTTAAAGTATTGACCTGGACCTTAAATATAGCCACAGGGTTCTTGCGCGCAACACACCGTCTCATTTAGGTAAACAATTATGCTTATTTCAAAATCCTTCAATGCATAAGGAAGTTAGAATCCTGACAAGTTTTGCGACATAATAAAGGACGGACCTTCAGACCGACCGACATATAGACCGAAAAACCGACGGGACAAAGTCATTTCTATATAAGACCCCCCCCCCCCCCCACCACCACCACCAACAACTAGCAGTGGGAGTATAATAACTGCACATATTTTGCGCCTCAGAAGAAAATAAAATATTGTAATATTATAAGAACGTCTAGTTTATTGGAAAGGCAAAGCGGCTAAGAAGTGGTCATAACGAACTGATTATCGTTATTTTTCTGAGAATTACTTCAGCCAACAAAAATGAAACCTAAAGTACCAGTTATAAAAACTTAATATGATATATATTGTCTTTTCAGCGTGAGCGTCGTGTTTGGTGAATTCAAAAAGACATGCATTTAATCGGCCTTCCACATTGTTTGAACCTGATATAAGAACAGAATGTTTAAGCACCATCGATATGTACTAGTACTGCTTAGCAGTTAGGTACATACAATGTAACTATCTTCTATAAACGGGGAGTCGTACACGTTTGTAGTTCATTTAATTCATATTTATTCTGAATAACAATTATTTCGACAGATACACACAATACAAAAGTTTAATTTCTAAATAACAGTAATTATGTCATCCGAATCTCAATGGTGGTTTACGTATTTAAATGTCTAGCACTGAAATTCTGATCACAAGTATGATTAATTCAATATAATATTTCTTATCGTGATGGTCCAACAGAGCAAAAATAACAAATGAACGTACGCACATTTTATAAAGCTTGCATACATCATGTTAAATGTTTATTATATAATTTATATAGGTGCACACAAATATATGACAAACATATGGCATCAACATAATTAACAATATCAGAGCAGGGTACAATCACTAGACGGACGCACAAAGAACCGAAACGTATAAAAGAAATACTACATATCGTTACTACTAACCAGTTTCATTCTAACGTGTGCATCTTATGTTTTGATTCATTTTACTGAACTATTTGTATAAAACAATAAAACAATAAAACAATAATGATTTGGTGCGTATTCTTTCAATCATGTATCATCCAATCTCTGTATTATACAGTAATTGTTTCGAGCAGCATTTGTAAGGTTGAAAGCAGTTAAAAATATTAGCAACAGCATCGGTACGAACACTACTTTGTATTTATTGCATAAATGTCACGATCTTAATAATTGTATAACACAAAACACTTAGTTACATGTAATTCATTTTACATAATACCTGAACTATGTAAGCACCGTGGTTATGTATCTAGTCCATTTCATTCAAATCACAAAGAATGAATATATGAGAAGTATGCAAAGGTCATCAAGTAATATTGATCTAGGTACATCTATACAAGATTTGTTATTTTATACATATTTAATACAATCATGGTTTAATCCCTTACATTCATAAAATGTACATGTATTGAGTGTAAAAGTAGCTACAAGTGCTGCTCATACTTATGCCTGAAAGTTAGTCTGTAGTTAAATCCAAAGTGTCACACTGTAATAATAATTGTATTATTCAATTTAAAATTATAAAACCATGATACTGCATTGCATAAAAAAAATCAATAATCATGCAGCTAACCGTGAAGATTGCAAAACTATTCTAGAAAAATAATTCCATAAAACGTGTAGGCCAATTCGGAAAGTGTCCAGTTACAAAGTTTTAAAGAACATATGTACAAGTCTCATTGGCTACCGTCGTGCCAATCATACAGTTTGATAACTCCTTATTAGTCTGGAAGATCAAACGTTGCTGCTATTTCCTCACCGGTTGTGTCTAGCGTAGCTTTAACTTCTACTTCAGTGCCACCAAAGAACATTTTTACAACTGTACCCGATTTTTTCCCATTTCTATCTTTGCAGTTCACATTAAAGGAGCACATTTTAAAACATCCTTTGTCGGTTACAAATACAGGATTCTTCTCCTTAGTAGCATATACATTAGCATCGTAATAAGTTGCACCGTCCGGTGCAATATACGCACCAGTACCCGCCGGTTCATCTGTCGGAATAGACTGTCCAATTTCAACAAGTTTTGAAAAGCAATTATCTACTTGTCCTTTTCGGGGCCCTTCACGAGTGACTTTGTCTGCATGATGAATGGATGGGTCATATGTACCGAAAATATGTATGCCATATGTAAATCTAGCGATTCGTGACACAATCTGACGTTTATTGTGACCAAACACCACAGCGCCTTTCATAACGGCCAGTCCGGCCTCCTGTGGAATAGTAACGTGCTTTCCTGGAAAGGCGTTCTTCACCGCCTCCTGCAACAGGGGCGACTCCGAAAAGCCACCGACCATGACGATATGGTTGATAGGATCGTTCCTGTACCTTGACAATAGTGTGGACAGGTGGTCAACAATGCTTCTTACAGGTCCATCAAATAGCGCTGATATAACTTTAGCATCACATTTGAGCTTATCATTGATCAGGTACACCTGGCTCTTGTATGGCGACTTTTTAATTTGTTCTTGGAAACGTTTCCCAGTAACGCTTTGAACAACATCATTTAACGTTGCTGGAAATCTCAGAATAACGCCCCCTGATGCTGACGACTTGCATTCTCTCTTTTTTATTTCGAATGACCTCACAAGTTCTATGAAATCGTCCATATGTTTTTCTTTCAGAACTTGCATAACTCCACAACCTGAAAAATATGTAAACTTACAACCTCGTGTTCTTACGGGGGAGGCATGAGTAACAACAACACATTTACGGAAGCTCACATGTAATGGCAAATATTTCATCAACATGTTATCACATATAATCATGATTTCACTTCTATGCATGTATTTGTTTGTGTTAAGACGTTACGCAAATAATATATCGAGTAGTACCTGCCAAAGTATCAATAAATTTTATATACGCCTCGTTGACCTTGGTACCACCCCATGCTCCACCACTGGCCTTCTCTATCTCTTTCAGTTTCATATCTGGCGTCACCTCGTGTACTGTTATGTCAACTGTGCCACCTTTAACAAACGAACATGATTTACAATAATATGTGGCTACTAAACTTTCTTTTCAGAGAGCGTATCATATATAAATCGATATAGACTTAGATAATACACCGAAATAACAATGCGATATTGTAGATGTTTTAAACTGTTGTTTTAAACGAAGTTGTATTAGTCTCTAAGTTATTGTTGTTGTTTTAAATGCATACGTATCGAACCTGTTTTCGCATTGTTTTCAAGCATAAACAAGCATCGTTTACAATTGGATTTATCACAATTTCTTTTTTGGAAGGCAATATTGTTTATAATTACGAGTAACAGCTACATGTTTAAAAAATAAGATTCTTGTGAAAGTAAGTTTTGATAGTTGTCAAGTGTATCTCTTGAGAGGCTACAGAGAGTATCTCATTCTACATTTGATCATCTAACTGTGAAAGTAAAGTGTATTAACTGCTGCATTTTAGACGCAAGCAATTGAGTTGGTTTTCAGGCACACACAACAAAATCTAAACAAAATCGCAGTATAAATGAATTCATCGAATGTCCTTTCAATTCTGATTATTTCAAGGTAAACACGTAGCAAATAAATTGTTAACAAACATTTTACATCAATGAAATCCAGTTTCTCTATGGCCGACCAAATAGTGATTACTTAAAATACGTTTCATTAATATCTGCAGTTCTAAAGGATCAAAAAGAAAAATTTATACAAACAATTCCAAGCACTTCAGGAAATATGGAAAACCTAAAACATTTAGTTATAAACAAGAAAAGCCCAATCAATGTCTACATATGATGTAGATACAAAATAAGAACATAAATAAGAACGTCGAAAGAAAATGAAGTAGAGCATTAAACTGTAATTTACAGGACCATTGGAAAAAATACAACTTGATCCACATATACCCACAATAGACGTATCGCTTAGAAAATTTTAATGTTAATTTATAAACAAGAGGGCAACGATGGCCCTAGGTCGCTCACCTTAGTTTAAGGCATCATAATGGCTTAAAGCAAGAGGGCCAAATGGCACTAAACCACTTACCTGAGTATAAAGATCTGGGCCTTGCAGTTTCAGGAGGATAATTTTATAGTCTATATAAACTATGTGACCCACAGGGTGTAGCCACTTTCTACTCCAGTGGCATAATTTGAACAATATTTTGTAATGAACAATGTTTCATGCCAAATATGAAACCTCTGGTCCTTGCGGTTTCAGAGGAGAATATTTTTAAAGTCATTTTGCTATTTAAGTCTATATAAACCATGTGATCCGCGGGGCGAGTCATTTGAACAATCTTTGTAGAGGACCACAATACAATGTTACATACCAAATATGAAATCTTTGGGCTTTGAAGTTTGAGAGGAGATTTTTAAAGTCATTTTGCTATTGAAGTCTATATAAAACATGTGAGCCCTGGGTGTGGCCAGTTTTGACCACAGGTGCATCATTTGAACAATCTTTGTAGAGGACCACTATACAATGTTACATACCAAATATGAAACTTCTGACCTTTGCGGTTTCAGATAAGAAAGTTTTTTAAAATCAGTTTGTCATTTAACCCTTAATAAACCATGTTACACTGGGACGTAGCCAGTTTTGACCCCCAGGGGCATCATTTGAACAATCTTTGCAGATGTCCACTATACAATGCTACCAACCAAACACAAAACCTCTGGACCATGCGGTTTCAGAGAAGAAGATCTTAAACGTCATTTTGCTATTTAAGTCTATATAAACAATGTGACTCCCGAGGCGTGGCCAGTTTTTACCCCAGGGGCATCATTTGAACAATCTTTTTAGAGGATCACTATACAATGTTACCAACCAAATACAAAACCTCTGGGCCTTGCGGTTTCAGAGAAGATTTCTCAAGTCATTTTGCTATTTGAGTCTATATAAAACATTTGAGCCCCGGGGCGTGACCAGTGTTGACCCCAGGGGCATCATTTGAACAATTTTTGTAGATAACCACTATACAAAGTTAGATACAAAATATGAAACATCATGCCCTTTCGATTTCAGAGGAGAAGATTTTAATAGTCATTTTGCTATTTAATTGTATATAAACCATGTGACCCTGGGGCGTAGCCAGTTTTTACCCCAGGGGAATCATTTAAACAATCTTTGTAGAAGACCATTATACAATGTTACATACCAAATATGAAACCTCAGGCCCTTGCAGTTTCAGAGGATAAGATTTTTAAAGTCATTTTGCTATTTAAGTGTATATAAAACATGTGACCCCCGGGACGTGGCAAGTTTTTACCCCAGGGACATCATTTGAACAGTCTTTGTTGAGGACCACTATACAATGTTACATACCAAATATGAAACCTCTTGGCCGTGTGGTTTCAAAGGAGGAGATTTTAAAAATCATTTTGCTATTTAAGTCTATATAAATAATGTGACCCCTTGGGTATGGCCAGTTTTTACCTCAGGGGGATCATTTGAATATTATTTGTAGAGGACCACTATGCAATGTTACAAACCAAATATGAAACCTCTGCGCCTTCCGGTTTCAGAGAATATATTTAAAGTCGTATTGCTATTTAAGTCTATATAAACCCTGTGACTCCCAGGGTGTGGCCCGTTTTGACTCCAGGGTAATAATTTGAACAAACTTTGTAGAGAACTACTATAGGATGTTACATATTAAACACGAAACCTCTGTGCCCTGTGGTTTCAGAGGAGACGATTTTTTAAGTGATTTTGCTATCTAAGTATATATTATCCATGTGACCCGCAGGGCGTGGCCACTTTTAATCCCTCCCAGGAGCATAATTTGAACAGTCTTTGTAGGGGACCACTTTAGGATGTCACATACCAAATACGAAGCTTCTGGGCCTTGCAGTTTCAGAGAAGAAGATTTTTAAAGTCATTTTGCTATTTATTCTATATAAACCATGTGACCCCTGGGGCGTGGCCCGTTTTGACCCAAGGGTCATTATTTGAATAATATTTGTAGAGGACCACAATATGATGATACATACCAAATACGAACCCCCTGGGGCTAGCGGTTTCAGAGGAGAAGAATTTTAAAGTCATTTTGCTATATATACTATATAAACCATGTGACCTCCGGAGCGTGGCCCGTTTTGACCCCAGGAGCTTATTTTCAACAATCTTTGTAGAGGACCACTAGAAAATGTCACATATCAAATATGAAACCTCTGGGCCTTGCGGTTTCAAAGGAGAAGATTGTTAAAGTGATGTTGCTATATATTCTTTATAGACCATGTTACCCCCAGGGCGTGGCCCGTTTTGACCCCAGGAGCATAATTTGAACAATCTTTGTAGATGACCACTATAGGATGATACATACCAAATACGAAATCTCTGGGCCTTACGGTTTCAGAGGAGTAGATTTTTAAAGTCATTTTACTATATATTCTATATAAACCATGTGACCCCTGGGGAGTGGCCCGTTTTGACCCCAAGGGCATAATTTGAACAATCTTTGTAGAGAACCACTAGAGGATGTCACATATAAAATATTAAAGCTCTGAGCCTTGCGGTTTCATAGGAGAAGATTGTTAATTTTTTCACTTTTTAAATCAATTTTTAGCTCTGGTGACCTACATATGCAGCGGACCAAAAAGATTTGAACAAGTTTGAAAGAGGTCCGCCCAATGATCATTCCTGTGAAGTTTCGTGAAAAACTGCCCAGCGGTTTAGGAGGAGATATGGTTTGAATGAAAAGTTGACGACGCACGCACGCACGACGACAAAAGCTCACCATGAGCACTTATGCGAGTTTTGTTATTGACATTCTGAGACTATTAATCATTTAGTTTGGGAATGTGATCACGTGACTGAACTTTTGAGACAATTAGAAACATTATTGCACACAGATTTTGGGGGTTTCACAGAAAGAAAACCGTTTGCATGCATACTTAATTTCACTATTTTTAATGAAGCAATTTTAAATTGAAAAACGTGAACAACGTGCCGGTTTTTGAAAGATTTATCTATTATACAAAATATATCTAAATCTAAAATCCAAAGAAATATCTCAGAGCGAAGACAATTATGAACTACATTGTGGTAAACAGAAACAATTTGCAATTTGATTTTGTTTTCTTTACATTTGAACTTAATATCATTGAAAAAAAAACATTTGATACTCATTGCAAAGATCAAGATCTCTATGTTAACGATACTGCCAATACTATCTTAGTTCCGTTTTTGAAACAACTTACTATGACTGTATTTTAATTACTTATTTGTGATTAGAAAAATAAATGTATAATTAAGAAGTACGTTATATTATGTACGTGTGTGTGCATGTGCCAATTTGCTTGTGTGTGAGTGAGCATGCATGTGAGAGTGAGAGGCTTTTCTAAACAAATTTCAGACGTTCTTTTTGAAAAAGACACCCTTTTATGTATAATAATTATGTGTATAGACGATAATAAATGAAACAAAATTTTTGATGGCCAATACTGATGAACACTTATGTCTAAATAATGCACGCAAATATTATGTAACTTACCCCCAGCATCACAAACTAGGTACCGCGTGCCTGGCTTGAATGTTGAAATGTCCGAAGTACCGTGGTCCTGATCTCTTGTCATTTTGACAAGACGGCAGTAGATGGAAGCTGCCTCAGGCTCCAGTGCAAGGCTTAAATGTCCCGTTTCAATTCCAGCCTTCAGAATGCATTATATTGATAATTCGCAAACAGGTATCAACACTAATAAAAAGAAAATCCATATATGTTTGTGAAAGATACAACGTTCTGAAACGTTTTTAGCAATAGCAGTAGTAGTAGTAGTAGTAGTAGTAGTAGTAGTAGTAGTAGTAGTAGTAGTAGTAGTAGTAGTAGTAGTAGTAGTAGTAGTAGTAGTAGTAGTAAAAGTAGTAGTAGTAGTAGTTGTTGTAGTAGTAGTAGAAGTAGTAGTAGTAGTAGTAGTAGTAGTAGTTCTACTATTATTATTGTAGTGTATTGGCAAACGCGTACCTCTCTAGCTGCAGTCCTCATGAATTGTTTTGCATGTTCATTCCATATAGCTGGCACAGTTAGGATCCATAGAATGTCGTTTTTGTCGATGCCATTTTTTATTTGCTTATTGAGAGTTTCCAACAAATCGTCAATGAGATATTTTATTGTTAAAGAAAATATGGTCAACGCCTTTAGTTTTTTTCCAGTCTCGTCTTCCAACATCGTCGATTGTCCGATAGTTCCCTACATCAATATAATTATATTGGTAATTATTTTTTACATTATAAAATCCTGTCCTGAAATTATTATTTTTTCAATTTTAAGTAAAATTAAAATATAATTTTGGGATATATACCTCGTTACTGAATAACTTCATCTTAAATGTCTGGAAGAAGTAAAATTCTCTGTGCTTTTCTTCCGCAGCGAGTTCCGCATATTTATTTTCTGCGTCGTAGCCGAATGCTTCGACTGTTTTTCCGTCTGACCGAATCAGCACGCATGTCGGTGCTATAACAAATGTCCAGCATACCTTATCAAATATCGAATATCGAACGTTTTACTCAGTGAAGGTCTATAGACTATGATCTTTAATGAATTCTGCACACATATAAATTCTTACATCAATACATTTTCTTCGTCTTTTAATAACAGCGTGTTACTTAGTTTACGATTACATAACCTACGGAAATATCTTATTCATCTTAAGTGTGTTTACATTCGAATTAAAAAATCTACAATAATAAACTAAGCACAATTGGGATATTCGTTCCTTTGTTCATTGGACAAAAGTTCTTACCAGTATTACTGCATAAAAATAACAAGATAAAATAGATTTATCGACTATATTATATTAAAATGGCTTGGCTTAATGTGAAAACTGTGCACATATGTAAAAGAAGAGTCTAAATTGTCATAGCAAGTATATAATTAAAATTAAACAACCTTTGCATGATATAAAGTTTCCAGAATTCCAGTTCTTGCACTTAACATCTGCAGGGTCTTTTTCATAGTCGTATTTGAAGGAATAAGCCCATCCAGAGAAGGTGGTCCCAAAATCTATACTCGCCACAGCCAGAGACATTGTATCTATTTACAAAGAGCATTGCAGTTGTTTTAATATCGAAATGTATGTAAATTAGCAAACACTCTTCGATTCTGAGTAGTTTATCTGTAAATAAACAACGATTTTGAGCTCTGGTGCTTATGAATTAAACCACGAAGGCGTTATTTACAGATAAACAGATAAAGCAAAAAAAAAAACGATTCTAACAGGATCATACAACATATTCTGCAATTAGAATGCGAACCACATTTTACAGTTTTGGAACTACTTGTTTCGAGTTGTTAAGTGACAATTTAACAACGGAAAAATTGCGCGTTTCATGTTAGAATTATAAATAGATTTACTATGAATAGTATGCTCCATTAAATGTATAATGTTGCAGTAAAATCCTTTTAATGATTTATGATTATGTATATGTTTTATATTTCCTGCTTTGTTCCAGACCAAGGATAAGGTAAGTCGTCATTGCTATTTAGGTTCATCTTTGAATGTATCGAGTCGTTGACTCAAACAATGAATCATTGTATCAGCTAAAATGTTGATGAAAACAGTTTTAATTTTGCAATTTTTCTAAATATTAATTTTAAATGAAAGTAAATTTTTTAAGAGCTATTGTTTGATGATAAAATATATGTAGAAATGAAACAAATGCCGTTTAGCGGACGTTTGACATTAAATCAGTATTTTGTGCCTTACACTCTTTTGTAAATCCTCCAATTAACACCCAGTTACACGTATCACATGATTAGTTAATTTTGAAATTTATTTCAACAGTTGACGTAAGTTGTTTTTTTTACTTTCGTTTTGCGAGTTTTCTAAGAACAGTTTTTACTTCCGCCCAGGCCTACAAATTTCATTTAACATTCAAATGTGCAAATTTTTTTATTCTAACCTAATCACTTGTCCTGCTATTTTTTACAACTTTACATATTAGATTAACATATACCCACTTATTAAATTAACTTTTGTTTTCGACTCAATTGTTTAAATATATGTTTACTTTCGATATCCGTTGGGTTGTGCTGCTGACCCGAATAACGTCCGTAATCAGCAGTATTGATATTGGTATATTAACTTTAAATCAATTAGTCCTTACTATAAACAAATGTGTATTGTTTGCCTTACCATCCAGAAATCCACGCGAACTAAATAAATATATATACACTACAATTATAAAAACAGTTTACTTAAAATAAACATTAGATGGCCATTCAAGCTGTTTGGCATTCTGTGTTTACCTGTTGTTCTTATCAACGCCGTTACACAATATTACTTCCGCCCAGAGAACTAGCGACTTAGTTTTAAACTCGCTTAAAAGGTACTATATTTCGGCACAATGTTATGAGTAAAACAAATTGTTTTAAGACATATGTTGAATAACATTCCACAGTGAATACACTACTTCATCATTTATTGTCCTCATATATTTAATAACATTCTATTATATTCAACATGTATTCTGTATTGGAAGACATATTTTTGGCATATTTCGCTCGTTTTCTTATTATAAAAACAAACCCAATTGAATGTAAAATATCAATTTTAACTGTACCTCCGTTACATGTTTAATTTTTTTTTAAGTGCACACAACACTTAAGTAACAACAAATTAACATGAAAAATATATACTATACTATAAAACCGTTTTCTTAGATATCAATATATTTCGTATTAAAACTAGATTTCAATTCACTTAATTACTTGTCCTGCTTATATCTGTACGTACCAATTTACATATCAGAATAGTATATATATTATCTTATAGCATCCATTTTAGTTATCTACTCAACTTTTCAAACCACTTTTACTTTCGATTGCCGTTTGTCTGTGCAGTTTTCTCAAACTAAGGTCTTTAACCTACATTATGAGTATCAGTAGATTATAAGCAAAACCAGTTGGACTTGTTATTGGACAACTTTATGTATGTATAGATTGTTTGCAATATCATCCAAACTTCTTCGATAAATATATAAGACTAAATATACTTTAAGTGCAAAATCTTGCCGTTTGATCTTCTTTAAATAACATTTGTGTTTACCTGTTGCCCTTATTAACACGGTTTCACAATAGTACTTCCGCCCAGAGTAACTGACGATACATATATTCTTGTAGAAGTGCTTTATTTTGGCACGAAATTATAATGACATTCTTAGTAGTGAATACTGTTTGTCTGAACGCCAGCTATGGACTAACTTTAAATAAATACTCATTAATTTATAGTACCTACATATTTGCGTTCCGTTTCGTCGGTAAATTTTACTTCCTCTTTCGATTTCACAATTTCCTTAATTCCAAACTTACTTCCCTTAGAAGGCGTTCATCTACTATACTTAAGTACTACACTTATTTATAACTATATCTTTTTCAAATGTGAATTTCTCAGAAACGACATATGTTATCTGTTAAAAATTTTGTGTGGCCCCATTATACATGTTTTCCAATATACTAACGATTAAATGTCACACCTCTGGGATACATTATTGTTCCTCGTGTTCTCACGTGTCAAATTCATTGACTGCACGTGATAATCGTGCCGGTGCAGGAAAACTGTGAAACATAGGGTCTTATTGTTTAAGGTCGATATTCTAACCAAAAAACAAAACAAAATGATCAATTAATTTCACCATGCCAAGAATGCGTAATAATGAACAACGCGCACCAGCGATTGACATGTCCCTCATTATCATTTATGCTATTATTTTACCTGAAAATACCGAACATAACTGAAATTAATTTAGCAACAAAGATACATGATATTTAATTGAAGGTTTTACACAATTAAATATCATTTCACAAATAAGAGTAATATCTACGTTTACTCTGTTTCTGGTCTCGCAAAATTATTAAGGCTTCATGCTCCCACTATTATGAATATCCATTGCAAAGACCAGCGATCAATCTGGAAAAATCAGCATTCCCTTGAACTTTGTGCACAATTACGTCCATAACACTAAGGTGTGTTCTAACCCTGAGTGCCAGAAGTGACCGTACAATTTACTCATTGTGTTCTCATTACAACTTTTACTTTTGTTCTCATATAATTGTAATAGCTTGTGTCTACCAATGGAATCACTGACCTTTTGTAATCGCAATTTTGCGAATTGGAATTGTGATATTGTCCAAACAAAGTGTCCAACGCCCAGGTTCTTCGCATCCTCACCGTGTTCAAGCTGCTCAGACAACGCAGATTTCGCTGGCTTATCCACGTGCGTCGTATGATAGACGTTCAAATTCCCAAAGACATCGTCTATGCTGAACTAGCATCTTCCAAAAGACCAAAAAAAAAACGCACCAACTGAGATATAAAGTTGTCTGCAAGCGCGACATTAAGGCTCTGGACATCAACACAGAGATCTGGGAGGACACCGCAGCAAACCGCAGCAGCTGGCGCTTCTTGCTGAATAAACAGATAACGACATGTAATGATATATTGAACCTGGCAGAAGAGAGAAAAGCCAGGCGGAAGGCAAAAGCACACGGACAGCCACCCATGACCGTCTACATTTGCAGTGTGTGCAGCAGAGACTGCCACTCCCGCACTAAAGAAGCTGCAACCATAAATGTTCGGGCGCAATATCCATGTTCGACAAACGACCGAAGGAGACCTAGCTACTACTACTGGTGGGCATCAAAATAAATAGTACATTTAAGATAATACTATAAAGTGTATATACCTTGTTTCTTATTTTGGAAAAGTTTGAAAATAATCGTGCGGTAATGAAAATAGTTACAGCCGATTAACCAATGATCTAGATAGAAGTGCCTCTAAATGTATTGTAGAATATTACGCGGACCTATAAACTTGTATAAATGCATATGTGTTGCTTTTTACATGTATCTGTAATAGTAAACTTCGCATAAAATGTCACGTGAAATATTGTGATATCGTGCTCGAATGATGTTGAGTAAAGTACATAAGAATTAATTTTAAAAAATCAAGTATGACAACTTTTAGTTCAACTGATTATAAATTATTGACGCATTATATTGTTATCATTCTTTAACACATTAAGTTGAAGGCAGCTCTAAAGATAATTTCGTTAATTGATATTTATCATTAACAGTAGTCATAGCATTGCATGCCACGTGATTACATTGAATGATGTGTAATAAAAACAAATCACAGTATATCCATATATTGATATGATATAGAGGATATTTGTTGATTTCGGTGAATGATCAAATTTTATTTCACGAGTGGTCATAAAAACAAATATTTTCACGAGTGGGGTAGCCACGAGTGAAAAACGTTTTCTATGACCGCGAGAGAAATAAATATTCGATCATTCACTGAAATCAACAAATTTTCTTTTTATTTTATGCTTTTGGACAATAAACAAATAAAAGTGCGCGATAAAAGCTTAAGCGTCACACGTTTGTGTATTCTGAAGTCATAAAAATGACGTAATAAATGATTCAAAAATTGTTTTTCATAAGTATGGTGGAAACCAATTGCCATAATGTGTGCGTTGTTGTCGCTAAATTATCTTTTTGTTAAATTTTGTCACGTGTTTTCTGCAATCAAGTGTGTGTAAAAACTGTACATTTATATACATTTGCCGATGAAGGTACACCTATATTGGTAGTTCGATGCGATTGATAGAAAAATAGTGCGTTTTATGTTATATTTTCAGTGCAGTGAAAATATAAAATCTTATAGTCTCACTGCTCCAACAGTGAAAATATAAGATTTTATTTCACCATTGAAAGTCGATATTTCACTAAAAGCATGTAATAAAAATATGTTTAGGATTATTTGCTCTAATCATACAACCATCTGTCTATAACAAGCACTATAAACTAAACGTGCTAACTAACTTCTGATATAATTACAGCCGATTGTATAATCATGCAAAATGAATTACCAAATTATATGCCATTCATTTTAATAAGCCTACAAATGTAACAACATAAGGAGAGGAAATGTATGAATTTCGTATTAAGTTTGAAATTCTGCATTTAAATATTATTTATGAAGACAAATATGAGGAATATATGGGTGATACGTGTCAAAAAAAATAAATACAGGTAGAATGTTCCATCAATAATGGCATAAGCTATATTTGCGAACATTGTTACCATGAAGATCAATAACAACATCATCACAAATGACATAATTATGTAGACGTACCAGAGTAGTTTTGCAATTTAGTTTGAAATAAGAGCCTTGCTACAATCTGGGTTTTTGATGATTCATGGAATGGTGACCAGGACACTAGTCATATTATACTTTTAATAATTATGACGACTTATTACCACGCACATGTATTCTCAATAAAACCTTTAAGATAATATTCAAAAATCCCGTTCGCCATGGTCGTCAAGTTCATACCCAAGATGACACAACATGTACGAACCAATGTTTAGAAATATTTTGTATTTTACATTTTGCCTTATTTGCTTTTTGTTCCATATGAAAAGTGCGGTTTGGTGCGCCATAAAATGTGCGCATGCGAATTTGTTTATCTTAACTCTGGGCCCGTATTCACCAACCCATTATTAGACTTAAAAATAACGAAAAGGCATAGACTCAATAAATAATACTTTTGCATTTTCAAATAAACCTGGTATCAATTATGGTTATGTAATTAATAAATCATTCCAAATAATGAGGGCTAAAATAAGCATCGGTGAAAATCAAGTAACACGAGTATTCAAATAAATAGCCATTTTAGAAATGAATAATGTTAAGAATAATCTTAATTATAAAGTCTTAAGTCTAAGAATCGGTTGGTGAATACGGATCTTGATTAACGTTTCTTCCCAGCGATATCTGATATAAACACATGGCTGTGCCTCTTCGGCAGCACCACTTCACACAACCAGCTCGACTGATTCAAGTTCTCAGAACACTACACTAGCATAAAAGTCTATATATCTTGCCATTAGGTTTCATAAAAAAAAAAAACATAATTAGTGCCTCATTCCATAGAATATAATTCACTACATCTTAAGCTTTGCATAAGGTTTAATGAACGTTAATGACAATTATTCGATTGAAAACTGTTTCTTATTTACGAAGGATATTTTATAATGTTTATGTTCAAAAACGCTTGGTGCGAACCGAATATACATTTATGTACATGCTGATTTACAACAGAAGCATCACCAGCTATGGCATACAGATAACCATACGATAAAAAGTTACCAATGATTAACATTATTATTTTACCGATTTCAATGCTTTTAATTGTATAAACATATTTTTGGACTGCTGTTTTCAGTGGTGTATTTATCTGGGCCCGTATTCACCAACCCATGCTTAGACTTAAGAATAAAGAATATACTCAGACTAAAAAAATCTGCTATTTTACAAATATGACGGATACCAACGTTGCTTTTGGCTTGAATAAATGATAATAAAATGAAGATTGTTAAATTGTGCACAGGTAAATATCAAGTTAGATTTAAAGTTACAGCTTTCTTACAGAAAAAAAGTTTCAAGAATATTTTTATTTTTAGGTATTTTGTCTATGAATGTGTTGATGAATACAGACCCAGATAATGTAAGTACATATCAATTTAAACGTCAACACCACACTGGAACGGTCAATCCAATCAGAGGATTCAAACCACTTTTATGGCGCACCAAGCCCCATACTTCAACTGCAGTAAAACTAAACACATCATTAAAAGTAAATATAGAATCCAAATAAATGGTTGGACATTTTCAAGTGTCATCTTAGATATGGCACATTCATCATAATGATTTTATTGAGATTATTGGTACTGAATTGTATTACGGTTGTTACATTTAGCACGGGTGTGTCATGGCTATTGTCTGGATAATAATTTATCAGTAAACCATTCAAATAATACTAGTAGCATGTGTATTATTTTTTGTCGATATATTGCTTAATTAGTTTTGTTAATGCATATCTACCAAGATAATTCGATATTTCTTATATTACTTATATTATATGGTTACATCTGTAAAGACTGTGACTGTACAGCATATATACCATAATGTTTCATTACTTCAAGTGCCTTATGCAGTTAATAAAATATATGTATTTACATAACGTTTCTGGCGCAAAGTTATGGACACTGGGTTGTGAGATTTAACCACAGGAACTACAAAGTACGAATAATTATCCCTCCAGTATCTACTGTCAATATCGTTCGTTATTAATGCGAAAATCGCATTGTAAGTTTTCGTATTACTTATACATCAAAAGCATATTTCATATTCATATTGCAGTGTAGCCTATTACTCAAAAGATGTACACATTCTAAGTGGTGTAACCATTGAATTTCAGAAACTGTCAAATCGAAACAAGAATTATATTTAACAATAGAAAGACGAAACGAAACGAAACCATTTTCAAAAAGACGTAATACATATCAAAGAACATCAGGTAAACACAAGGTGTTACGGTTGGAAATACTGAATATATTGTAGTCAAGACAGTTTCGGAGTTAAATGGACAACTATCACGTAAAATGTTTTGCTTACTTTAAGTTTAATCTACTATAATTTTAAGAGATAAATTCATGCTCAACATAGTTATTATAATGTATATATCTGTATAACATTCAACTACAACAGATGTAAACATTCTAAGGAGAGTGACTTTGTCAAATTGACTGATGGAGTGTATTTCAACAATACAGGTTATATAATTAAATATGTATTACAGGTTAAGTTTCGTGTCAAAATAATTTAAAGTGCTTGTTTGATTATGCCAACGTCATCAGTTTCTCTTTCCGGTGTTATTGTGAGACAGTGTTGGTACAGGCAAATTGTACTTTTTATTGGTAATGAAAAGGACAAACGACGAATCGTTTGAGCATTAGCTCTAATATATTCACATGTGTAGACTTTTTTAAAGTACTATGCATGTTGTATTGGGAACACAGTATGCACTAACGGTAATCGAAAGTAAAAGAGACTTTCTTTTGAGGCGAAAACAAACGTTAAGTTAAAAGATATAAATAATTCTCATGCGTGTATGTTTATATGCAAGATTTTATCACAACGTTCTGTTCAGGCGGAAATTAAACCAGCCCTCGAAACACCTGAAAAACGAAAGACACTATCAAAACAATTATATGGCTTTGATATGTAAACCATGGATAAGTTTAACCAATAACAGGATATTATGGCATGTCAGAATTGATAGATAATTTAATTATTAGTCAGATAACTTGCTGTTGCTATAGTACAACCAAATCCATGTCATTTCCTGTCAATGTTGTTTAAGGGTCTGTTATACAACACATGGAATAATTGTATAGGCTGGACTGGTGCAGTGAAATAATAAGCTACCATGAAATAAAGGAAAGATTGAAACTTGACACCATAAACTTAATGTCAAATTACACATATATTTTTCTAAACGAAGTTAGCATCATTCGAGCTACTAGTCAATACATTCTATTACAAAGTATTTATACAGAAATTAAATTGAACATACCTCTATATTAACACTAAAGTGTGAAATCTTTGAAAGACATTGATAGCCTAGTCAGCTGAAATAAAATATTGCAGATAACGATAAGAGACTATATGTTAGACCAACACATCGTGATTGGGTACCAATATGCAGAGTGGAATACCCCATGTGAGATGCCCGACGTTTTTAATTAGGCCTTTAAAGACTTAGTTTAAGAAATGTCTGGCCTCTCCATGGGGTATTCCACTTCGTGTATTGGTCCACAATAAAACCTCTGATAATTATCTGCAATAGTTTCTCTCATCTTGCTGAGTGTGCTATTTCAATTGTAGCAGTGTATTGATCTTATCTAATAAGGGACGCCACACTGTGTCCTCACTGTGACCAGGGTGCCAATACACAAGGGTAGAATACCCCAGATTTGGGGGGGGGGGTGAAATAAAAAACGATTTAACCAGACCTTTAAGTTTTTATGACACGTTTACGTTTTGTAATTA
Organism: Congeria kusceri; assembly: GCA_027627225.1. Lineage (NCBI taxonomy): Eukaryota > Metazoa > Mollusca > Bivalvia > Myida > Dreissenidae > Congeria > Congeria kusceri. Next base: position 17,392,798 of record CM051030.1, on the reverse strand, counting down.
GTGCTTAACAATAATCTGATGTTTGCGTTTAGGACATAATGGCACTGGCTGTTGGGAGCATAGATCTCGGGACCACATTCTCTGGATGGGCATATTCCTTCACACACGATTATGAAAAGGACCCAACGTATGTTAAGATCAAGAACTGGAATGCTGAACAGTTTATGTCAAGCAAAGGTTGTGTGTCTGGCCTTTTATTGTAAAACTAAAAATGATCAATGTACGAAACAATATATAAGGCGCGTATGCTTTATTTTGATTGTATACAATGTTTTAATACGAATAACTATGCTTTATCGATCAGAATTGGTTAAGATTGTGAAAAAAAAAAGTATGAATAGTACAGTTAAAGTTAGCAATGTTAAGGTATAAAAAGAAACTATTTTTATTTTTTTCTTACTGATGAACAGATGAACTTTATTTCAATTTGCTTAGTTTAGAGATTAGGAAATTCACAGAAATTACGTGTTTTATTATATAAACATTTTACAAACAGTTTCAAAGTTGGTTAAAGTTTTTACTTTTGGTTAGTGTATTTGAACAACAAAGATCAAAGGTAAAGAAGCATACTATTTTCTAAGCCAATCACAATACTTACATTTTACACATAGTTGTTTTCCAATATATGGTATATCTATTTAGTTGCCTTGCATCGAAGCAAACATTCACGTGTAAATCTACATGCGTATTGACAGTTTTTCGTAGGTGATTATTTAATAATGACTTAATTCACCATAATGAAAGAAAATATGTAAAAAGTTTCATATATTTGACAAATCGATTTTAATTTGTGTTTCTGGCTTCAGCACCAACGTGCCTGTTGATTCGGTCAGACGGAAAAACAGTCGAAGCTTTCGGCTACAAAGCAGAAAGTAGATATGCAGAACTGGCTGCAGAAGAAACGCACAAAGAATGGTACTGCTTCAAGAAATTTAAAATGAAGTTGTTCAATAGCAAGGTATTGTATTCAAAATAAAATATATATCACTGAATTTGTTTACTCTTTTCAGGTCTCAAAATTCATGATCATAATATTTTGGGTTATGGATTGACAACGAACAAAATATTAGTGTCTTTCACTACAGGCAACACTTGGAAAACACACGATGTTGGATGACGAGACCGGCAAAAAACTCAATGCGTTAACCGTAGTTTCATTAATAATAAAATATTTGCTCGAAGATCTGTTGAGAACTCTTAATGGGAAAGTACAAGGTGGCATCAACAAACATGACATAAACTGGGTCGTAACAGTGCCAGCTATATGGGACGAAGATGCAAAACAGTTCATGGTATTGGCAGCTAGAGAGGTAATCTTGTACAATTGTGCGACCCCAGTTTAATCTTTAGTATGTTTCGTATGTAAACACAGCTTTAGATCTCATTTGATAACTACTAAAACAATGTCATTGATTATTTCTGAAAATATGTCTAAAGCTTTAATAATGATTTTGACTATAATTTCGCAAATCAAAAGATTGCATATTTAATTATGCTATGAATTTGCTTTTCTTTATAGCAAATTCAGTCAATCCATTTTCCGTTTTATATACATTGTTATCGTTTTATAAAAAGAATATGAATGTAATTTACAGAAACACAGTGGTACATATACTATTGCTTGCAGGCTGGAATTGAAATGGGCCATCTCAGCCTTGCACTAGAGCCGGAGGCAGCTTCCATCTACTGCCGTCATGTCAAAATGACAAGAAATGAGGGCTCTAGTAGCGCGGAAATTTCAACATTCAAACCCGGCACACGGTACCTAGTATGTGATGCTGGAGGTAGTTTGACACACGTATTTATATACATTTATGTTAGCTTTTGTGCTCCAAAGGGTTTGCTGATAAAATAATAGTACAACCCAGTCAAAAATTCAAAGAACCATTTGCATCGATTATTTTAAACATTACATCATATTTGGTGTGTAATTAAAACTACGTCTTCATAGTCATCACTGTCACATAATAACACATCTTATATTACTTGTATTATTTGTATTGTTCACCTACTTTCAATGCACATTGAAATAAACAATCGGAACAGAGCGTTACATTGTTGGATATCAATATACATGTATACATCAAGGCGTATATTATTGTTAATATAACACAAAAAATAAAGGTGACAGTTTCATGATACATTCAGTCAGTGTATAGATTTAGTGTTAAAGGGTACACAAATGCAAACTTAATAAACATTCAATAAGACATCTTTTGCACACAAAAACCCGCAATGTTTTGACTTCTTGTTTTCTTAAAACATAACATTTTGGAATACGTATGATACGTCCTTCGACGGTAAATAAATACTGGTAAGATAAGTTATATAAATATATGTAAATCAACGTCAGTTTCTGCGATTATAGGAGGTACAATTGACATAACGGTACACAAGGTGACACCAGATATGAAACTGAAAGAGATAGAGAAGGCCAGCGGTGGAGACTGGGGTGGGACAAGGGTTGATGAAAAGTTTCTGCAGTTCATTGATACTTTGGCAGGTATGATACAAGTTACATGTATATTCATTACAAAAAAAGCAAAACAATTATTTCATTCGCTGTCGCTGTTTCGATGCGAGTAATTGACCAGTTGCGACTTGTTAATCAAGGATTGCGTTGACCAATTATAGGTTTATTTTTCAGTGTTAAGTAACATCACACGGTTGCATAATCCAATCAGATTACTTCAAATCCTTGGATAAACAACCTTAGACAAACCGAAAGGCGAAACGATCTATGAGTTTTGCAACTGGTCAATTGCTTCTAAATCTACGCCGAGTTACACGCGGTGGTAGCTGATGCTTGCCACGAAAACAGGCGTCACTCCGCGTACGTGTACGACTGATAGCTGATGCCGAGCGGTGCAGAGTAATTACTGCGCGATAATTCACGCAGCACTACTTCGCGTCGACTCGCCTCTGACTCGATTGCCTAAACTCTGCGAATTATAAAATAATTTTGTTTCGTGTGACCTTTTCTGTACTACTACTACTCAAACATAATCAATCCGATGTGTACGCAAAGTTCTTACTAAAAATAATTGAATTTGACACATAATATTGGTAGTTTCAAACTTTTTGTTCAGAAATTGCGTTTGGGTGTATTTCATATGTTAAAACAATAAAACCACACTTATCATTAACATTTATATTATGTTTAGGTGGTGCCGTAATGCACGTTTTTAAAGAGCAACATATGGACGATTACCTTGAATTTATGAGAGCATTCGAACTGAAAAAGAGAGAATGCAAGCAGTCAACATCAGGTACCATTGTGCTAAGGATTCCTGCAACGTTTATAGCACTTGTCCGAGACATTACAGGGAAAACGTTCAAGAAACAAATTCAAAGATCACGGTACAAGCCTCTGGTGGAAATGCTTGTAGATAAGATTAAATGTGATGCAAGGGTTATATCATCGTTATTCAACGGACCTGTTAAAAGAATCACTAACCACTTGTCAACGATATTGGCAGGTTACAAGGACAAACCTATTAATCAAATCGTCATGGTCGGTGGATTTTCAGAGTCACCATTTCTGCAGGAAGCGGTGAAGAGCGCATTTCCATGTCAACATGTTACTATTCCACAGGACGCCGGACTGGCCGTTCTGAAAGGCGCAGTGATGTTTGGGCACAATAAACGTCAGATTGTGTCAAGGATCGCAAGATATACATATGGTATAGAAATTTATGGTAAATATGACCCATCCATTCATCCTGCAGACAAAGTTATTCAGGCAGGACCGAACAAAGGCAGAATTCGTCATTGCTTTTCAAAACTTGTTGAAATTGGACAGTCCATACAAACAGACGAAGCGACTGGCAGTGGCGAGTATGTAGTACTGGAAGGTAGCACTGATTATCTAGCAGGTCTGTTTGCTACAAATGAGAAAAATCCTGTGTTTGTGAACGACGAGGGGTGCTTTAAAATAGGCTCATTTCTTGTGAACTGCAGAGACAAGAATGGGACAATTTCGGGAACAGTACTCAAAATATACTTTGGTGGAACAGAAATACAAGTTAAAGCTACTTTAAAAACAACCGGCGAGGAAACAAAGGCAAGATTTGATCTTCCAGACTAGTCGGCAGTCGTCAAAAAGTATAAATTCCGGACTGTAGGCAGTGGGTATGGTGTATATCTTCTTTGTAACTTTAATGTCTATCTAATGTGCTAATAGTCTTGCACATTTATTGATCGCCATCGTCCGTCGTGCGTCGTAAACATTTACTTCGTTAACACTCTAGAGCCACATTTATTCGCCAATCTTCATGAAACTTGGTCAGAACATTTGACCCAATGATATCTCGGCCGAATTCGAATCTGGGTCATGTGGGGTCAAAAACTAAATCACAAGGTCAAATTCAAGAAAAAGCTTATTAACACTCTAGAAGTCACATTTTGTGTCCAATCTTCATGAAACTTGGTCAGAACATTTGACTTAATGACACATGGGTCAAGTTTGAATATGGGTCATGAGGGGTCAAACACTATGTCACTAGGTCAAATTGAATAAAAAGCTTGTTAACACCCTAGAAGTCACAGTTTTTGCCTTATCTTCATGAAACTTGGTCAGAACATTTGTCTAACTGATATCTCAAAAGAATTTGAATCTGGCTTATGTGGGGTTAAAAACTAGGTCACTATGTCAAATGAAGAAAAAACTTGTTAACCTTTTTAAAGTCACATTTTTTGCCCAATCTTCATGAAACTTAGTCAGAAGATTTGCCCCAATTATATTTTTGCCGACTTTAAATCTGGGTGATGTGGGGTCAAAAACTAGGTCACTAGGTTAACTTGAAGAAAAAGCTTGTTAATACTCTAGAAGTCACATTTGTTTCCCAAACTTCATGAAACTTGCTCAGAACCTTTGTCCTAATGATATCTCGGTCGGGTTTAAAACTGGGTAATATGGGATCAAAAACTAGGTCACTAGGTAAAATTGAAGTAAAGCTTGTGAACAATCTAGAAGTCACATTTTTCTGCCAATTAAAATGAAACTTGGTCAGAACATTTGTTCTAATTATATCTCAGCCTAGTTCGAAAATGGTTCCGCTCCGTTGAAAATCATCGCCGCCAGGGGGTTGGGCAGTTTTAACCAAAAAGCTTTAAAACATTCTTGAGGCCTCATTTATAGGCCAATCATCACAAAACTTGCTCAGAAAAGTTTATTACCTTGGCCTCTCAGGTGAGCGACCTAGGGCCTTTTTTTGCCCTCTTGTTTTATAATATCCGACATTTTTTGCATATTCACGTACAGTTGTATAAATCATAAGTATTATTTAGCTCAATAGAACCTTTGTTCAAATGATATTTCGGCCATGTTTGAAAATGGTTCCGATCCGTTAAAAACCTGGCCGTAAGGGTGCGGTGCAGTTTTCCTTATATGGCTATCGAAAAGCTTGTGAAGCTAGAGGTCACATTTTTCGCCCAATCAACATGAAACTTGCTCAGAACCTTTGTTCTTATGATTTCTCGGCAGGTTTAGACAATGGTTTCGGTCCGTTGGAAAACATGGCCGACAGGGGGGGGGGCAGTTTTCAGTATATGGCTTTAGGAAAAGCGTGTTAAGACTCTTGAAGTCACATTTGTGGCCCAATCAACATAACAGCGGCTCAGAACCTTTGTTCTTATGATATCTCGGCCGAGTTAGAAAATGGTTCCGGTCCGTTGAAAAACATGGCCGCCAGGGGTTGGGGGCAGTTTTCCTGATATGGCTAAAGGAAAAGCATGTGAACACTCTAGAAGTCAAATTTTTGCCCAATCAACATGAAACTTGCACAGAACATAACATTTGGTCTTATCATATTTCGGCCGAGTTAGAAAATAGTTCCGGTCCGTTGAAAAACATGGCCACGAGGGTGAAAGTTTTCCTGATATGGCTAAAGGAAAAACTTGTTAACACTCGAGAAGTCATATTTTTGCCTTGTTAACACTCTAGAAGTCATATTTTTGCCCAATCAATATGAATCTTGCTCAGAACATTTGATGTTATGATACCTCGGCCGAGTTTTAAAATTGTTCCTGTCCGTTGAAAAACATGGCCGCCAGGGGGTTGGCGCAGTTTTCCTTATATGGCTGTAGAAAAAGCTTGTGAACACTCTAAAAGTCACATTTATGCCCAATCAAGATGAAACTTGCTCAGAACCTTTGTTCTTATGATATCACGGCCGAGCTCGAAAATGGTTCCGGTCTGTCGATAAACATGGTCGCCAGGGGGGGGGGGGGGGGCAGTTTTCCTAATTGGGCTATAGAAAAAGCTTGTAAACACTCTGAAAATCACTCTTTTTGCCCAATCAACATGACACTTGCTCAGAACATTTGTTCGTATGATATCTTGGCCAAGTAAGAAAATGGTTCCGGTCCGTTGAAAAACATGGCTGCCAAAGGAGTATAGGGGGTTCAGTTTTCCTTATATGGATATCTTGAAAATTTTAAAAAGCTTGTCAACACTCTAGAGGCCACATTTATATCCCAGTTATCATGAAACTTTCTCAGAACATTTGTCGCAATGATAGCTCGAACAAGTTCGAACCCAGGTCACATGTGCTAAAAATACTAGGTCAACAGGCCAAATTGAAACAGAAGTTTGCGAACAATTTAGAGACAACATTTTTAGTCGAATCTTTATGTAACAGAACAGTTTAACTCCTCAGGTGAGCGACCTAGGGCCTTATGGCCCTCTTGTTAAAGTTAAAAGAATGCGATTGGCCAAAAACGGGGTATGCGTGAGGATCATTGAAGAATATGATTTTTGATTGCATATCACAAAATTGATTCGATCACAAATTGCACAGAACATGTGAATACTAAGACTGGGATGTGTGAAGAATAAGATCTCAATTTAACACCAGTAAAGAATGAGATCCTATTTTTCATAGATGTGAAAAATATGATTTGCGAAAAATATGGTCCTACAAAGCACTTATAGTTATTTACCAGCAAACTGTTGATCGCCAGAACAGTGTAAATATATGCGTTTGTTATGTAACGCGCATAATATTCTGATATATGTGAAACAAAGGGTTCGTATATTAGCTCCGTTGTACATGTACATGTATTAAGAATACGACAGTTTAAGGACGGTGAGTAATAATTAACGTAAGCAATATTTAGTAAAATCAATACATCAAGCACGTTTCTATGGGAACTACAAACGTGAACAAACTTTCACTTCATTACTGGAAGTATTGCTAATATGTAATAGACAATTTGATACCATTCGATCATGAAGAAAGTACTATTGTAAAAAATAGAACATATATCTTGTACACAATTAGTAAACGGAGCTTAATTTAATACATGTATCTGACAGGACTAGTTTGCGGCATGATACATGTCGAACTTTATTGTCTTAAGATATACATGTCTCCATAAAATAATGTAAAAAAACACAACATATATATTATAGTAGCAATTGTGGAAAATTATACCTTAAGGCGTAAGAAAATTATGTTTGTTTCAGGTTACATGCCCAAAAAAAACTAGGGTATCTAGGTCGGTATTTATTTCTTGTTATGCCCCCAGCATCATGATGCAGGAGGCATATACAGTAGTGATCGTCCTGTCCGTCCTTCCGTCCGTCCTTCCGACCGTGACAATGTTAAGTAGATTTTAACGTTTCGTCTAGCACAAACACCGCTTACTACAACACTTGGGTACTTACACAGTTGTTGACTTATGACCATTCCCTATCCACCCATATCACCCAACCTCACTTTGACCTTGACCTTGACTTAATTTGGACTTATAACAATTCAAAAGCGTGATTTCATGGTGAACTAGATTTTACCGGTTCGTCTAGCGCGAACACCGCTTACTTCATCACTTGGATATTTACACAGTTGTTACTTATGGCCGTTCCCTATCCACCCATATCACCCAACCTCACGTTGACCTTGACCTTGACCTAATTTGCACTTATAATAATTCAAAAGGGCTGTTTCTTGGTTAACTAGATGTTACTATTCGTCTAGCACCAACACCGCTTGCTACAACGCTGGATACTTACACAGTTGTTGCTTATGACCATCCTCAATCCACCCATGTTACCCAACTTCACTTTGACCTTGACCTTGACCTACTTTGGACTAAGAAATGGGCTACCCAGCACCAACTGAGGGTATGTGTGTTTATCAAACACAGAATCTTGTTTTTATTTTATTTGGTAAATGGTCAACTTGAAGATTCTGAAACTGAATTAATATTCAAAACATATCAGTATTATCCTTAAACATTGTTTATAAGTGGAGGCTGTCAAAACAAAACACTTATTTATCTAAAACACATTTAATTATTACAAAAGGTAAATAAAACAAACATATATCTGACAAACCCAATAAAATGTTCAATGGTCGGGGCATTTTTTTAGGGTTGGTCGGGTAACATGAAACAAACATATTTTTGTACGCCTAACTCTAAAACAATCATTTTAAGTATATGATTAAATTCATGCAACATGCTATATTAGCGCCATAAGTGAACAATGCCCAGTAGTCGCGTACGAATAAAATCGCGCGTAATCACTATGATTCACGACACTTTATCACGACCAACAACAGATGATGTTCATGGGACGTATCAGCTACAAAATTCGAGTCGTAAAACTATTCTTATTGAAAAAAGAAACTTTTTCAATTCGTATTTTTATATGTTGTTAGTATTAAGTACGGACAAATTTGGTATCAACATTTAGGTTATAAATTGAACTAATCAACAATTTTAATTGTAGTTGAATACTTGAACCAAAGGAAGAATAACTCGAGAATTACTTAAAAGCTTTTGGTATATTTCCGAGAGACCTGTATTGCAATGATTGCAAATAACCAGACAGACTGTGATGTAATTAATATGTTTTGGGGGTTTTGTACCCCCGTTTAAAAAACGGCCCTTTTATGGGAACGCCCAAGCGGGCGGGCGGCGGGAGATCTTTGTAAAGCATAACTTTGTCCAGCCAGAATGGATTTTCAAATAACTCGGCAGAAGTGATAAGCATAATGAGACGGAGTGTCGCGCGCATGAACCGGGTCCCTAGGTCCAAGGTCAATGTCACAATTCAAGGTCAAAGGTCAAATATAACAAATCAATCCTTACCACATTGTCCGAAGCATATCTTTTTCAAGCATGAATGGATTTTCAAATAACTTGGCAGAAGTGACAAGCATAGTGAGGCAAAGTGTCGCGCGCAAGAACCAGGTCCCTAGGTCCAAGGTCAAGGGCACAATTCAATGTCAAAGGTCAAATTTAAGAAATCAGTCCAAAACACTTTGTCGGGAGCATATCTTTGTCCAGCATGAAACTCCATATATAGATACCTTATTGCAAGACCTCGCTTTGGATTGCGGTATGGGTAAGATATGGTCAAGGTCACTATTACTAAAAATAGAAAAACGGTTTCTGCTCAATAACTTGAGAATGAATTGAGATAGTTTCATGAAACTTAATACATACATACCCTATATCAAGATCTCGCTTAAGATTGCACTTGGAGTGGGTGGGGTCAAGGTCAAGGCCACTGTTGCTAACAATGAAAAAAACCGGTTCCCGCTCAATAACTCAAGAACGCATTTAGATATTTTAATTAAACTTAAAACATAGGTACCTTATGAGACCTCGGTTGGGATTCATATGGGGTGGTTAGGGTCAAGGTCACTGTTACTAAAAATAGAAAAACGGTTTCTGCTCGGTTACTTGAGAACAAATAGAGATATTTCAATGAAACTTCATACATAGATACCTTATATCAAGACCTCGCTTTGAATTGTGTCCTGGGTGGATGGGGTCAAGGTCACCATTACTAAAACTATATATACGGTTTCTGCTCAATAACTTGAGAACACATGGAGATATTTTAATGAAACTTCATACATATATACCTTAAATTAAGACCTCGTTTGGGATTGAGTGGATGGGTTCAAGATCAAGGTCACTGTTACTAAACATAAAAAATAAAACGGTTTCCGCTCAATAACTTGAGAACACGTTGAGATATTTTAATGAAACTTCATACATATATATCTTATATCGAGACCTTGCTTGAGATTGCATATAGGGTGGATGGGGTCAAGGTCACTGTTACTAAAAGTAGACAAACAAGTTTCCGCTCAATAGCTTGAGAAGACTTGATATATTTTAATGAAACTTTATATGTAGATACCTTATATCTAGACCTCACTTGGGATTGCATATGGGGTGGGTGGGGTCAAGGTCAGCATTTCAAAAAAAATATTATTGTGCTGACTTTAATGCATTTTTATCGGGTAATGTCTACGTTTCTTAATTATGTTGGCATCTTGATTATAGATTTAAGAATATATATGGAATAGTTTTGATACCTCAGCTCACCACACAAAGAGAGGCTTTGGAGATAAATTAGATGCACAAATACCATGACTCTACCTTATTACTCTTTGAATTGTTTCTCTTTAGTCATTGAATCTTACATTTAAAAACAGTTTCTTTGATGGGCGTAGCTTTGTGACAATGCCACTCTTGTTTAATATTCAAATTTCAAAATCACAGCCTACACAAGGTCGTTATCAAATTGTCTTTTTGTTCATTAACTGTTAACGGCTCTTAAAAGACACATATTGGATTCATTGACTAGGAAGTATATCACACTGTAAGATAATTTACATTCCTGATATATATTTTTTGAACATGCGTATTTGGTGATATTGAGAATCACCATGACATTGAGTTGAAACTTCGATTTATTGGTTAATATTCGAAATGTTGGTTTTTAGTGTCAGTACGAATTACTGATGACTAATTTGAATTTACATACTATGAAATAGCAATACGTAATACACCTGTTTTCTGATTCGGACAGTTGGGCAAATTGTAACACTATTCAGATATGTAAACATACATGTAAACCGTGTTAAAAGTATGTAATAGTTTTACAATGAGAAACATTATTTTATTAAATTGTTTACTGTGTACAAATAAATATTGTTTTTATTCAATTGTTTACTGTGTACAAAGAAATATTTTTTATTCATGTCTTTACTGTGTACAAAGAAATATTTTTGAACGCCCAATGCGGGCTGGAGGCTTTAACATGCAAGTTACCCGTATTTTTTTTCCAGAACACTGAAACTGATATTTCGAGCAACAATGTGTCTTTTGGGAAACATTTTTTATGCCAAATCTTGTGTTCCATTTTGTTCTAAGAAAAGATGATAGAAAGGTGCCAGTGCCATTGTTTCAGACTATTGTGTAAAGAATATCTCATGCAAGTTTATGTTTACAGTATCATGTTATTTACATTTAACCTTGCTACGCTGACCATTGATGTGCGAGCTTCGAACGCAGAATATGTAAATAAAACATATGAGAACACCATAAACGATTTCTTATTAACATCATACACGTTACTACATAATTATTTCATATGATGCTAGCAGTGCGTTTAGCTGCATTCAATACATCATGTGCTGGTGTAGATGTACGTGTTATCATTATGTTGCTGTGGATTATAGAATCATTGTACATCATTATGATATGATTGAATGCTTTAATTTTTTGTACCCTGCAATAAATAGCGTCGATTAAAACAAAATAATAGCACGAATGCACAGTTGATTGCTGTTGTTGTTTTTTCTTTGAATCATATTTAAGAGCGGAAACGAAGCCACACAAACACATCAAGCATGATGTCATGGGCAATTATTCACGAAAACACGTGTACCCATACCGATAAATGCCATTAGCATATATCCTTCACCAGGACGGAAAATCTACCCGATGAGCGCGGACCATTGGCGCCTGACGCAAACATTCCAGATCGGCATAGAAACGGAAGATGCCTCTAGTATTTTGCATTGGACTTATTTGGCAATATTCGATACCAAACGGCCATTTCTGGACAAAAGTTCCATAGTTTATGTACTTAGAGGCTCTATTCAAAGCATCGTTAGTTTCCGATATCAATTAACGTGCTATTATTTACGGACATCGGATTGACTACGGTCGAAGTTGGTGATTAGATAAATTGCTGGACAGAAATGTTCGATTAATATTAGTTTCCGGACTAGAAGCAAGCATACCTCTGAGTTGACAGGGGGTTCATGCATATGGCGCGAATGCTTAATATTCCAACAGAGACAATATATTGATGAAGTCATAGAGAATTATGACATTGAATTTTAGTATTTGTTTGAGATTATTTCATTTTATATAGTGTATAACTGTAGTAAAACATTTAATTAATTCACAAAGTAATAAAATATAACAAGAATGTCAAAAATAAAATAGGTAACTGATTCATAGATTTGTACAAAATAAATCTTAATTGGCTAACAGCTAAATAGAAGCACATTAGCAATCCTTTAGATACATAGAGGAGTATCAAATGAAATCGGACGTGAGCATATATTGAGGCTAACATTAGTGGTGCACGTGATCAAAATGTGGACAGGAGTTATATTCTTGCTAGGTAAGCACTTGCTTTGTATAGATATATGGATATATTTTGGAAATTAGGGATTTTTAAAAGAATAAACAGACCTCAACATTTAAAATACCTAAGTAATGTAGAACTGACAATTCGTTCAATTTGTTATTGTTATTCATTTATCACTAATAGACCAACTTTCGTTAATAAGATTATTATTTTCTCCGTCGTTAATAATGTATGCAATAATTTATACATTGTTTTCAATTTGAAACATCGTTAGGTTTTGTGGTTCGCGAAACTGTAGGTAAGTGATTAGTTGTGGGTGATCATTGTAATAAACGTTTGTTGTACCCCATATATATGTATCGGGGTTTTTTATTTGTGTCTCTGATTTTTGATTTTGTTGTTGTTGATTGTGTTGTAGTTGTTATGCTTAGGACCACATAAACCAATAACTTAAATATATAGGTTTATTTTTGTAAACACTACATGAACTATTATTTGCGTCTGATTGGATGTTGTTGTTTTTTTAATAACTACTTGCAATTCAATAACTTACCATAATAAATGATAATATATAAGACTGGCCGCTATGTTTAGTCGACTGTTGCCACAGCCAGCTATGTAACCTGGGATACAAAACTACATACAATAGATCATAGACGAAAAATGAGGGACATAAACGGCGTACGCCCCCGTAAAATTGTCTACACTTCTGATGGAAGAATGATATAAGTTTATCAGCTTTCCTATCGTGTTGTGTTTCACAAAAGGTTGGTACACTTCTAGAATCTCTGCAAACAGCTCAACTATGATATCTCGAAATGTAACTGTCATTGTTTTGAAAAATACAGAATTTATAGACATGTATTCCTTATTAGGTACTGAATGCTTCTTCGCTTCCTCTAACTTCAAATCCTGTAAACGCGTCTGCAGATGGAAAGTGGTACACTTATTCCTACGCCCTCAGTTTTAACAATATTTTTTTATAATGTCAAAAATAGTATCCTCAACAATTATGTCAGGATAAAACATATTGGGACGGTTTAATAAGGAATCATTTACATCGGTGGCTATATTCGTATTCGTGATAGGATAAAACATATTGGGACGGTCTAATCAGGAATCATTTACATCGGTGGCTATATTCGTATTCGTGATAGGATAAAACATATTGGGACGGTTTAATCAGGAATCATTTACATCGGTGGCTATATTCGTATTCACATTCTATTGTGAATGTCTGTCAATATTTTGGAAAGGTATTAGTGTACCTGATAATGTCTTGGTTTAACATGTACTGCCGTAACAATATAATAAATCATTGTGCAGAATATATATATTAATAAAGTCTTGTCAGAAAGCTATAAACTGAAATAGTGATGTTAATTCATAGTTTGTCTGTATAATTATAAATATTTTGAAATGGTCTGTGTCGTAATCTGCTATATTGTCTGCATGAAAAATTGTTTAATTATAAATCAAATACACTAGAGTAGTATATCAAATGTGTTGAACTTATTTCTTCGGAAACAATTATTCTAGAGTGGTTTCGAAGAAATATATATTGGAATCAGAAAGATACTTCTACGAGTAGTGTCGCAACCTGATATATTGTACATATATAAAAAAAAAATAAAGGATTGAATTGTATGTTATTTACCAATGAGATTTTTAACATTCTTTATTCGTTAGTGAAATAAGCGACATTGGTACCCACCATATTTGCAAGCTCACGGGTATTTTTTAGTCTAAGACTTGAGTCTATTCTTTATTCTTACTTCTAAGAATTAATTGGTAGGTACCGGTCCTGGTTACGATATATTCGAGTATGGTCATTGACTAATGTAAAAAATGGTTCAGAAACAAATGCAGTATAGCTGTGCCGTAACATAATAGTTCGTAGTAACATAATGAAGTAAAAATGGTCTCGTTGGAAAAAAAAAATAACTGTAATAAGTATTGTCGAAAACAGGGCCCCATTCTTAGACTTAATAATAGAGAATATTCTTAGACCAAAGAAAAAAAATACGCGTTGTCCACAATCGCTGCTTACTAATGTATTTTATGATATAACAATTGTTCTCGATATAAAGATAGCTATCATTAGAGCCGGTGATCACCAAGTAAGATTCAAATAGACCTCGTTCATACAGGGGCGTAGCTTGGATTCAGAATATGTATAGGCACAATAGATGGAATCTATAAAATAACGCTGTTAGCGATAATTTGGGCCAGGAGTGTTTATACTTGTATGTGGCTACAAACAACTAACTCAGTTAAACCCCGATTCCACAAAATAATTGTAAATTGAGCGTGTGTTTCATGAAATTTCTTTCATATTGACGTAATCGACTCGTTAAACAATGAAGTTTCAACACAGCCAAGAAAGATCCCCTGACCCCCATCCCCCCTCGTGTTTTTATTGCATTTTTGGCATATTTATAATTTTCACCCCTGGAAAACATGAATGGGCACGTGCCTATAGTGCCTAAAGGAAGCTACGCCCCTGTCATAGAATAGTAAAGTTATAGTAAGAATATTCTTTATTTTTACAACTTAAGTCTATGAATGGGTTGGTGAATACGGGCCCTTATATTTTAACAGTATATAAGTGCTTCAAACACCGAAACGTCTAGTCAGCTTCAGCTTTTGTTGGAAGCGATCACCAACTAGTTCAATAGCACAGCTGGACATCTATTAACAAATATATATATGAGGCGTGTCGTGGCAGTCCGCACAGGCTAATCCGGGACGACACTTTCCACCAACAGTGGATTTATGTTTAGAAGAGACTTCCTTGAAACAGAAAATACCTTAACAGCGAAAAGTGCCGTCCTGAATTAGCCTGTGCGGACTGCGAACATGCATTAAGACCGGTTTTCCCACGACGCGCCTCGTATATACTTGTACGTAGTCAGGGCCCGTATTGCCCAGCCTATTTTTAGACTTAAAAATAAAGAACAGACCTACACTTAAAAAAAAAACTTCTGCGTTAGCAAATATGCTGGTTACCAATGTTGATTATGTCATTAACAAATAGTTCTCAATAAGGAATGGTGTAATTAGAGTTGGTGAATACCAAGAAATACTCAAACCTACATCGCTCCTACAACAGAACAGTTTCATGAATATAGTTTATTCTTAGTCTTAAGGATGAATATAGTTTATTCTTAGTCTTAAGGCTAAGAAACATTTGTTGAATATACTGCTGATATACTTGAAAACAAATAGTCGCAAATATTCAATTTGCATCCCTACTTAATGACTGCAACGATCAGAAACGTGTCGACCAAATGACACACATCGTTAATTCACATAACATTGGGTTCGACTTTTTTTTAATCACAATATACCGTTGTCGATGATGGAAGCGTGTGACCTTGGGCATTTGCATTGTACATTGCCATTATCAAAACACGATTGTCTTAGTCAACCGTTAATTATTTCACAGACTTAAAGGTCCTGTGGTGGCGACAGTTCAAAGCGTGGCAACTAAACGACATGCGCTGTAAAGTTGTATACTTCGACATATTAAGAACCGATTTTCTTGTCAGTCGCTCAATAGTTAATTCATTTTCTCTGTAAACGGCACTCTTGCGTTCATAAATCATGGCACGATAATGCATTCGCGTACGGGCATTGTACACGCTTAGATAACAAATGGTAATTTAGAAGATCCTAATAAGAAATCGATAAGTATACACTGGGTACAAAAAACTACTTTAAATGATCAGTCTAATTACATGGCAGCGGAACTCGGTTTTTGACTATTAATTCCGGAATATTTCTTCTTTGTGGCAAAAAAAAAAACAAAAGTAAAACGAAAGTAAACTTGGCTTTTAAGTTTTAACTGTGGTGTACACCGCATGACCAATTGTCAATTGAAAGATGGACACAACTAAAAATAAGGCCTACTGAAGGTTAAATGATAAACTTTCTTTGACAAAAAACACAATCTCATATTGACGTTTACAATATAGTTTTATTTGCAAATTGATTTTTTTTTCATGACAATTCTTATTTTCAAAAGCACTTTTATTGCGACATTTCCAAAGTGTGTGTTATATTCAGAATGTATAAGAATTAATATTGCAAAGTATGTCAGTGTGTCATACTTTTAAAGAAAGGACGCGCACGTTTACATCCATTCGTATTAACTTTATTGTTAGGATGGATAAATTCATTCAGTTAAGGTGTGCTTCGTATGGGTGCCTTTATACTGTGTGCTTCGTATGAGTGCCTTTATAAGGTGTGCTTCGTATGGGTGCCTTTATAAGGTGTGCTTCGTATGGGTGCCTTTATAAGGTGTGCTTCGTATGGGTGCCTTTATAAGGTGTGCTTCGTATGGGTGCCTTTATAAGGTGTGCTTCGTATGGGTGCCTTTATACTGTGTGCTTCGTATGGGTGCCTTTATAAGGTGTGCTTCGTATGGGTGCCTTTATAAGGTGTGCTTCGTATGGGTGCCTTTATAAGGTGTGCTTCGTATGGGTGCCATTATAAGGTGTGCTTCGTATGGGTGCCTTTATAAGGTGTGCTTCGTATGGGTGCCTTTATAAGGTGTGCTTCGTATAGGTGCCTTTATAAGGTGTGCTTCGTATGGGTGCCTTTATAAGGTGTGCTTCGTATGGGTGCCTTTATAAGGTGTGCTTCGTATGGGTGCCTTTATAAGGTGTGCTTCGTATGGGTGCCATTATAAGGTGTGCTATTCAAATTATTAAATACGTTGTGTATATGCCATGTTTTCAACGTTTTCATAATATATCTCGATTATTTTATTCACATAGATATATTTCAGAACTGTAGTGATGTGTCAGCACAACAAAACACATCAGAAACTGGGTTATGAAACTTTCTTGCTATTCAATCTTAGGCACTTTTAAATATAATTAATAACTTTATTTCATTGTTGATGTTGTTGTTATTTTTGTTGTTATTTTATTGCCGTAAATGTTCATCAGCAACTACCTGTATCATCTATATTTCCAGCAATGTGCTTTTTAACATCATGATCGTTCTAAAATTCATTATCGATGAATATACTGGCATTTAAAATAATTACGGTTATTATTCATTATGTCGACTAATGGAGGCTTTTAATACATTTTCATATAATTCAAAAGCAGAAAAAGTAAATAAATTCATTCACAAAAAGGTGAAAAGTTCTATTCAGTGCATTTTATTTAAATAGTGCACTGATATTTTGTCAATTTCACTGTCCATGTTGGCGAAACGCCGGAACTAATTCGCTCGTTTCAAAACGCGACATTTGCATGATAAATGAAAAAGTGCATTAACGGTTGAAACTCATCCTGAGATTTTATACATTTAAATTCTCGTACTCCGGTACGCAAGCGATTTTAGTTTGAATGGGATCTGTTCGGTCGGTACAGAACCATTGTGCGTCATTGTTAATGCAATTTAAAATGTGCTTTTGTTTTGCTGCTTCCTTAACGTGAAACGTATGTGATGTTAAATTCTGACACTAATATAGAATTTTAGCTGTACGCAAGATAATGTTTGTAAAGGCACAAAATAGCCTTTTAAAATGTCATATATTGGCTTTAAGAAATTAAAGAAATATCCCATACCATATTCATCAATACTCACTTAGTTTGGATTTTAGTTTTGAGTGATATTGTTATATAACATTATACCATTTTCTACCTCAAATAATGTATGCGACTTGTATTCTATGTAGCTCTAAACCATTCTATTAATTAATATATGCTGAATAAACTTTCGCAATGTTGCAATTAAACGGAACAAGGTACATTTTATAAAATAGTTTAAACATAATAAAACTTCTTTCAGAAAAAAAAATTATATTTTCTTCAAAGCAGCAGTCCAGAAATATGTAACTAAAAATTGCGGAGATCGGTTCTAATGGACATCTTACAGATCAATATACAAAAATAAAACATTGAAATCGGTAAAATAATAACGTTTTGATAACTTTTTTATCCTAAAGTTATCTTATACGATAGTTGGGGATGCCTCTTGAGTAAATGTACATGAGCATGTACATTAGTGTATATTCCGTTCTAACCTTGCGTTTTCGAACATAAACATTATAACATGGCTTTCGTATGTTCATACTATTTATTATAATTGTTCCTTGCTACAATAGTGTACTCAATTATACTCTATGGACTGCGGCTTAAATATGTTCATACTATTTATTATAATTGTTCCTTGCTACAAAAGTGTACTCAATTATACTCAATGGACTGCGGCTTAAATATGTTCATACTATTTATTATAATTGTTCCTTGCTACAATAGTGTACTCAATTATACTCTATGGACTGCGGCTTAAATATGTTCATACTATTTATTATAATGGTTCCTTGCTACAATACTCATTATTATCTACCTAATATATATTTTAGAGGTGATTGCATCCTTTCGGAAATATGGATGTTATAATATCAATATATGTTTAATTAAATGAACGATATTTTCGAAACAATGAAAGACCATTATTTTCTACGTGTAGACACATTATATTTACAGGGAGTACTCAGTGCCCACCGCTGTTACCTGGCGCCGATATGATATTGTCTGCGCTAGACGGCTGGGACGGGGACCATCCTGTGACGGTCACGTGTCATGAAGGTCACGTGTTTGATACGGACACGACGGAGAAGCAAATCACGTGTCGCCTTGAGAACAACGTGGCAAAATGGAACGATTCTCTTGGAATATGTCAAAGTAAGTGATAGGACATGTTAGATCTTCTCTTGAATTAGAATTAAACGTCGGTTGGTTGTTGTCGCTTTTTGTCTTCAATACATTATTATAATACATTTCGTGAAGGTTAACGTTATTCCAGTTTATGACTGTTGTCCAAGATTCCAAAAACATTGCCTTTTTTTCGTAGAGCTGCAACGATTCAGCATCAATAAAGATAGCATAAATGGCCCAATTCGACTTTCGATAATAAATCAAACAATTTCGATTCGATTCTCTTTTATATATTGATAGAAGGCTTGTCATAAAACGTGTTAATAAAAATTATAGAATTTTATAAATTAATCATGTAAAATGATTATGGCATCATGTTTGCCGTAACATTGAAATAGTACGGAAACATTATCACCGACATTGTTCATTGTTCTTAAGCCATACAATACAATGCCATTAATAATAACATATAAAAATCGTCAGTATATTGAAAGTCAAGACACAAGAACATGAATCGAATCTAAATGACATTTGAAATCGAAATCGAATCAAATGGAGCCATGGCTAGATCGCTTCAGCTGTATTTTAAGTGATTACCCACGAGTCATCACACACTTTATTTGCGCATCAAAATACAAATTTTGAATGTCGTGAGAAAACCGGTCTTAATGCATGTGCGTAAAATTTCGTCCCGGACTAGCCTGTGCAGTCCGCACAGGCTAATCCGGGACGGCACTTTCCGCTTTTATGGAATTTTCTGTTAAATAAATCCACGGTAGGCGGAAAGTGCCGTCCTGGATTAGCCTGTGCGGACTGCAAAGGCTAATCCGGGACGACACTTTACGCACATGCATTAAGTCCGGTTTTCCCACGACGCGCCTTAAAATAATTATATTTGCCAAGCTTTAGCAATCGCAAACCATTTAAGGACAAACAAATATTTGTATTATTTGTAGACTAGATTGAAAACACTGTAGTTAATAGATCAACCAGAATTAATCAATTTAAAGTCTGTCAGAGATGTCGTGGCAATCGTTTGTGTTAGATAATTGATATCAAGTTAAGAGAGCAAAAGCACTCCGACAATTGTTAACAAAATGTTTTGCTAAAATACACTGAGCACTGTAAGGCTGTAACTCCAACTGGCGTTTTATTCAATGCTCCTTTGAAAGCAAAATAAACATTAGACCGTTTAACATATGGGCACATTGCTGCATAATTATTAAATATTCAAAACTCCGACCCAGCTATGACACTTGAATTTAGTGTGTGCTAGGCTTCGGTCCAATAATAAAATAAATAAATATGTATTTTTTACAATTATTACAAAACGAAGCTTTGTGTATTATTGAATATACCAGTAATTGCTTTGCATGTTTCCTATGTATATATTAATATTTAATATGTGTGTACATGTGCCATAGTTGTTTGAAACCTTTCACTGTGAGTGCAATAAATAAAGTTGTCTAAAGCGTCACATTAATTGGACAAATACAGATGTATATAGAAATTATTTCAGGTTCACGTTAAGAGAATCCGTTATACCAAAACTAAATGACTGTATTATATTCGCCGTCCATTCATAAATAACGGTTTTTTTTCAGGATAAAATAATATTTGTAGGGCAATGCCGGTAAAATTGCTAGATAAAAGATGACCACAATCGTCTATTCATGTTCGTCCCACATTTGTGTAATGGACGTTTTACATCAGGACAACATGTGTGCCCTAGGGTCTCGCATCTTTGACGTCAGAGCATCCCATGTGGAATCAAGCCGAATGTCCAGCGTTCATCCAGATTGATTTATTAGAGGTCCAAGAACCACGTAGGGTTTCCATTATTGTTGTTTAATGTTGCGTATTGGTCCAGCAGAAAAACGCGTTTGTGCTTCACAATAGCCTCAATGTCGATTTCAAACAATCGCTTTTAATCCCTCATAACATCATATTGCAATTACGGCAAACGTGTTGTAATCAATGCATTGACAGTTAAAAAGACATTTCAATGGAATATATTTACCATAAAGTTGATTTTAAGTGCGTATTGTCATTAGAATCATAACTCGTGGATATCATTTGCATATATCGTGGTTGTGTTATCTATACAAGTACAGGAAGTCATGCATTGTCCTGTAACTCATGCATTGTCCTGTAACTCATGCATTGTCCTGTAACTCATGCATTGTCCTGTAACTCATGCATTGTCCTGTAACTCGTGAACAGTGTGCGTGTTAATGTTTAATCGCAAAATCGTGTGTATCTCCTGTGACAATTACTTTCTTCTTCTTTAATCTCTTCAGGTGAAGTGAAAAACAAATTAAAATAATCTGGTAAAATCTTGCAACACAAATTCAATAATTTAAAATAAGGACACGTTTGCTTGAAATGCTTTGAAAAATATCATGTAATGCATAAAAACCTGTAAGTCCGCATAAGTATTGGTGACTAAAAATGTATCTAAAAATAATTTAAATCATAATAATTTTTTATTAAAGCGTTTATGTACGATCCTACAACAGACATTGTTGCATAAATACAATTAACAAAATAAGGTAATTAAAATGGAATAATAAAAACGTAAGAAAAAACATTGTTTTTAAATGCGCAATAAGCTTGTTTTTAATAACTAAATAGTTTTCGTCTGTACAAGTAGAAACTCAAATACATGTATATACGTTGACTTGACAGTTGGTTTAGGTTACACAACATTAATGAACGATGCAAAAGTCGACACGAGTACTTGTTGGTTTATTTCATACTGAAGTATTTCCTTCGTCATTTTTATGTTTGTCTGCGTTCTTTTAAGTTTAATTGTAACTTTCATTTTCAAAATATTTGATATGAAAGCTCTTACATACACACTTTAATCAAGTACAATGTGAAACTTCTTATATGGTGTGGTTCAAAGGGATGATCTTTTGTTGTTGTGGACATTTGTAACACTGATGACAATACTGTCCGCAGATGATAACGATGGTGATGATAATGGTGATAATGATGGTGATGGTGATGGTGATGATGGTGGTGGTGATGATGATGATGATGGTCATGGTTATAATGATGATGCTGATGATGATGATGGTGATGATGATGATGATGATGATGATAATGATGATGGTGGTGATGATGATGATGATTATGATAATGATGATGATGATGAAGATGATGATTATTATTATGTGGATGGTGATGATGACGATGATGATCATGTAACAATTTTTACTTGGTAGAGAAACACCATAGTAACATATATAGGGCCCTTTGTAGCGAATGACCAGCTGCTTACACAACGTTG